>NW_024102835.1:13684124-14284124 GCF_013122585.1 Styela clava | reverse complement strand
TCCACTTTAAGAATGGGAATAGTTAATATTGTTGAGTATCAAATCAGAGGGAGAAGCTAGGCCCGAAAAAAAGACAGGCCTGACGCTTTTTAAACAGAATCGGCCAAATACAACTTTTGTTGTTAGGATGGTTGCCAATGCTTCATGAAGTTTATCTAGATATTTGAAATCGAGTCCTAAAAAATTAGCTTGTATAAAACTGCAAATATGAAATTAAATATCTTCAGTTGACAATGAACGTATTTATTAGGTTCAAGCATTGTGTAACGAGAAGGTACTGCCAATTTCATGGAATAAAAGGCGGGAGTGTAAAATCTCAGAGAAAAGATTTAGTGTAGTATAATTGTACATTAAGGGCGTATCTTTCGTAAATATTTTCAATAAGTTATGAAGCAAACTTGAAGAGACGGATGTTGTAAAGCTCGTTCGATTTATACGTACTTGGAACAAACAAATAGACTTTATTGGTGTTAAACCAGGGCGCTGTTTGCGGGTTTTAAAAGTAAAGAGTAGCATTCAAGGTTTATTATATTTTACCAACGCAGAATATTGTACGGCAAACAGCTAAATAACTATGGATTCGTACTCGCACGCTATACGAATACACAATTCCAGCCATTGCTGTAACCATTTTGTGAATTCAATTCCAAATTTACCTTCATGTTCAAAAAGTGGGTTTTGCAAAATATTTGCAGTAAGTATTTAGAATAATAGGTGAAGACGCGCAGGTTTGGAATAAAATCGTGTCTGTGGACAGGACTTACGGTTTTTTCATTAGGGTTTAAAAATTTCACACCTCATTCATTCCGACTAGAACAAAATTAAAAGTAAATCATAAATTAGGTGGATATCTTTTTTACAGAAGAGTCAATGTTAGATATAATATAAATATTTGAAATTAGATGTATTAGCAATCACATCAAGAAATGATTTTATGCAAAAATCGATGTCCATGGTTATGTTAGACAAGAAAGATTGAAATGTTTACATTTGCATCAATCAATGCTTTTTTTTAGTTTTCCGCACGTCACGTAGAAATGAAGTATCGATTTTAAGTAACGTATTAGTTGCATTTTATTTAACTCAAGCTTTTCATCTGTCGATCGAACAATCTGCTATCTTAAACAAATATATTTGTCACTGAATAAATTGAACACCGGACGTGTGATTTATCAAAATTGAAAGTCTGTACAGACAAGACATTCGAAACTGTATATACCCAAGGGTGACCTTTTGCAAGAGCACCTGTTTTCGGCCACTAGAAAGAAGGGAGATCATAGTTGTAACTCGTATTAGATTAAAAATATCAAAAATACAATCGATAATGAAACAAACGATACTGAGTGTGCGGACCGTCTTTATTATACTATTATGAACATTTAAAAAGCCCAAAGCTTCTTGAATTTCTGTAGAAGATATTGAATTCGATTATCACCATTTACAAGTCTAAAATTATCTACTCTTCTCTTTCAAAAGAATTCCAAATTTGTACTCCGACTTGGGGGTTTGAAGATACGACTAATCTGCACAGTTATGTAAAACATTGCGAATTTGAATACACACAACATACGCAGTAAGTTGCCTGTGAGATACTCGATAAATGTATTCAAGTACAAGCACGCGTAGACCTCACGCAGACACTTTGGTCAAAGTAACAATTCTAATAAATACGGGGTGGTCGCAACAAAAGCGGAAGATTTGCAAGTCAGATGAGATAATGAATAAAATGCGTATAGGTATAGGTTGAATTAGAACGATATCCCACAAGTTAAGCTTCAAAACGCTACACGAGCTTAGACTTCCATATTAACCCACTGCTTTGACATGTACAGACTGCATTTTGATAATTTTCGAGCGTGATATAATATATGACTTGAGAAAAATGTAAAAGTTATTCTCATTAAAAATAAAGAGTTTTTTGACAATAATCTGTTTTTTTAGCGACTACCCTGTACAATACAGACAATCAATCACAAGTTGAGAACGAGTCGAAACCTAATGCACCCCATATACACATTGCCAAACAATTGTTTTACTAGAACTATTTACAGTCAAACTTTTTTTATCTCAGTATTGTCTGTATATACAAAATCGTATCCTATGAGTAGAGTAAGAAATGAGAAAGACTTTATATATTGTGTAAGGTTGGTGAAGGGAATCAGAATTACAGTGCAAGCGATCTGCAGTCTTGCTTTGTTCTATATCAGTACAAATGCTTGTGCAATTCGCGGAATTTCGTGACCTTTATAAATACCAATCAATTGAGTGTCAATGAACCTTAATGAATGATGATTGTTAGAACAAAGGAAGTACTTGGAATTGAACAGGAAATTTCAGAAAGATAGAACATGCCTCATTGCTAACACGTTAAGAACAAAACCATCAGGTAACCAAATTGAAATTGTAGACGGACTCGGTTTTGTGGGCACGAACCCACACCACACCACACCGTCCCGAATGTGAAACTACAAGCCCAATGCGGGATCGAAACCATTAATATGAAGAAGTTTGAACAGAGAATTGAAAAGCAAGTCAAATAATTTTTTTTAAACTTATGCGGTGATATGGGATATGTTTAAAATATTTTGATGATATTTATTCAAAGATCTCGCAATCGCCTCTTTCAAATTGCACATACAATACCTCAATCCACATACAATTATAATATAATACAATCCTTTAAATTAACTGAGCTGAGAATCAGGTCTCTTAATTTAATTTGTTATAATATTATTCTGCGCATTAGAATATATCCTCATAAATCTATGCAGCGGATATACGAAACCTTGATTTTTCAATTGATGAGTACTCAATACATAGCAAATCGGGATTCTGCCTTTACCCAATCCCACCTTGCAGTTAAAAGCTCAAACATACGATTACCATGACCAAAACACAACATTATAAATCTCGTTTTCTACTGGTGTATAACCTGCTACATGACGGCCTTTCACAAGTTATCTGCATACTTCATTACCGCAAGATTTATACTGCCTCTTTTTCGCAATCTCTCTAGGCGTAAGAAACAAAAACCATTGCCAAAGTAAGAATAAAAATAGTTTGTTACTCTGGTTTATTACCGATTTGTCATTTGTCAATATACTTATTAAAAAAACGCATAACTAACTTGAATTTTACTGTGTATTCAGCTGACAAAACTCCGTAATTATATCGTATCCAAGCAAACCTGTTTTATTTCTCAGTAATCGTTCAGAATGAGAATTGCGATGGAAATACTTAGATAATTATTACTTTTGATTGCTGATTGCATTTACTTTGAAATTTTTGTCGAATTCATTGATTTTTAAACACGGCCGTATAGACAATGCAGGTCTACGTTCAAAAAATACAGACGAATTAAAAATGATGAAAACATCACGTTATTTAGTCACGAGATTAAAAAATAACTTAAAGATTCTATTTTGACGCAACAACGTAGCTATACGTAAACGCACGAGGTCTATGGACACGATAATTTTATGTCTATTTATGGAGATTTTGTAGTTTTACGTATGCAGCAATGGCATTCGTGGGAAAATATAGTTAAGATATGCAAATCTAGTAAGACGTTTTTGCAGACAATTTTAGGAAAGACAAAGACAAAGTAAGACATAAAAAACTATATTCTGCCATGGAATGAAAGAGGCAGCAATTCACGTTGCAGCATAGAGTAACGATATAAACAAAGCAGCTTAGTCGAACGTGCCAAGCTTTGAAAAAGAATTTTTTTTTCAAATATTGAAAAAGAATCGGATGCCCTGGCCTAATCACCAAACGCACAAAATAAACTCATTTAAATAAACGTGGAATAAAGCAACTTCTAGTCTTTCTCTATCCCATTCCTTGTTCCATCTGTGGCACCAGATTGAGTAAACTATTAGTTTTTATGCGAAGGCGTTTTTAATTAAGTAAAATAATGTCTGTTTTATTTTACCTCCTAACATGGTGATTTCGTACGCGAATAATTAAATGAACTTAGTTATGTTTTTCATCGTGTAACGACAGGACATAAATACGATATCTGCACTGGTATTTACCTGCATCTGTATTTGTTGATATTTATTTGGTGTCTTATGTTATTAAACTTGCCTACAATATAACATACTTTTTCTTACAAATATGCTCGCAAGTTTAAGACACAAAATATAAGCAATTACACTTTGTGGCAATGATCTCTGACAAAATAAAGTTTTCGTCATGACGAGGTTCCTTTTATAACCTTGTACTTATATAACTTTACGAAAAAAGAGATACTGATAAAGAAGTATGTTGCATCAAACGAAAATTAAAAAACAAAACTATTTTTGAGAACTAATTTAGGGTAAAAATGACCTCAAAGTATTGAATTCACGAATGTATTTTGCATTCGTTTGAAACAGTGTTCCTAATAAAAAAAAATCAGCTTAATCTCGTTACTTATTGTTCCCAAAAGCGCTGTACAAAAATACAATAGGAACACTTAGCAGATCACAATTTTTATCCGGGAAAATTCCTTAAAATACACGGGTTATTCACCATGGTTTGATATGTTCAGAAAATTCAGGAACCAAAACCTGATCTAAATATAAAACTAATACCTAAATACTTTTTATTACGATACCAAATTATAAACGACTATTGTAATAATAAGTTAAAAAGAATTCTTATTTGGATAAAAATAAAACCACATTTAGAGATTAGAAGTGAAGTTCCCTTTTTGTCTTTGATTATGTTTAACATTAGTGGTGACAACTTTTAAATAGTCCGTGTTTGTGCAAAAATAAACCTAGATTTAAAGCTTAGACTTCTTTTATTTTATAAGTTAAACCAGGGTAAGCCCACTAAGTAACCAGGAGACCAAAACTCAAAACTTCTACGAATTAAAAAGCTCGATGAACTTGCAAGACAAGCTGCATAGGTTTATATTAATCGTTCATAGCAAGCTATACAGATTACATCGTTTTTTTCACGAAAACGGCAAATAAGATAGATACGTTACATAAGATAAAAACATATCATTACATCTTGTATAAAAACTAATTCTGTAGAGCGTAGACGAATCCTTGACGTTTAAACTCGTCACGAACCAACTTGTTGTTCCACCACTTCTTTTCAAAAAAAAAATTCGCTTCAACAAATATTTGTTGAACTATTTTAATGGCTAGACTTGAAATCTCCGTGAAATAAATTTTTTCGTCAACAACCTTTAGTAGGTTTATTTGCATATACTACGCCTGTGAAATGTCCGACAAGGTCCTGTCTCTGAATACAATATTCACCCAGAATTATATTTCGCGATTAGCGCTCGTTAACTTAAAAAGTATGCAAAATAGTCGCACTTGTAATAGTGTATGCATGCAAGTAGCAATCATCTCTAATCAATATTCAAGTTTATTCCAAGTTATTTCCATGTGATTTATGTATTTGGCATTGGACGAAATGTGTGAATATCATTTTCTTCTAATATTATATTCGCGAGAAGAGTTGTGCCCATAACTTATTTTAAGAAATGTATTACGAGATTTTATTTGATTAATTCCATTCCATGCTGAATATACGCAGAAATGATAAAATATATTATAATATTTTCAAAAGTTTTAACTAATTCTGAATTTTCGTATTACCTGATTTTTTGGGAATCACTCCCAATAAAAATATATACTTATGACAAATTGTTGGACTAATTCCATTAGTAAAACCTTGTACCAGACATATTTTCGTATTACTTGAAACGTCATAGAAATTCTAAAATAACAAAATATGCCAATTTTTGAGCCGTTCAGAAGTAAGATGAGAGTTAAAGATGAGAGTATTAACAAAATCAAACTTATTTCAGCTAATAGCAAAACAAGCCGATACAAAATAAAAATGATCCGCAGACTTTTCATTTTATTTCAGCTAGTTGGCCCGTTCTGTCGTTCCCGGGATTAGCACGAATTTTAACTTAGTTAAGCAGACTCGATTTTTGTTCTAATTCAGCGATTCCCATAATTACCGGAACCGCCCAAAATTACCATATCCAAATAGACCGGAACGACGTTTGATCCACAGAAACGGTCTTCTTCTAGACACATTTGAAGGTTTCAAGTTGAATCAAACATGGGCGCACAGGAATCAAAAATAATAACTTGATTTCAAATTTAACACTTCACCACATTCAGGAAATTGGTTAATGATTGTTTTACAGATGTATGTATGTTTATTCGTCTCGTAATAGTGAGAAATGAATAAATAGATAATTATTATTATTTAAGACGGGATGCATGCACAAGACCTACTGGCCTAAAACACAAATGTGCGGAATCACCATCTACTATAGTAAGCTGGGCGACACTCAACGAATATAATATACTCCATACATCTACAATAAAAAATATATATTCTAATACTGTCAGGAAATTACACATGACAAATATTGAAAAAAGTCACTTTCTAGATAACCCCAATGGTTGCATATACACCGTGAAATCTTAATACACTGATGTTCGTATTTTTTCGTAACTCGTTTTTTTTGTCAAGTGCTTAGAACCGAACATGGAATCCAGAATACACAATAAAGGTAAGAATCTTCAACAATAAATATATTTTAAAATATGATGCATAATTAAAGAGCGTAGTATTCTTGGATTGCTGCTCAACAGACTGATGCATTAGACTTTATGAAATCTCCCAATCCATCGTAGGTAATTTCAAATATAATTATCAGTAGAGTTTGCGCGAAACCAACTCCCAATCCTTTCTTAATGCCTTTGCGCTAGTGGATCCGTATGCGTATAATGCAAGGATGCTATAGCAGAAATAAACATACCATACAATGCATTTCAAGAGTCCTGCTGCACAATAACACAAATGTATTAGTGTAACGTTTCGTCTGACCAAACTCACACTTGTCCGAGGAAGTCTGATTTTGGTCAGACGAAACGTTACAGAAATACATTTGTGTTAGCATGCAGCAAGACTCTTGAATTGCACATTTCAAATATCTTTCAAATTCACAACTGCAACCCGAATCTGACATCAACATATAAATCGTAGATAGTACGATCAACAACTTCGGGCGCTTTTCAGGTTGAATGACTTCTTTCCGTAATTCAAATCGCTTTAACTACAGCAAACAAGCAGTTGGAATATTTGGGGATTACGAACGACGGTCCTCAGGAACTGGTAACAAAGTGCGTTACATGGAACAGGGGGCTTGAAGCTTAGGGCACAAAACCGAACATGGAAACCAGAATACAAAATACAAGACAGAATTTTATACAATAAATATAATTTAAAGCATGAACGTCCATTCAAGCATGTTGCTAAACAATAATTGAAGAGCGCAGTCTTCTTTGATTGCTGTTCTGCAGACTGATGCATTGAATTTGATGAAATCTCCCAACCCATCGTAAGTTAAGTCAAATACATTTCAAATTTCTTTCAAGTTCACAACTGCAACTCAAATCTGACAACGACATGTAAATCGTAGATAGTACGACTAACAACTTCAGGTAGTTTTCAGGTTGAATAACTTCTCAAATTCTTTTCGTGATTTAAATTGCTTTACCTACAGCAAACAAGCAGTTGGAATATTTGGGGATTATGAACGGCAGTCCCCCAGGAACTGGTAACAAAATGCGCTACCTGGAACAGGAGGCTTAAAGCTTAGTGCTTAAAAGCGAACATGGAAACCAGAATAAAAAATACAGGTAAGAATTTTTAACAATAAATATAAATTAAGTAAGAACGTACATTTGAGCATGTTTCTGAACCATAATTAATGCGCATTTTCACAACCGCAACTACAATGTGACCTCGACATACGAAACTTGGAGTAGAGTAGGACTCAGAGCGTGTGAATAATTACGAACGACCAGGAACTGGTAACAAAATGCACTACCTGGAACAGGGGGCTTGAAGCTTAGTGCTTAAAACCGAACATGGAAACCAGAATAAAAAATACAGGTAAGAATTTTTAACAATAAATATAAATTAAGTTTGAACGTACATTTGAGCATGTTTCTGAACCATAATTAATGCGCATTTTCACAACCGCAACTACAATGTGACCTCGACATACGAAACTTGGAGTAGAGTAGGACTCAGAGCGTGTGAATAATTACGAACGACCAGGAACTGGTAACAAAATACGCTACCTGGAACAAAGAAATAACAGGCGATCACTCCTAAATCTATTCCTATAGTTGAAGGATGAGAACAAATGCCCTGACTGACTAATCTCACGACTGTAGCTTGTTGTTGAAAGTTCATTATATTTTGATGTTGCGTAATAAACTACGCGTCCGCATTTGACACTATTGTGACAGAGGTATGATATAATGATTTTCTCCTTCCGTCTGCAATACTGCAAATCATTTTAATAACTCTATTCACGATACATGCCTGTGTGTTGATGATAAATATCCCAGATAGTAAAAAACACGTTTGCAATCTTTGTCTTGAATTCTTCGCATTTTTTTTTTAATTTTTCTTTTCATTCTTTTCACGGATCAGAATACGATTTATCTCGGATCTTTGTGCAGATAGGCAATATCGTGTCGACACAATCTTTACTTTACATAAAATATACAATAAATGTAGGCTACTTGCTACAGGTATGATGATACGACAGTATAAATATAAACACTTTTTGAGCAATAAATGTTGATCGGAACAGCCTCGCATGTTAGTTATTCGCAGTTATATAACTGCTCCAATTGCGTACTAAACACCAGAACATTGTGTTAACTTGCTGAAAAGGTTTGATAAAATTTGCCTCGTACGCAAAACTTTGTTTTATGCTCCTGTTGCATGATTTTTGCAGACAGGCGATATCGAGTCGACGAAAACTTCACATAAAATATGGAGTAAATATACTTCTACAGAAATGATGATACGACAGTATAAATATAAAGACTTTTTGAACGATAATTGTTGATCGGAACAGCCTCGCGTGTTAATTAAATAACGTTCTAACTGCGCACTGAACACTATACATACAAGTACATTGTCCTAATTTGCTGAAACGGAAGCATTCGGTTAAAATTTGCCTTGTTTGCAAAACTTTTGCTTTATACGCTTCGGCGCAGTTATATAACTATTACAAGCACTTGTCAAATTATCGGTCAATGAAGCACCATTTAGACGTAACCTAACACTTCGTGTGCGCGAACGAGTTTGGAATTTGATCGTCTCTTACAAGTGAGCGCCATTTTTGTGTCTCGTGATCACTATTGATCGATCGTGTGCCGAAGATATTGAATGTATTTTCCAGTACGACATGCTTAGTATGCGATAACCACGTGACCCATTTTTTATATGGAACAAACGTACTTGCGACTTGGATTTCTTCGATAAATTGCTTACATTATAGGATTTGTCGTAACGTCATATTCTAATCGATGGCCGGCTGGATCGCAAAATAAGGGCACTGTTTGTAAGTTTTTACTATTCACTGGTTACAACAATAAGACGACTTTTGTATTAAACGCTGATGCAACTTAAAACATTTTATTTTGAAACAAAAACTGATCCAAAACTATCGACTATGGAGGAGTAGGGTGTTATATGTATAATTACATCTTATAAAATAAACGGCTAATTGAAAAAATAACTTTTATTTAACGGTAATTTAATAAAATTTTATACGCAGAATTACAACGCAGTCGTGCATTTTACCGCCGAATTCCTAAAAATAGCAAATTGTACTCGATTGCATAGTTGTACTACAACTAAATGTGAATACACATGCTCGTCGAAGCAGAAGTCTGCGCGCATACATATTGTTAGTTTGAAAATGTAAAGGTTTATTTGAAACGAAGAGTAAATACTGGTCGTTTAGTCAAATTATTGTTGTTGTTGTGTTTTAGGGGGAAAAGTCGCTTCTATCTGTTATTAATTTAAACAAGATGCTAAAAGGCAATTAGTTTTATTTTTTCTATTCAAGTCCTGTTTGACTCGATATTGCACAAGGTTTTTATTTTGGGTGATGATAACACTTTTAACACGATTTAAAGTGTGCCAAATCCCACTCAACGCTGGAACCGATTTGCACGCGATAAATGAACTTGGACACGGCATTCAATTCCGTGAAGACAACAATCAAAGCTTTGCAAAATGCGGCTTGCAGTTAAGATAGACTTGGAAATTTTTGAAAGAGATCACCTGGGTCAACGAGACCTGCTAAATTAAAAAAGAGCTATTGGTGAATGGCTGCCTCTGTGACAAACAATGACAAAAATATACAACTAAATGTAAAATTAAAATGAAATTACAAAAAGCCTCCATTGACAATACCATACCACACGACGCAAAAGCAATGAGCGGAATCGATTAGCAAAACCCAGTCTGGTCCGGAAGAATAAGCATATTTATTTATTTAGAGATTTGAATTGAGTCTAAAATGCTGAAATAGTAACATCGCTTATCATTTGTGTTAGTGTGCTACATGACTATTGAACTGCATTGTATGGTATGTTTATTCCTGTTGCAGCATCCTTGCATTGTACGCATAAGGATCCACTAGCGTAAAGGCATTGAGGAAGGATTGGGAGTTAGTCTCGCGTAACCTCTACTGATACTCTATATTGTATATTGCTTTTTATAGTTTGAATTAATGATAGAACGTGTTCACCAAATACATCTGAAAATTATCGTCGTAAAGATGTCTTTTATTTCATACAAATTTTACTCATTTCTAATCAGGAAAATATGTTGTACAATGACTATGTAGGAGTATTTTTTCTAAACACAAAATGTCTTTCGCTTCAAATTTTACTAATTAGTTTAACACTTCATAAACGTAGGCGTAGAGATCGAATTTTACTTCAGAAAAAACTTGTTTTGATATTTTTCAGTGATATAAAGAATGTACTGATACTTCAAAAATATCCCCTTGATTTGTGTGTAAAATAGAATGAACCACCGCATTTTGATGAACTCTTCTAATTACTAGAATGAAGCAAAGACTAACCATTGAAAAGTCATTTCATTTTCAATATTTTTTAATGCGTTATTGTAGTAAACTTACATTCTTTTGAACGAAATATGCCTGAAGCGAAATACTGCATAATCTTGAGTAATTTGTTGTAAGAGTTCGGAAATATTCACACGAGAATGTACTTCCGGGACAGGGATAATTATTTTGCACTGTAAGGATCGATATTCAAAAAGCATTACTATTTTGATATATATATGAAATTTAAAGGAAAATGATATATAAAATAATTATCGTATTAAATTTTGACGGAAATAACCGTTATCTGATGAGTTGTACTCGATCTGCATCGATTTTTAAACAATGTATCTTGCTGGGTATAAATAAATATATGCTATACTTTTTTTTTTGTAGAAATACCACAATAGATTGCATGCAATCTATCAATTTTAACGATATCGTTATGCAACATGATAAAAGGATAAAACTGAAAGCGCTAAAAATACTAATTTTTTTTTGAGTGTTGATAACAGAACTAGAAATAAAATAAATTTGCATTTAGAGCTATTAAACGCGAGATGCTTCGATTGACCACTCATTGTCAGCGGTTAAGAATATAAATCGACAATTTATTGCTATACTAATTATCTTGCTATACTAAAGCTTAAATAACATTGGTCGAACCACAGTTTTAATGCTATATGTGTTTTCATACGACGCTTACTCGCACTTTTGGCCCCGAAAATAGCTTCGGACAAGCAGAGACTGATATGTCACGAGCTGCTGTTATTTGGACAGACATTGCCAACCTCATTGCGGGATTCGAGACGAGATGTGTAATATACAATGCCAACACAGTTTAGTCTAACGCTTCAACCTTGACATGGGCAAACTATGGCCCGCGGGCCACATTCCGCGAGTTGGGTAAGTTAATCTGACCCGCCTGATGCTACCTAATCAAACAAAAACCAAATTTTGATGTTTTAGCAAAAACAATACCTCCAGGAATTTTTTGAGATTGTGATTAAATTTAGTCTTGACTCGAGGCTTATTGTTTTTCACTTTTTTTTTTGTAACGCTGTAAATATTGTTCATAAAATGTTACTTTTACGTCACACTTACCCTGACAGTCTAGATAGGCAAAAAATTTGTCCCTCGCTACAAAAACCATACCAACCCTGCTTTAACCGGTAGGCCATCGCCGCCCACACTTGCAAATTTTATTGCTCAATTTTATTCTATTTATCTCTTGCGAATTTTGATAAGCTCAATATTCAACTGTAATATAATTTAATAAATACGAACTGGGAGGCGCGCGCCACTGTCACAACCCACGCGCAGAACAACACTGCTGTTTAAAAAACTGCTGTTGGAAAAATATTTACGTCACAAAACGAAAAAATGCCCACATTTCGCCCAATCAAAAATATAAAACAAAGAAAATTACGATTCCTTCAAAAAGTTGACTAATAGCAGAATTAGTCCAAAGTCAAGCCTGGACTTATTTTCAACCACATATCGGTTAACCCGGCCAGCTGGGTAAACATCGATGACTAACTAATCAACATTGTCAATAACCTCTGCAGTAAATTCAAAAGATAATTTTAACAAATCCTTACGTAACACTAAAAGAATCGCACACAGCTTTCTTACTTTTTGAAGTATTTTTTACCTACTCAACAAATTCCTTGGAACTACCGTAACAAAAACTCGACCTTCGTCGCTAACGGTTCAAGTGTATTGTCAAATTCTCAAGAATATCTAATCATCTCATTATATCAGGAAGACGTCTAGGTATTTTAGACCTTTTACGTATGTCTTCGAAAGGTTAATCAATACAAATTCAATTTATTTTTAACAAACTGACATTACCATGATATTCTTAGATTAAATGCGTCAAATGCTACCTATAGCTTCATAGCATTCTGAACTTAAATTAAATATTCAGTCAATGTGTGAAGTAAACATGCGGAAATTTCTATCGTTATCCACGTAATCTCAAATAATATATATCTCTTACGAATGTTTCTCTTGCTCGGAGATTTTTATAATCCTTCGTTAAATTCTCCCATATTGTATAGTTTTCCGCTAATCGAAAAAAAAAAGTTTCATATTTTTCCTTTTTTTTTTGTTTTTTTAATGAAAAGCTTTCAAGATATATATATTTCGATAAATATTTAATAATTAATATAGTTGAATTTGGAATTTATTTATCATTTATATTATATAGTTTTCTCAATTTGTACAACATTTTGATTACATTGATATAAAATCTGTTTTCAATAAATTTAACTCTGAAACTCTAAGTTCAAACAAAGTTAAACAATTAGTTTTTTCTTTCAAGCATGAGATACGAATGGAGTGTTCTACTGGGGCACATTCCAACAATTAGTAAAGACCTGCATTACATTAAGCCTAACGCACTAATTTAAGTACCTGAATAAGTGCTGTGAATTTTCCTAATAAAGGTATTCATTGACTCTTAAATAATTATATAGTTTATATATTCTTTTCTGAATAAGTCTGACCTCGCTTAGACAAACGTTATACGGGGGGGATTTCTGTTAGCGTGCAGAAAAAAAAATTAAACTTGAAAAATTATTTTAAATTCTTGCATATCTCAACTCCACCACTGTGTCGATAAATAACAAAATGGAAGGAATCTTCCTGGGCCCGGGGGCAAAATATTTCATGTGTGATAAAATCATTCATGTAGAAGAAAATCATGACTACCGTTAAAACCTTAACTAACAAGTAGTAAACGTAGCAAAAAGCAACACAACTGTTCCTCGTTTATCTAATAATAAGCTATGAATTAAATGCAATCATTTTATTCTTAAAATTACAAATTTCAGGTTTAGCTTGTTTCACAGTTTAGTTTAGAGCTGCACATTTAAAGTACTAATTACAAAGTAATAACAAGATATTTTATTAAAGTTACTGCTCGATTGTAGCAAAATCATCGGTACTCCCGTAGTATGTATACCATGTTTGAGTCAGACCATAATTTTATTCCGATTTTTCTTATTTTATTTCTATTAAGAGTTCGGTACTTTCTGTGTTAGCCAAGTGAATATACCATACCCCCTGCCCATATCTATCAGTTCCTTTATACAACTTGATGTAAAGTAAGCGAACAAAATTAGTTACCTCCATATTGGTATGCATACTTCTGGAGCGTCGAATCATCAACCTTTCCAGACTAAGCATGGCAGTTAGAAAACGACCACGGTTTTTACAGAATCTCACAATGGCTATCTCACAATCCCTGTCTCAATATACTATATTGCTATTCAATGCAATTTACATATTATCTCAAATCATTCAGTACTCTAAGTAATGTCAACCGTATCCACTGAAAAGCGAGCAGTTCAATAAAATTTAACAAAACCACATAAAAACATCCACGCCTGTGGTGTAACAATTCTAATTAGGTGCATATTTATAGTTTATTAACCTCAACACCCACATACTAACGAGTATATGTTTAAATTAATAGTATTTGTTTCCTATTACTCGTTTGACCCGAAAATATTGATACTGACACTTAACTTCACTATAACCTCGATTTACAACTCATCAAAGCACCCAATTTTGTCAGTTGTGCCCAATTTTTGCTTGTAAAGCACGTATTATGTGGAATTATCTATGTGACGCAAGCCTGCGCTTCGCCTCTGGCAAATCTTGTGACGTACCAAGCGGGAGAAATTCTGTTTCAACGCATTTACAGAAAAGGGTGATCAGGCATGAAGCGTCGATGAATTAAGATATTCAGATACGATTCGTCTACGGCGACCACGTGGCTGAAAATTCAAAAATAATGAATTCTTGGTATTTAGCATAACAACAGGAGTGCCGGTGAATTTCAACGACATTTAAAAAGTTATTTTCCGTCAACGCGGCCCGCGAGAGATGACTAATCTTGGAGAAATACCAAAACATTAACAAGCAGAAAGGGCAGACTTGTAAGTGAACTATAACAGCTGAAAATATTGTAAATCGTATGGAATTCGGATGCAAATTCATAAAGTCGTATAGTTTACTCGACTTGGATATATTTGATCATGCATGGAACATGAATGATAACCATCAACTAGCTATGCCTGTAAATGATCAATTTCGGAAGCAGAAAAAAATTTGTATGACAATGCACACATATTAGTGTGAATGTAATATGGTACTTTTGTACCGTACATATTCCATGCAGTCATTCAATATGCAGTCTTCAAAACATCTTTATTATGAGTCTCGTGCTAATAAGCCTAAATATAATTCATTTCACTTATATATGAAAAGCTTTTTTTCAAATTTGAATCTTAAAAAATGACAATATTTTATTTTCGTCAAATCCAGGTTTTAGACTGCATAGTGACGTACGATCTTTATAAACAGTCCATGTATTCGGGTATCTGATGCCGGGAAGTAAATAATGAGTTGATGCTAATTAATTCTGGAAGAAAAGTAACAGAATGATATTTTTGTTCGACAAAGATTCTTTTAGTGAACAATCAAGATTTAGACAGGTTTTATTGCTTGTTCATAAGTTTTATACGTTCTACTTACACATTATTCAATGTAGCGCAACGGCGTGGTATCTCTTATGGGTTTCTAATTTATAGATGAAACATTGCCGGCGCCATAGAAGTGTGTACCAATATGGAGGTAACTAATTTGTTCGCCTACTTTACATCAAGTTGTGTAAATGAAAGAACGGAAGCTTATGGGTAGGGGGTGTATTCAATTGGCTAACACAAACAGTCCTCGAACTCGTAATAGAACTAAAATAGGCAAAATCAAATAAAATTATGGCCTAACCTTCCTGGTACGCATACTACGTGTGTACCAAATTGCCTAACAAAACCTTTTGGTGCATTACATTCAGATCACACCTTATCTATGCTTTTTAGTGACATTTGCATTATATTTTTAGACAACCGACACAATAGGTGCATTCCTAATTAAATGTCATGTTATTGGCTACTAATGATAGGCATGAAAGAGCAATACCGCTCACGGAATCAAACATTCATTCAACTTATCATGGTCTCTAATTCATGAATGAATTCGGCTAGACTCAACGCGTTTCACTAAAAGCTCATGCCATCAAAATTTTAATATATCATGTCTAGAAAAGAGACTTTTCCAACAAGAGAATTCGAATAATGAACATTTGAAATTGATAGCCGTGACTCTTCTCCCACCCATAAGTACTGAAATCATGAAATAGATTGAATAGCGCGTGATAGCCAACGTACCTGATATATTGATATCGATGACAAATAAAGCAGCACCGGTGTTAGCAAAACGATTTCATTTGCCAATCGTTTTGCTAACACTGTTTGTGTTTTATTTATCATCGACATGAAATAGATTGGTCCATTTGATACTGATAAACGCAATTTTTCACGAGAATGGGTAAAGTTTGTGTCTAAAAAAGTTCAGGTCCCAGTAGTGATTTCATTAATGTATTTACTTCAGTGCTCACATTTACTTCTCATTATTGGTTAGTTTGTAGTGCTTGTAATGGTTCACATATACTTATAATGTTTTTATGTTCTAACCATCTTTATGTAAATTGTAGGGTTGTACCTAAAATCGTTGGCTATATAGCTATATACGAACAATTATGGATATAATATGTGGTCTATTGTTCAATAAATATTAGAGTATTTGTACTGTGCGTGGCGCATCGTGCTTAGCGTTAAGAAAATGATCGACGCCGCAACTCTGATTACCCTGCGTGGGTTCGCAGACTGGTAACCGGGCGAGAGGTCGTGGTTCGACATATGATTAAGCTGTCTTTGCGGCTTTCCACTCGCACGGGATGAATATGTAGATTACGTCCTACCCTAATTCAGGAATTTTATGACGAAAGCAGACAACAACAATTGCGACTATCACGATTTAGAATGAGTATTTCTACAATGTAAATTGGGAACTAGAAAGTTATATTCGACTTAGGTATTAAATTGCATCCTGCAACACCTAGAATAGAATTTATGTGTGTGTTCTATCGTTAAATAAAAAGCATTTGTAATCTAAAGCGGTGGCGACCAGCGATATAAAAATTGTTGCGTCATTCTTCAGATGATATTTTTTCGTGATTGCATTTTTCTTGACTATATATACAATTGTGATGAAATGCCAGTTACAGAAGAATCGTTGCAAAACAAAATGTATAAAGTCAATAATAAATTACCACTGTAACATATTGCAAAATCGACGGTAGTCAGACATACAATGGAACTTGGGAGCATATATATAAATTGTCTGACGAAGTGCGTGACTTCTTTCAAAACTCATAAATTATCAAACCCAAACAAAATATTTTTACAGAATATGGAGAGACCAAACATATATAAGGTAAGAACAATTTTTTCAACGGATGTCTAAAATCGGATCGCGCATGACTTTTATGTAAACTTTCGAATTTCCCGATTCCAAACAAATATATTTATCAACACGCCTAACTTACATAGGAAAATTATTACATTTGAATTATATACTTTGTTTTTATTAAGCGTCATATTTTTAGTTTACGATAGCGGTAGTCAAACTCACACATGCGGTATGTACGTGAATATACAACATGCGGAACGCGCAATTCTACGGCGTTCAAAAATTATGTTTATCGTAAAAATTATATAAACCCTTCAGGTCGTCACGCGTGATTTTGAAATTTATGGATTTGTTTCAACAAAGTTGCTAAACATTGCACATTCCACAAAAATAAGAAACCCCTCCTTGGTGGTAATTAGATTATCAGATCACTAAAGTCACAACATTTATAAATACGGATATCTTTTACTAAAATCAGATGAAATAAGCGAACCGTATGACGTGCGTTACCCATGCCACGCCCGCACTTTCTGGGGGTAAAAACGATGAATTACTACAAAAATTCATTTATTTATATTCAGACGTGTAATTTTGTAAGAAAAGGTATTTTATAGCTATAGTAAATATTATTTATAATAAATCACATTGGTGATTGAGAAGAGAATACGTAGTATATTTTTTGTAACGCGTTTCCAATATCTTTCATAATGGTGGCTTCCGTCGTTTTAAACTTCTACATAATTTCGTTCGACAATATTAAAACTTTGCATAATGACTTAAACAAAACAATTTGACGCAAACAATTACTGACGCGTGTATATAAATATAGAAATATTCTTGCACAAATGTCTGTCCACACTTCGCATAATTGGTGTTGTGGTTGACAACTGAAAGAAGAACATCAAATTATACATAGATAGATTCTAATCCCTGGGTAGACATGGAGCTGAAGATGACACAAAATGTGGAAAATCGCGACAACTGCATGTCTTTGATGACGTTAATAGCAATGTTTTTGGTTTGATGTTTTCCCTTGGTATTACTACTTCATCGATTGAAATACAAAGCTTTGGCTAATTCGAATTAAAATACATTGATTACGAATAAATGTATGCTTATATATTCTACATACTCTTCTAACAAGAGTTATTTACAAGAGTTCCTACATACTGCATGCGTATTTTTATCTTTCCTAAATCTGTACAACGTGTATTTTCGACATGTGTAAAATAAACTACTGACTGACTGACTCACTACAAATAGAAAACGTTTCATAAAATACCTCGAGGAATGCATTTCATGTTGACCATATATGTTGACACTATCATTAATGTTTAACTTCTTGTGGAGTTGGTCTAAAATCAAACCCCTCTGGTCCAGTGGCGGGATTCGGATAGTTTTGCCGAACACGTTTTCTGAAATGTTGTTATAATGAGCGAACCCGTTCTAAGTTGTGTTATAGGTGTTCGGCATGACATAGGCTAACTATGACCCGCGGGCCAAATCCGGCTCGTTGGGGGATTCAATCTGGCCCTAAAACTTTAGGTTTTCTTGCTCACTCGATTCGACAGCGTGCTTTTCAAATCTCTATCTTTCGCCTCGTGCGATTGTCGTGTGGGTCACGCGCAGCATTGAGTTCAATTTAGTGCTAACGAAGTTTTATTTGCGTCCCCATAACACTCTCTTGACGTTATTTTTTTTTGTTCATAGATTACGCATTCTTGCCATGTAATTTAGTTTATCGTTTTCGGATGGTTTCTGATAATCTGTCGCTGCATCTCTTTTCTGCACCCTAATTCGTGACGATTGATAGCTAAATTTCATGGCACGCAAGTCTGGCCCCTGGTCCAAAACGTTGCCCATTTCTGCGTTAGACGACTGCCCAAAATAAATAACTTGTTAGCTGACGAATAACATTATATTTGGCGTTTCATAAGTTGTGTCTTACGTTTGTGTAAAGCATTCCATGTTAATGCAGCTTACACATCGACATAATCCATTTTCTTAAATGACGGAGCCTCTTGTTGGTCAATTCGATACAAAGAGAACGCGTTTTAAAAATTTTGATTTCCACCACCCGCCTCAACCATTGTGAAAATTTGATTCATACCTACTCTAGACTCATGTTACGAATCCAAAAATATTTGCATATCAGAAAAAATGGTTTCTTTGCTAAACTGTTAAAATAACGCAAAAATATTGTTTATTTTTTTATACCGTTCATACTAAATGTAGACAAAAGGGTACTCCCATAGTGTGTGTACCAGGTTATGGGTTAGGCCATAATTTTATTCCGATTTTCCCTATTTTAGTTATCCAAGTAGATATACCCCCTGGGCCCTGTCCACAGGTTTCAGTCCTTTTGACAACTTGATATACGGTAGGCAAACAAAATTAGTTACCTCCATATTAGTACACACATTACTGGAGCGCCGAAAAAAGTTTTCATGTCCTGTGCTATAAACCAGTAAACATTTTACATATTAGAGTAAAATCTCGAACATATTCTCTGACATAGTAGAAACAACGGTTGAAATATTCTGCCTTCCTGATTCTCTTACTTAGCTGTGAGTCAATCATCCGTATGCATCATGCTACAAGCCCATAGTATATGTCGAATATAATCTTGCGTCGTGTAATTTTTGTAAAACACGGTTTTTACTACAGAACGCGAGGGCGATCGTAATAAACATGCATACTACATACCAAAATACGTAACATTAACATATGCTATACTTGTCTATTAGAGGTAGCGGATGTAACAACTAAAATGCAGTATTTTCCATATTTTAAATCCATAAGGAATTCGGGGACTGTCTGTGTTAGCCAACTAGATATACCCCCTGCACGTAGGTTTCAGTCCTTTTACACAACTTGATATAAAGTTGGCAAACAAGATTAATTACCTCCATATTGGTACACATATACTTCTGGAGCGCCGGAAAAACATCATCCATCAACTGCATCAACAAATTTGAAACATCACTGCACAAGCAAATTGAGTCAATGCGTCTCGGCGTGTCCAGTGGGCCTAATTGTTTATAGTCGGGCATGCATTATTTAAACTTTTAAGTGGTTAAGGCTATTTACTATATACAATAAATGAAGTCGATCTGAATGCAAACACTAAAATGTATTGAAAGTTTTCAAATCTTGCAGAAGCACGACTCTGTTTTGTTATTGTAAAATGTCTGTAAATAGTTGTGCGCCATTTTATGCGTCGTACAATAAAATCTCAATAGGTAATAAAATCCCAATTAATATTTAGCGGCTTAGATTAATAGCGAAGACGCGACGATGGAAAACTCTGAAGGATAAAATTAATCATAATGAAGTTGATGCATTATAAATCAATTAAATTTAGTTAAACCTTCAATGAAATCAACAAAATACATTTGATTAAAATAGAAAATATGTAAAAACAAATTACTTGAACCGGGTTCAATATCGATGATTAATTATTCTTAAACGTTTTTTTCTCTAAAACAAGTGCCTAAAAGTGTCATTTTGTTCAAGTATGGGTCGCGTAAATTGTTGTATGATTCTCATATTACACAAAGAATCTATTCCTTTATTTTCCACCAATACTTGATTCACATGTATAACTTCCAATTTAAATCAAATAATTCTTCATTTGCTCTAAGAAACATTTTATCTAACATCACATGGTCAAAAGAATAAGTCAGTTAATTTAAAAATAGTGCAAGTTATTTTATACCTGAAATAAATGATGGACTATATTAGATTCGCCTGTATATCTGATTTTTATAAAATACTATAATTACGACGTAACAAGTAAATAATCACATTTATACACATACAGTCGACCTATGGAAAATTGCCATCTCAGACCAGCTCACTAGTGCTTGCTTTCTATGGATGTTTACCACGTTTTCATGACTACTGGCACCACATCCCCACCAAATCACACTCATTATTTTTCATTTATCTACTTACAGTCTCCTGAGAACAATCGACTCTTAGAAGCTGAGATAAAACAGTTAAAATTTCAAAATCGTCAACTAAAATTTTAAAGTAACTGAAATAAAGTAATATATGGAACACTCACTTAGTAATCGATATTAATAAACTCTATTGTTGTTCGTTTTAAAGTCGTGAGACCTATTTATCGCTGACAAATACATTGCAGTTATTTTTACAATTTACGCACAAAAGTTTCAACTGTTCGTGACAAGATACAAAGAGTCGAACAATCGACAAAAGGATTGTTTTTGGAAAACTAACGCTAAATGGGACGCAATGTTGACTATTACTAATATTAAAAATAGTAAAATATATTGAATACTTTGTGTAATTCAAAAACCTAATTTCAAAAGTCACTAGCATAATAGATACATATGCATGGTTATCAACTCAATGGCTCGCTTAAACTCATCTCATATATCTCTGAAACACAGCGAATGAAATCAAAGGCATCTACTACGTTTGATAGACTGGTATATATAAAGTATCAGTTACAGAAAGAAATAGGTCGTTATCGCTAAACTCGCATAAACAGAATTTTCCCTATATGATCTCAATATATTGGTTTAAAACGCAAAGCCGCCATGTCACGCTAAAATAGCTAAACAGTAAGAAACAATTCCAATACTGTATATATTTTCTCCCGCATAATAACGACCAACTTATGCGTTTGAATAAAAGCGAGAATACATAAACTGAAAGTCTCTTTCTCTTTCCCCCTTTGTTCCAATAACAAAGGGTATTTATTTATTCAAACCCAATGAGTTATATAACATGTACATTTATCCCTTCGAGAATGGCATTGTTGCATCATTAACTGCGCCGAAAATGGTGTGTGACGATCAGATATGAAAACGCAACAAATAAAACAAATTGCTGAAATGTAGGAAAATATAAACTGATACAAATTCAATAGTAAAGTTCTAGTTTTTGAACTTAATATTATTTTTAACACTTTACTGCAAATACACTGTACCTGAACATATACCCTGTAATTTAAAAGGCCCATTTGAATATTATGTTTTACCGATCACTCAGTAGTAATTGCGACAGCAATAAGTATAATCAAAGAAATTAGAAATAAAAAGTTATTTAGAACGATCATTCCTGCATTGTGTAACTGAAGTGTGAACTTCATACTAAAGTGTCGAAATAGTTAGATGGAAATCGTCATCATCTTATCCAATAATGATTATATTATTATCTGAGATAGGTATTATCTATAAATAATATACTGCAAAAACGCTTTGTCCCAATGAAAAACCAATAAAGCAACTATCCTTATTGCACTTCTGAGGTGTACCATTCATGTACCCTTGTGAGTCTCCTGTGTTAATTTCATCTCGAACACTGTTTGAACTTTTTCTAGCTAAACCTCGTTGGTAATCATCCACTAAGTGAACTTTGCATTGAATTTGATACAATAAGCATATTGACGCATTTCCTGACTAAATCATTAAAAACTTGGTCTGTGAATCTATGCGCTAACGTCAGTAATTTATTATACGCACAGTCGACTATAGGCCTTCCTTTGCTGCGCTCTATTCTTTCTTCCTTTCTAACTAAATAAGAAACTTTCAACTCATTTTGTTCGCCCACTAAACATCAAGCTGTATATAGAGACTGAACCTATGGGCATGGGGTATATTCACTTGGCTAACACACACAGTCTCCGACCTCATAATAGAACTAAAATAAGAAAAATCGGAATAAAATTATGGCCTAACCTTAACCTGATACACTTAATATACGGAAAAACCCAAACCGGACTGGCAATACATAACAATAAACAAGTTAATAGATTCCCAATTATTTATCCATTGTGTAACAATCAAATATTTATAAACCAAATCAAGTTTCTTGTTTTAAACTTCGTCGACAATTTGACTAGGTTAATTTAAACCAATTAGGAGTCAAAAACAAATAGTCATCAATTATTCAGCATAGTTCATAGATGAGAGAGAGGGAAAGAGACGAAAAGATGAGGAATATAAAAGCTGATCAAAGATGACATACATCTTAAATACACATGTTACTAAAGCAATATTCTTCCTGGGTTCACGTAGATTTAACGCCCTTTCTATGCCGTTCATTTCGAACAAGAAGTTACATAAGCATTCACTGCAAGACAAGTAGCTACTATAGTTTCTAAGAACCGAAATCTATCTTTCCGGTTTGGCATTGACCCCCCTAGTTATTGCACCCTGGTTGAGATGGTCTGCAAGTCAGCTCCTGTATAAGTGCCCTGAAACTGATCCGGGGATACGTGACATACGTATTGAAATCAGTAGAAATATCTCACTACAACGCGAAATAAATACTACGAAGTTTTGTTCATGCTGTAGCATTATAGGTCGCATTTTACTCGCTTTCATAAAGAGACCACCATGCGTGCTGCGTAATGCTATCTTTTGTATAATAAGTCTGCCTAATGCTCAGAAGGAAATTTATTTAACCCCAGCTTAAATCACATATTTATCGGAAATTCTCCACAGTGTTTGGAATTCGTCGAATCCTCATATTTTATTGAACACCGAGGAAAACATACTCGCTGGAAGACGTAATGCTTGGACTGGAACTCTGCGGAAACCGAAGTTTCAGCACAAAATGGTATTCTTAAACGCTTAATTCCTTAATCAAGTGAAGAACACTAATCATTTTTGTTCTACAGCTCTACGATCTGTTTGTTCAGTGAACGATATTTTTTCCTATTTTAAACTAGGGCTCGAATCCAAAATGAAAACCAACTTGACACTCTAAACCTCGAAATCGAATTTTTCTTTGACAGAAAAACTCGAAACAACACAGCATTGAACTAAATAAATTTTCAAGTATATAATATAATTATCAGTAGAGGTTGCGCGAGACTGACTCCCAATACTTCCTCAATGCCTTTAGGCTAATGGATCCATATGCGTATAATGCAAAGATGCTGTAGCAGGAATAAAAATACTGTGCAGCAAGACTCTTGAATTGCATAATAATTAAATTTACAATTTTTATCAGTGCACGATGTATAGATGGTATATTCAAGTTCAGACGGTAGCACTACTATACCACTGTTTATTTCATTAGTTTTGTTACGCTTCAATGAAAATGCTCTGAATTTAAAAAATCTAACAAACAGTCTGTATAATGAATGCAAATCTCACCATGCCACCGTATATAAAAATATATTTCTAAATTCATTTATGCGAGTCAACATTGACAGTTCTGACAAATTATTTACTCATACTTATAATGACTAATCCCAGTCTAATAGGCCATTATGAATATTTAAACATCATTTAAAATTGATCGCTTTGCCCGGTTAGTAAATGTTTTATTCAACTGTGACCGGGTTAGAAATAAAAGGCAATCATGCGACAACTGTTTATTCTTTGAGATTTGACACATGAAAAAGACAGAAAAAATTCTTTGTAATTTTGAATACAGTTGTTCTTTAATGAAAAATTTGAGCGGGCCTGTCTTTTTAGGGCTTCATGGCTATATACAGGTGGAAGTGGAACAATATATCAATAAAAAGGTACGCAAAATTAAGGTAAAATTTATCATCATGGCAACGTTAAAAAAGTAACTTTTAAAAAATTGTTAGTTGTGAAATGTTTAAATGGCATTTTGCAGTAATTCAATACTGTTAAAAAGTGTCTGTCGTTAAATGTTTTAAGTAGCATTTCATCTTAACTTTTGTTAAATTTGCGTTACTTTTTTAACTAGTGCTTTAATTGAATGTCTATACCAAATCACCTGTAAGCCGGATGTCTTTACTTATATGAATCGACCATTTTTAACAGATAGTTCATAATCACTAACATTCTTGTAGAAAGCGTCCGTATAAACAGACAAGGCGACTAAATACATTTTTGAAACAGGCTACAATATTGGAGTATATTTCGTCTGTACTATATATCTGCGGAAGAAAATTTTAAACAGCTTGTGCAACGCAAGACAGCATAGTCCTGAGCTAACAGTACCTCCCTCGTGGTGAAGATAAGGACATTTCAATCATAATTAGGGTCTTTATGGATCGGGTTTGACAATGGAAATCTCAGTCAAGTATCTCGAGAGATTTATTCATAAATATAGAAATTTTACTACAGGATTTATATTTTAAACTAAATCAGAGTCTAATATTCTTGCACTGTATTCAACTCGATGTCGCAAAGAAAAATATTTAATTTTTCAAATCATTTCGTTGTCTAGAAATTATTAGCGTAGGTCCTGTTTCCATACTTATAAAACAAATTTGTTTTTTGTTGAAAATTGGTTCAAAGTTATGGGATATTCAATTGGTAAACCTTATTGTCTGGAATTTAAACATAAGCATATTGAATTTAAAATGTCAAACAGTATACAACCTAAAAATATTATCAAGTACATCAAAACCTACTTGAGTAAGGATTACATAGCCTACTATGCATATGCAATAATTTTTTCACATTGGTTATGAATATTATGCACGAAGTTAATCGTTTTTCTAAATTGCTCATAGTTGAAGTGTTTATTTTGTTGTTGTTGTTATTGTTGTTGTTGAAACAAAAATATTTTACCTATTCAATTGTGAACCAATTGTTTGCAAATGGTTCATGAAATAAAATTGGCTTAGTCTCTTGCACAATAGGGTGTCCAAACATTTTCGCCTGATTTCATAGCATTACCAGTTGCAAATTTGAATAGATTTGGTTGTATGATAAATGGAGACTACAACATTCAACATCTATGACATCCAATTAGAAACAGGTTGACTATAAATCTTTTTTAAAATTAAAAAAAAATAACATTTGATTATAAAGACTTTATAATCGGCGAAACTTTGAACACCATATATATTACATTACAGAGGCCGCATTATTTTGGATATTTACGTTCCATTCACATATTTTCAATGTTTTCTTTTAAATAAAACATACTTTCGCCTTACACTATCTGTTATTGGTAGCTTATTGTTAGCTAGTTATTTTGAGGTGGGGCGCGAAACTTCTAAAAAGGGGGCGCGGCCTAAAAAGTTTGAGTACTACTTTGGAATGAATTTACGCCGAAATGTCGCATGATTTCTTTTTGCGGTTTCCCCCAATGAATATATAACGAATCCATCATAATCGATCGTCCGATATGCATAACAATACAGAGTATTGAGTCTTGGTCAAATATCCGTTACCAGTCGACAACAATTGAGAATATCACGATTGAGACTGAATATTTCTACAATGTAAATTGGGATCTATAAATTGGATGAAAAACAGTCATTTTCCAGACACACTCAGGGCCGTAAAACAAGTCCAAGATATTCAATTTGACGATGGACATGATGCCACAAAGCTGGTGTAAAGTATTAAAATCTGCTGATTCGCGATACAAAACAGATATAAGAGTGCTTTATAATATCAGAGTTTGAATAAATTGAGACTGAATATTTCTACAATGTAAATCAGGACCTACAAATTGGGATGAAACAGACATTTTCCGAAAAATTTGCCAAACCCAAGTTCAAAAAAAAAATATTCAATAAGTTGAATATTGAGATGAACGCGACGAGTTTTTCTAAAACTGGCTGGTTTGGCGTAATTCAATGAAAGCTTATTCATCGTAACACAGTAACATAAAGATTCAAAATTCTTTATTAATGTCAGAACTTGAACAAACACGGTTTGAGTTATCAACAATCCACTCGAATGTGATTAATTCAATAGAGTTAGACACGGACATTGTATTTGTATTTGATAGGAGACACAGGAAGTTCAATAAATGCTGATTATTTTTTCTGAGTCAAAGGTATTTTTGATAACCTCCATGATGGGTCACTAAATGCGGATTGGCAATACTTTAA
This sequence comes from Styela clava, assembly GCF_013122585.1. NCBI lineage: Eukaryota > Metazoa > Chordata > Ascidiacea > Stolidobranchia > Styelidae > Styela > Styela clava. The sequence goes on along the minus strand of NW_024102835.1, from coordinate 14,257,077 downwards.
TTATATTTCCTGTCTTCTATAGTTTATATTTCTTTTGAATGAGACTCCCTGATCACAAAAATATTTAAATTAATACTTTTTGAGGGGATTGCTTTTCAGTTTCTAAGTTTCCCTTTGTCTCGAAGCAAATTTGCGAATCCCCATTTCAGGAGAAATATTGATCAACAACCGAGATACACTTCTGTCACACTAATAACACCCCAGGAACCCACTGACACTATATACCGAGAAGCCAGTGAAATTAGTTAACACGTAAATAAAAATCTATCTCGCAGAAAACTCTAATTGTCGATTCATAAAAAATACGACATATTTTATGTATTAAATATTATATTATCGAGTTTTCTTCTTTTACTGATCATTGTTGCCAACGGAAGCCATAATAAATTTAGCATTTTGACAATTTACTTACACCATTCATCAGTTTTTTATTTTTCTATTTTATAAGACAAGAACATACGTTTGTGTCCTATTTATTTACTTTATTCATTCTACAGAACACGTATAACATTAAAATACAACCATTTTATTCAAGGTTAATTTAATTTAGACTTCTTGTCGATATCCGTCTATAAATAGAATAACATGGCGGGCGTCGTAAATATGTTTTATTTGTCCCGAGGGGTCCTACTAATAGGCTTCAATATTCCAAGCTGTCATCTTTTTTATTAATTTATATATATATTTTGCATGTTTTGTGCAGAAGCAAATAAATAGGTGTTAGCATAATCAGAGCTTGGTAGACATATGAGTTGTATGCAAATTTTATAATCCAGAAAGAGATTTAAAATAATCGCCGAAACGACAATGCAACGCAAGACAACATAGTCTTTAACTCAACTAACAGTACCTTTGTCGCAATGAAAATAGAAACTATTCAATACAATACAAATTAAAGCAAGTTTGTGGACACGTTGTTTAAACTGAGCCTGCAGAGTTCTTTTTATGAATGGATCTGTAGCAATTAAATTTTAATTGAGCTCACAAGAGGCATGAAAACCTACCCGAAGAATAAAATAGCGATAATGGAGCATTCTTAGAAACTTGATGCTCAAATCAAGTAAAGAACCTAAATCAGTTTTGTTATATACGATCTGTTCAATGAACACTCTGAAAATCAATTATTTTATATTTCAAACTATAGCTCGAATTTGAATGAAAACCAAATTGTAACTCTGAACCTAAAAAACTAAATTTCGTTTGAAAGAAATACTCGGAATATCACATCATTAAAATATAAACAAAGAACTATTTTTTTCGAACAATACGCAATTCATCATTCTAGCAGAGTTCTATCCATTTATATCTATCAAAGCAAAAAGAAGATATACGTCTGTTACGCCATACGGATATTTATTGAAAATCAATGTAACACATTCTCGAACAATCATTTTATTAAATTGGTATTTATTGGTTGTTAACACACAATCGTTATTAAATTCTAAAGAAGTACATTTGCCTGCTTGACGTTAAATCATTACCAGAATATATGAATATGGAGATGACAACATTCACTGATTTACTATAATGATCCTTTCTTATAATAATAGTAGTAATACAGTTCAATTCCTCGTCAGTTCGCGTTACACCAGGGGTGTGCAACTTTAATACAGGAGGGTGAGATACAAAACAACTGGGTGAAACCGCGGGCCGCACCTTTTTCAACATGGGCTTTCTAGTAGTCGCAGACACAAAAATTTTGGTCATTGATTATATGACATGCTCTGTTCGCTTTGCCAGATTAAACTCATTTAAAAACTTGTTTTGCGGGCCGCACATCATTCAAGATTGGCACTCCTCCGCGGGCCGCACGATTTTTTCTTGCGGGCTCTATTTGGTCCGCGGGCCGCACGCTGCACACCTCTGCGTTACGCGAAAACAATACGTTCGCATGATCTTTTCGATATAATATGAGTAATTAGTGAACAGTTTTCTACTTATCATCATGAATATCTTCTAAATCTAGTTCGTGAATTTTATGAAATGGCTGAGTTAGAAATCCTGTACCTCAATTGATTACACTTTGTGCTTCCTAGAACTGCCTGTACGCTTCATCATGAATGCAACAAATGTGTAATATACCGGATCCAACCTAACGGCATTTAGTACATGTACGTAAGCGTTAAAACCGTGTGCTTCGTATTTTTCGAAACTGCGGAAAGAATTCTGTTGTGGTTTCTAAAATTTTAACTCTGACGTGAGATCGACTATTTTAGGATACTTCACAGAAAACTACATAAACACATAAAATGCTGATCAGTAAATGTGCAACCTCAATGCTCACATCGACATGTTACACTAATAAGGGGTTACACGTGGTACGAGCGCGCGTTACCACATTAGTATGAACATGTAGTACAAGCCGCGTGGTACATTTCCTCAGGAAAAAATTTATAGAGAATTTCAGGCGAACATGACATTGCTTTTAAAATATTTGCTCCAGCAAATACACGCTAGACATTGATAATGCTCCAGTTAACCCACAAATCTTTTCTCCTTCAGAACAATTTTCAGAAATCACTGAAAATCATACTTTTTCGACTTTCTATTTGTTCATAACACGAGGTAGAAATCCGTTGATTTAAAGATAAATACAATCCATTAAAAGTCAGCATTTTATTGATTCCCAATTTGACCACTTTAATAATTACACCCTTCTTACAAGAACGAGTCGATGCTGCCATTAAGGTATAAACAAATTACCTACACGAAGGCAGTAATTTCGGTACTCCCGAAGTATATGAACCAAGATGGCGGACATCGGAACGTAGTACATGTACCAGGTTGGGGTTAGGCCATAATTTTATTCTAATTCTCCTTATTTTAGTTCTATTACGAGTTCCGAAACTGCCTGTGTCAGCCAAGTGAATATACCCCCTGCCCATAGGTTTCAGTACCTTTACACAACTTGACGTAGAGCGGGCGAACAAAATTAGTTACACCCATATCGGTGCACACACTTCTGAAGCGCCAAATTTTCAAATACTATTGCTCCTAAAATTAGGTGTGCTTTATATTAATATAGCCTAATTTCGACCAATAATACCGCATATATCCTATTTCGACTTTTTATTTGTATATAACACGAGGTAGAAATCAGCTGATCTAAAAATAAATACAATCCGTTCGAGTCAGCGTGAATTTTTCCACTTTAATAAAAAATTGCACACCACTGACAGGAATGAGAATCTTTGCTGTCAATACATAAATAAATTACCTAAAAAGCAGTTGTTTCGATGCGTCTATAGAATCCCAAACCCCAGACAGAGTTCTATTACCGGTACAGATCAGCATACTTAATTCTTTATTTATCGAACATGGCAGACATCTATTACACAATATCCCCCAAATAATCAATGTCAAACTATAAATTTTTCATTGAGATTGTGTTTTACTCAAAATAAACTTGGAAAATAAACGAAATTGGAAGTAGACATGATGTATATGAATTAAAGATAGATTAGAAACATTTGAATTACGTTAATGTTGTCAACTACATTCTTATCACAAAAGGATTCTCCCGATATATATTATTTTTACCAAAAGGTCGCTGCAGCATCGGCCCAATCAATCGTAAAATCAGCAAAGCATTTAATATACCGAGCAATAAATAAAAAAAAAGAATATAATAAACACTGGGTATATGTTCGATACCCCTGTCTTATTTTGAAATCATATTATACAAATTTTCATATTTAGATGAAAATCTTCACGCCGTCCACCTGTCCAGCGTGTGTACCAGGTATTAGTTAGGGCATAATTCTATTCCAATTTTCCCTATTTAAGTTCTATTACGAGTTCGGGGACTGTATGTGTTAGTCAGGTCAATATACATAGCCCTTACACATATGTTTCAGTCCCTTTACACAACTTGATGTAAAGAAGGCGAACAGAAAAACACCTTCATATTAGTACACAGTACACACACTTTTGGGGCGCCGAGAATCGTTATTACGCTGTCTGTCCATCGTCTGCGGTGCCTGAAACCCCCAATCTGTTATGGTATTACTCGAAATCAGATCGTATGTAGAGTGAATTAGGTTTACGATGTTACGTCATTCTACATCCGAAGTTTCTGGAATTTTTCCATCATTTATAACTCTAAACAGGAAACTATTGAAACGTTTAAAAAAAATAATAAATTTTACTTAAAACCTCCAGTTACTTGATATGCGATTCGAAGACATTCGATGAGATTGAAGTACCTCATTTTAGTAACGTTAAAGACATAACCAGCATTCTTGTGTAAAATACTCCATGGAACATACAAGACCGTGCACTAAAATTCGAGTGATAACAATCCTTCTCACAGTTTTCATTTACATTTTTTATCATTTTTTACAGTATTTACAACATCACACATTCAATAAATAAACACATTAAAAGATTGTCTAGATCGTCTCGCACCTATTAAACAAATTAGATGTGGGTTCTACCTAATGGCCATACTTGATATAGGGATAAAATTGTACCCTGCCTGAAATAAAATCGAACACACAACAGTCTCAAAGTCTGAAAATGTATCGTAAGGTATTTGGCATGGATGTATGTTAACTCATATTCGTTAAAAAAAATAAAGTCCAGGTGTCTAGACGACAGTTTAATTTTAATGAAATGGTGAGGTTCAATTAGAGTCTACCCGTTCTACCCGCATGAATAAAAAAGAATTTCCGATCATGTTTGCAAGACATGTTTATATATGACATTTGAATTGCCGTGAAGCTTTACCATACACAAACATGGAAATAAATATTGACTTGCATACATTTTTTGGTCGAACTTCCGACAGGAAGGGAATCTGAAACCGATAGACAGAAACGTGATACGTGACGAAAAAAGAGAAACAGAAATGTAACTGTGTTCGCAAGTTCACTCATTTTACGCTTTTTTCCCAAATGATGAAACACCCAATACTCAATAATTCAACCCCGATTGTCCGGGACGAAGATAAAGATGTAAGAAACCACGCAATAATAGATTCATGTAATAGATTTATCAATCAGAAACAGCTCCAAAAAACTCACGGAATTGAAGGCTGAACGATATCACATATCTGTCAGCACATCTTGTTTTTCGATCCTTTATACCGCCAAAATACTGCCATACATATGGTACCTTATTGTTATTATTTTTTCCCAATGCTTTTTGCCAACCATTTTTGTTACGCAACTGCAGTCCAACAACGTACGCCTTTATTTAAGTTGCGAGCTTTATTTCAACGTAGCTCATGTCCACAAATGAGGAAAACCTCAAACGCGGAGTGCTTGACTAGGTTATGGATTCCAGCCGAACCCCTGACAATATTACCGAACATCTGACACTCGATCAATCTCAAATTGGTACCGCTGAATCTTACACAATACAACTGATTAAAATCAAAAATACCTGCCTATTATTAAGCAGCAAATCCGAAACTCATTCGACACCTATTCCTTCAAAACACACACGAAGCAAACAGTTTGAGACAAGCACCCTTACCGGGTACCGTGTAAAACTTAAAGTCAATATTTATTTCATCTTTCAAAGCAATAAATCACGTGGTTTACGCATGATTTAGCACGTATTGTGACTGTGTTTATTCAATGGTCCTTCTCAACCGATCTCTCGACGGTGCGCAAAGTGAGGTCGCGAGAGTTCCGGATACGCTCAAATTATATTGACCTATTTTTTGAGAATTAATCGACATCAAGAATTGAAAACAGATTTTGATTCGCCGACGATGTTGTTTTGTCGCCGAGTTGTTTTCATTGAAATTAAACTGCGAACAATCCGATTTATCTTCATGGTGGCGAGTGTTCACATTTAATGAAATTATTTGGGACAAACGTAAATATTTAATGATTCTTAAATCACTTCTGCTGGTCACCAGTAAAGGCGCTCCAAAAGTATGTGTACCAATATAGAGGTAACTAATTTTGTTCGCCTATTTTACATCAAGTTGTATAAAGAACTGAAACCTATAGGAAACCTATATTGACTTAGCTAACACTGACAGTCGCCGAACTTGTAATGGAACTAAATTAGGGAAAATCGGAATAAAGTTATGGCCTAACGCCCTAACCCTAACTTGGTATACACATACTACGGGAATAACCCAATAAATGTCCAATATATTAGAAAGCAAACAAATTATGAAAAGCATCTGTATAGATCGCTGAAATATCGGAACGAAATAGAATAGAATGGCCCATTTAAAATTGAACAGTTATATATTCGATAAAATATAAATGTACGAAATTCTCGAACACGCAATAATTTGCGAGATATCAGTAGCGTGTACCTAGCTATTGTTATTTTGACAATACGGGGTGTATTAGGGTATTGTGTAGTGAACTGCAAGTCCTTTCTCCTTGTTTACTTCCTACTTCGAATCTGCATGTGTCAGTTGCCACAAGGATGCTTGAACGAGATAGTAATATAAAGATAAATAAAAACAACATATTCTCTTTATACACATATACTTGCTATTTCGTGAGAGTAGATTGTGTTATTTTTATTGTTTTTTCCCTCTGCTTTTGTGTTGGTCGATTCCTATGTACTAACTGCAAGGATACTGCAGAAAAAATTAAAACGGCCAAATTGCGTTGTTTAAAATTCTTGCATCTATTCAGTGCTAATATTGAATTGTAATATTGGGGGCTTGGAAAAAAAAATAAATGAGTTAGGCTAACAATACACAAAAGACATAATATATCAATGGAAAATTGAAGCATTGAGTCAAGCGCGACAAATTGCTTTATTAATCTTACAAGCTTCAAAATAATCGAAGGTATCTGAAACGTTTATTTCATTTTCGGAAATTGAAAACCGCAAGTTGGCAGCATATCAACATTTTTATCCCACACTTGCACCGTTTCTCATTGGCGAACCCTAGCGGTAAGAGGTATTCATAGTTTTAAGGGAAAAGATTCCTCAACGTTCTGGAGTTGCAGTAGACCGAATAAAGGTGGTTTTTGGGATAGGCCAATTTTCTTTAAAGCTAGAACAGGGATGGACAAGGTTTCTAGACCAGGGGCCAAAGCTTTTGTCCACCAAGACTGGCGGGCCATGTAATTGTAACGAAAATAGTTACACGTGACGCACACGAGACGAAATGAAGAGGTGTGAAAAGCATCGTCAAAACGAGTAAGCGACAAAACGTAAAGTTTTGTTAACATCCCCATATCAGGAAAGTTTGTGGCTACCTGAAAAATCACTTACACAGACTACGATCACAATCTAACAAGCATATTGCAGGACAAGCCTGAATCATCCAACTGGTCGAATTTGGCCTGCAAGCCGTAGTTTGCCCATGCCAAAGCTAGAACCACAAATTTTGTCTTCAATCTCACTTTCAAATATCACTACGATCATCTACTTTAAAACGATACTTATCCAAACTCCCTAAAAAATGAGAAAGAAAATTATATTTCAACCTACACGAGCACTACATCTCAAATCACGTGTTCGCGCGTAAGGTTTTAGGCTCCCAGTATTATTGTATAAAGGTAAAAGCCATGTTTAGAAATTACCTGAATCCATAAGACAAAGTTCAAATTCCATTTAAAACTCAAAAAGCATGCCAGAACCAAACTTATTGTAGCTCAACAATGTTATCTCGGATCCTAGAGTCCAAATTGAATTTTTTGTGAACTCGAAGTCAGAATAGAAACTTTCGTCAATTAGGAGTCGGCTGTTTGTCTCGGAGTCGGACGTCGGAGTCAAACTTTTTCAGATTGCGTGGTACTGAATATTTCCACCAATTTCTTAATCCCAAGCTAACTGAATAGCCACTAATCGGCCATTTACGTTCAAATGAGAACACTTCCATTTGGAAGACAGCAATTAATACATCACAGATTTATATTTAATCTCTTTCTTGTTGCTATAATCCTTGACAGGTACAAATCGGCTTTGGTAATTCCTTAGGGACATGACTTGAAAAAAAAATGATAAAATGAAATAGATTATCATATCAATTTGAATCAATAACACTTTTCGTGTATGGCCAGGCCAGGCTTGCATTAAAGGGGATGTTCATTATTTTCTCGCTAGCATTCTTGCGTGGCACGCATTCGGCATAAATAAACGCAAATTAATAACGCAAGGAGAGATAGGTTAATCTCGCGTAACCCCACCCGATAATTCAAATTGCAGTGCTCCAAATGCCTTGAACTTTTAAACAACGATTAGTCAGTTCCAATGCGCGTCATTTCTACCTTTCCTTGCCACATACAACGGATGCGCAAGTGTGTCCCCCAAGGCGAGTAGGGTATTTGGAACATATTCTAAAGGGAACATGTTGCAAAATCTTTTATGCAAAACGTCTAGATTTCTGAAACTTTTGTTGTGTATAATCATACACCGACAAAAGGGTAGACAAAATTAAATAATTTATTTATATTCATAAAGGTATAACTAAGGAATTTGTTTTGTGACAGATCGATCAAATAATCACAAAGCACGAAAACTGTTCAAACATTCATAGTCTGGCAGAAAAATACCAAAACAACAAAATCAAGGGCCTTCAAACATAAAAATGGTTTCGAGGACCAGCAGTTGAGAACCACTGAATTAGAGAATAAAATAAATTATTCAAAACTTGGCCGATTTGGGCCGATCGTGATTCGTATATATATATATATGTATATCCGTATGAGTGTTACTTTATGATCAAGAATATACCATAAAGTGTTGGCAGTCATTTTTTTAAAAACAATATTCGATGTTTTAAGGATTATATCCTAACTTGAAAGTGTAATTAGCAGAATTGCCAATAGTGTTTATGTTAACCAGGCGCCCTCAAGTCTAATCCGAGACGCTTTCCCCCTCTGGAATAGATTTAGAGAAAAAAGTTACATCGATGGATCGTGTTTTCGATGCTGGTAGTACAGCAGAAAAGGTTCATTCTAAGAAGGTGTTTAGAAAGAAATTGTTTTATTCTTGCTCGGAAAGATATTCATCAGATTTCGATTAGATTCTGGAGAGAGGTGTTTTCAAATTTAGACGGTGCTATATATTTTCCGCTCTACGCGTTTTAGGATTGCCCAGTTGCAATAACTTTTTTAAAAATGCAAAAAGAGTGTTTTTATTTCGAATTATTAGTGTAGCATTTGCCTCACCTCAATTTGAGTAGGAGACGAAATATTGGAACAACAACAAATCAGTATTTCTATGACCATGAACTGGAGACAGAAAAAAATTAGATTTAGTCTGGGTCTCTTAAATGGAATTATCAAGACCACATACAATCACACTTGCATGCGTTCAAACTGGTTGCTTTATTTGCCACCTTCCAAAATGGGGGTGGTATGTGTTAAAATTTTGAAGGCGAGTAGGGTCTTCACCCCTTATATAGGTAAATGAAGAGGGGGGCGTAGAAGAAGGGGGATGGAGGGAAGTCACTGTGTTAGAGTGAGACAATATTTTAATTTAGGTAGATTAAGAAAAGGACGGCTTTATATTAGTAACTGCTGAACATGTACAAATTGGAATGATGTTAAAATTAAATAAATATATATTGATACTTTATGTTGTGTTGCCAAATAGAATTTAAAATACTATTTGCATTTCTGTTTTTGACTTTTTTTCGACAAATATATTCACTGGCTATCGGTAAAACAAAAGTAGAAAAGGAATAAAAAAAATTAAATATAAATCGCATTGGTAGTGCCATTAAGAACAGTGGGGAGGATTTATATCTTACATCGATATATCATGATGAGTTTGTTTAATCCTTTTTTTTTCACTTTTCTTCAGTTACGAATACTTAAATTGATAAGAAATGAAGTCACCAATATTTTTCTTTACGCTCCTGCTTCTTGCAAGTCATTCAATCTCTGCTACCGAGAGAGGAAGGCTCGAATACTTCAATAAAATCATCTGCAGCCATTGTTGGGTTCGTTTGTACAGATTTTGCAATGTTGGAGTCCGGCTTTCAAAACGAAGTGGTAAGTAGAAAAGTTTGCTCTAGAACAATTGATTTCGTAAAATGTGTTTTACATTTTATTGCACAAGAATAATACAATTTATTTCCGCCAAATAGGAAGTAATTTAGGTATTCCCGTAAAGTCTGTACCAAATTAGAGTTAGGCCATAATTTTATTCCGATTTTCCTTATTTTAGTTCTATTACGAGTTCGGGGTCTGTCTGTGTTAGCCAAGTGAATATACCCCTGCCCATAGGTTTCAGTCCCTCTACACAATTTGATGTAAATAAAGTAGGAGAACAAAATTAGTTACCACCTTATTAGTGCACATACTTCTGAAGCGCCGTATTAAATGCTATCTCATATCTAACTTAACGTTTCCCAACCGAGGATTCTATTGTTTTTGAGGAGGGAAATATGGTAATATTACTTTGTATTAAGTGTAGTTTTACTAATAATATTTAGCTATTCAGTAATATTGTAATACATATTTTGCGAACATTATAAACTATCTCAACGATGCAAGAACCAGTGTGAATCTTAAACTAGCTGAAGAATCTGTAAATAGTGAACAAATAATAATTTTGATTCATAGCGAGGGAGGGAGAAAAGTTCCGAAATAAGGGAAAATAAGTTCCAAAAGGGAGGATTTTTTGAAAAAAAAGATTGGGAAACACTGGTCTAACACTTCAGACAAAACAAGATGTAACTCAATCGAACAGCATTTTGCTGATGATCTGTATTACGTGAACTCTCCCAACTACACCTACTATTTCGTGGAAAGACAGTATATTACTTTTATTTGTCACTTCGATGATTTGTAATGTTTTGTTCTAATCTATCACCAAACACTGAAGTACAGAATGACCCTAGAAAGGTCGGCCTTCATAATTTTCCTAATTACTACTACGAAAATCGAGTTATTTATTCAATTTTGTCCACACTTGAACTTCTGTCTGTGTATGATTGTAACCTATATATTAGTTATATGAGATGTGACACCATTATTTTCTGGAGTTCATTATATTAGCGATACATGCTCCAACCTTTCCCTTATCTATATATTCGGTTTGCGTAATCATTTATTATTAATGTAACAAGGATTACTTTTCAAGCCCATGTTTTTATTAACAGCTTGACTTCTTTATCTAAGACACCGTATCGTAACATAAAAATCCCATTTGATATAATTGAATAATATTCGATATTGAATTTAATTGATAATATTTAATTATAACTATCCTATGCCTAAGTGTTTTGGATATTTTTTTATAGTATTTGATCAAATAATATTTTGTTTTAAAATTATAAAATTCCTCCTTTTGTCTAACTAATTAACAACGGGTTCTCTCTTTAACAGAAAAGTTCCCCCTCTTTACATAACTCTCGAAACGCCGAATATAAAGTTAGTCGTTAGCTGCGATACATGTTTGCTGCGGTCGTCTAACGTCTAAAACAAAAACCATGAACAAGTGCGGGCGAACTCCTGAATTCCACCACTGGTAACTGGGTGAAGCCGCGGGCCGCACCTTTATTTAATATAGATTCACTTGTAATTACCGGTACAAAAATTGTTTATTTTTGCTAGTTATCTTACGACATTATTAGGGTTACTTGCAGAAATAGTGAGTTGAACGCAAACTTCTGAAGAAACGGCTCTTTATGGTTTTATTGCCACACAAACTTTAATCCTATTTAGTGAGAAACACGTTTTTGTAATATATATCGTGTATTTTGCAACAGAATTTTGCTTGCCAGTTTTGCTAATATGACAGTGGCACACAGGTACTGGTATAGGCTATGTGGCGCAGAAAGAATTGCTCGCACGCACCAGATTGCCTAAACTAAATACTCGTTCCGCGGGCACACCATTCAAAATTGTTTTTTCTCTGCGGGGCGCACAAATATTTCTTGCGGGCCGCATTTGGCCCACTGGCCGCAGTTTGCACATCCCTGATTCAGACAATTACATTACGGGATAGAAGTACAGTTTTTTGGGTTTTTGACTTCATCATGTTGAATATTGCATAACGATTGATATCGGAATAATCACATTTCCAAATTAATTAAAATTCTACAAATTTGAAACAAATTTAATCCACCGAAACAAAGAATTTGATACCAGCCAATATGTGATGTGTGTGACCTGATCCAGCCGCGTTCTAATAAATAATGCAAATCGATTCTCTAAATTTAGTAATTTGGAATGAAGAAATGAGATTTGGTTAATTCCGTGACGATTTGATCAATTCGTCGAACGAATTACAATTTGTTTCGTCAATTTGTTAAAGGTCCGATAACAACAAATGCAATTATGTCAACATTTAACGTTTTTGTCTACGTGTTGGTCCGTAATTGTGAATTTTTTGAGACTTTCGTTTGATTGGCATTTAATGGTTATGGTAATGTAAAGCCTAGGCTTTCGACTAATTAGAATTTAAATGTCATGGCAATGTCAAGCCATAATATGGCTATAAAGAAAGGCCAATAAAAAGTAACAACCAATGTAATGAAGGAGTGTTTGCAAGTTCAAGTGTTTTTCGTCACGAGTCGTTCGGCTGGGTCGTAACAATGGCGCAAAATGACGGCTTCCGAGCCATAAAAGTATAAACCTCTGTTTGCTGTCAAAATGCCTTCAACAGTTTTATTTTTGTTGCGATACCTTGTACTCAAGCTCCAACATACATTTAAATGGACATTCGGACATAATGTTCTAATATAAGCACAGCCATAAAGATAAGATATTTTTTGCAGTTGATTTCTTCCTGAAGGTGGTGCGTTTAACACTCTTTAATAAGCGCATATTGCAACCGAGATTTCAAGCTTGAGCCAAATCTTCAACCTCGAAACCATAGTCACCAAAGAAATGTGTCAAGCAAATCTATATAAACACGATTTTTATTTTATCAGGGGTAAAAATTATTTTAATTGTGAATTTAATTTAATTACAGTAATCGCAGAAAGTCAAGCTATAGTGCCACAGATTCTTCAGGTGCAAAGGTCAATGATCAGTCAAGCGGAATCAATGACGTCATTGGAAAACCGACCACGCCCTCTGTTGGAGAGAAGACAAGGAAACGTTAGACATGTCAGAATAAGAATCAAGAACTGTAACTTTTGTAGAGATCGGTGTTATAGATAGTGATTATAACATGACCGCATGTAATAATCAATTAAATAATTTGTTTAAATTGAGTTTTTTTTATTTCAAATTTAATCAAACGTAGATTATTTGTTTGTTCTTGTTTAAATGGGTAGATTACTTTGATCAATGCTACTTTTATGATATTTCTATGATTGCAAATTAAAAAAATTACACTTTTACCACCTCTCTGGTTTAAAGTGATGTTGAGTTTGGCTTAGCGTGCCCCAGATTTACCAATAATCTTAAAAATCTTGAAAAAAATTTAAAATTTCAAAATTCAACTAAACGTAGATTGTTTTGTTTGTCCTTGTTTGAATATTTGCTAGAACTCTTTAATTTATTTTAATTTTATGATATATTATTTATTCTACTATCGCAAATGATAAAAATTGCACTCTTATTACTGCTCTGATTCAATGTTATGTTCAGATTTATTTGGCTTGCCCCAGTTCTGACAATAAACTTTCTTTGAATTAAATTGAACAGTAGGACAGTTTCATTATTCATAGTTCTAGTAATAATAAACATATATGCCATATGTCTTTGTTGGATATAATGAGTCTTGAATTGGATGGTTCGAAAATAGGCAGTTGCGGAACGTATTAGTTGTAGCCTACCTTTGGGAATTTAGACCAAAAGTTGTGATACAGGTTTTTAATAGAGAAATACAATCAAGATATTGCGCAATTAATGAAGAATCGCTTTATCTTATTTTTCAATAAACTATTTGTCATACACGAATCGGTCTGCAGTAGCCACTTGTTAGCCAAAGTAATAACTATCATAAAAATACCGAGTATGATTCTGAATAGTAAACAACCAGTGGTGCCTACATCGATAGGACAACTCAAATAAGTTTCAGAGAAACTATTGTTTTGGAACTTCTATTTTATAATCCAGTTCTATCTAGGCCAAAATCACGGTTGGGCAGAGAGTTCCATAATTTTAACACAGTTGATACCAGACGGTATGATAAACGGTTTCGTGAGTACTCTGATTACCCTGGGTGGGTTCGCCGAATTTAATCTCGTGTGAGGATAATTATGTGCGATTGAATTGTTGGTCGATTACGGCTTCCTCAGCCAACGAATGCAACTATCTGAGACCTATAATACGAGACGAGAGGCCGTGGTACTTCATTTAATTAGGCCATCTTATTGATAGGCTACTCTCTCCCTGAAATAAATATGAAAACCCTATCCTATATGAATTTCCTGAATGATACCCGATAAAAAAGTTAGCATTCACTCCGTCTACATTACACAGTGACAGAAAATAATAGTAACGTGTTTCGACGCTAGGTTTTGAGAAAGTTCCTGAAGTAGCAGTTATATCGGGTGTCCATAAAATTATAAATTTTTTTAATATTGCGAAGGAAATTTATCGTTGCCCTATGTTGTTTTGGCCCTCGCAGATGTACCAAATGAAGTAAAAATACCCAATCAATTACTGATTAAAAAACAACAAACCTGGTTAATATATATTGAGAACTGACTTCATAATAAAATTGAAACTATGAAGGGACTTTATGGACACCCTGTATAGTATGTAAGGGTTGTAATTGTTCCGACCCACTATGCCTTCCCGAATGTTATTACAAAATTTGTGAAATGTGGGCTTTTTACTTCGGGAATCAATTCACCATCAATTATACCAACATTAAATGAAGCTGATTTTCAGAGGTTTGATTTGTAGAATATTCATTATCTTAACCGTTAGCGCTACGACACTAAAAATAACGATTACGAGAGACGAAATGTTTAAGCACAGACATCGGAATGCAGAGAACACGGTGACGTAACTAATAACTAGTGACAGTATAAATAAACAATAAAATATGACGTCGAGGATACGAAACAAATTTAAATAAGTCAATCGCGTGCTAACGATGTCCTTACAAAAGGAAACTCACACTTTGTCATTAAAATGTCTACTAATTGCAAATTCAAATTTTTAATTTAGTTTACTCGATTCCTGATTTGAAGATCTATATGGATTAGAGAATGATTTATGCCTCGCTAAATTATATTTTTCACCAGAAATGCTTGGTAAATTAGAAGCAGTAAAAATCACTTGTAACTGGTACAGAAGACACAAATTAAATGTTAGTGTTGCCGATCAAATACCGAGAAAAATACTACAGATAAGACTGTTGTACAGTAGTGTAAAATAAGAAATAAGAATAATAGGTTAAATTGCACTTTGTCGAAAGTATATTGCTCTTGTATTAATGCAGAAGAGTCAGCTTTCATTACTTCTTCTCTGAAATAGCGAGAATCAGGCAATCAGTAGCATTGCCAGACAGCCTTTAATTATTATGATCCAATTAATATACCATAAATTAATTTAATAATTGATTTACGTTAATATTTTCAACCCCTATTTCGAACATATGCCAAGATCAATAAAAGGTTAGAAACCGCAATTTCTAGAGTTTACGGCACCAAATCTAATGTTACCTGATCTAAGAAAAGTGTGGTATGTTGAATAACCAAGTGATTAGGAACGATAATTACTGGCAACGAACTTACTTTAATTTTATTCGAATTTGTGTAATTGCTATAGCAATCCATGTAGTTTTGACGTTAATAACAACTTCAAAAATACCGGTTACTTTGCAAACGCTGTGATGCCGTCATCGAGTCAAAATTTTAGTTAAATTAAGATTTTGTTGAAGTGCACGGTGATAAAATGGTGGTTATTTATATAATATGTGGTAACAATAATTTTACCAATAATGTTTTATATGGTACAATAAGTTTTCTTTGGCAAACTTTGTCGAGAAGTCATTCAAAATTTGATGAAGACTTTTCTATAAGTGCATGGTGATAAATGATGACTATCAAATACTTGGTAACAATAAATCCCATTTTAACAGTACATAAAGACTGCATTCGTGTATGCTTGAAAATATTCCTTATCGGTGTTAAAGTTATAACTAACTTGAAGCTATTAAAAACGATAATTACTGTGACTAACTTCTTCAATTTTATTCGAATTTGTGTAATTCCTATAGCGATCGATATAGTTTTTGTTATCGAGAAGTCATTCAAAATTAAATGGAGATTTTATATAAGTGCATGGGGATAAATGATGGCCATCATATACTTGGTAACAATTAAACCCATTTTTACCAATACATCGATACCTGTTCCCCTAAAAATTATTCCTTATCAGTAGCGTATCATGTATCGTTTTTTTGTGTTAAAAATTACGAAAATATCGTTTTCTTTGGCAAACTATATGATGCAGTTTTCGAGTCGAAAAGTTATTTAACATTAAATGAAAATGTTGTTCAAGTGCAATGATGGCTATCATATACGTGATGGCAATAAAACGTATTTTCTTCTCGGTAATAATGTTTCGCGTGTGAGAGAATATTCCTTATCAGTAGCGTATCATGAAGCGTTTTTAGGAAAGTTCACTAGGTCATTCGATGCGTGACATTGCTGTTTGTGTGTCGATTTCGACACGTAATGTTTTGGAGACACACCTTGGCCTTCCGTGACAATCAAGTTTCGCTTTGCAAAATCATTGGCTACGCTACACTCTGTAATCTGGTATATAGTTCGAATAAATATTAGATAGAGAACAATGTGATCTTAAAGTTTGCATTGAATTGCACGTTGTCCAAAGTATTTTGGCTTTTATTACTTCTTCCAGGAAAAAGTGGGAATCAGGCAATCGGTATCATTGCCAAAAAGCCCCTAATTATTTTGATCCAATTATTGTAACATAAATTAATTTAATAATTGATTCACTTTAATAATATCAACCACCATTTCGAAAATATGCCAAGGTCAATGAAAGGTTATAAACTGCGGTATATTTGAGTTTGTGGCATCTAATCTAATAATCTAATGTTACCTGATCTAAGTAAAATGTGGTTTGTTAAATAACCAAGTGATTAAGAACGATAATTACTGGAAACACACTTATTTTAATTTCATTTGAATTTGTGTATTTGCTATACCAATCAATGTAGTTTTTTGCGTTAAAACAACTTTAAAAATATCTTCGTTTTCTTTGTGATGCCGTTATCGAGCCCAAGGATTGATTAAATGAAGATTTTGTTGAAGTGCACTGTGATAAATGATGGCTATCATAAATTTGGTAACAATTAACCCCATTTTTAAATATACATCGAAACTATATTCGTGTATGCTTGAACATATTCCTTATCAGTAGCGTATCACGAAGCGTTTTCAGGAAAGTTCGCTAGGTCATTCGATGCGGAGACTTAGTTGTTTGTGTGTAATTTCGCCACGTAATGTTTTTCTGACACACCTTGGTCTTCCGTGACAATTCAGTTTCGCTTTGCACAATGATTTTCATACACTCTCTAATCTGGTATATTGTTTGAATAAATATTAGATAAAGAACAATCCGCTCTAAAAGTCCATCGAAGGCACACCTGTAAGCTAGCCCAATTTAATTGTCAAATAATATTGTGGGATTATCTCAATTACGAAAAAATGTTTCACACAGACCGTACAATGTTAACAAAATAAAAACATAGGTATTGAAAAAATGACGAGCTATCTAATAATGAGAAAATGAATTCATTTTTTTAATTATGCTCATTTGTAAATTGCCATTTCGAACAGCAACTGTATGTTATTAGACCTCATTTTTAGCAAATTCAATGAATGTTTCTTTTAACTTTGCTATAAATTTTTTCCCAAATGGAAAATTAAAATAATATATATAATAAAAAGCATGATAGCAAGTACGTTCATCGATTAAAAATAATATTCAATTTACTTTTACTTTGCATAATCACTTCAAACCTCAAACTTAGAAAAATCTACATAATTAAAATTAAATTAAAGGGATAGGTTACAGAGTTTAGCGAGTTAAAACTAAAAATATTAAATATTTGTTTTAGGTATAGCAAGAAAAGTTATATTTGAAAAATTTCCTAAAAATTCTTTATAAATAAATGATTACTGAAGATAAACAATTACTGTATTATCGATTCTTATAGGCTTCGATAACACAAAAAGCTTCCAATCTTTAAAAATATCTATATTTGAATATTCTCCAGTATTTCACAAGTATTACAACAGCGTTCCTCATCAAGCAAATTCTTGGAGCGAACAAACACCAGGCAATAATATTTTCTCAATAAGGCATGTTATGTATCAACAAAATAGCAGTTAGGCAATGCACTCAGCAAATAATGAAAATAAAATTTTAAATGCAAAACGATATTTTACTCTTCTATTGCTATTAAACATTGACGTCACACTGGACTAAGCGATAAAGAAACCTTTAACATAAGATAGGCAGATCGTAACACCGCCCCACAACAAACCACAAACATATTTGAGATGGGTAATACAAGTACGATAATTCGATGTTACTTGAGTACATGGGACCACAAAAATAAAACCAAAGTCATTCGGAACATATACTAGCTACAGCAGTGGTTCTCAAACTCTCGAGTCAAGTCTCGAGCCCCACATCAAAAATAACTGGCAAACAATAAGCTACAAATATCAGATAGTAAGACGAAAGTATGTTTTATTCAAAAAAACACGTTGAAAATACGTAGATGGAGCTTAAAATTTCGAAATAAAAAATGTAAATATTTAAAATATTGCTGGCAAGATCAAATCTAACAAGTAATTTTATATTTTAATTAGCTTTACGCCCCCTCCAAAAAAATGTCTACACCCCCTTGTGGGGCGCGACCCACCGTTTGAGAACCACTATTCTAGAGAGAACATACTTTTTTTGCAATGTGTCCTTGATTACTCAAACTTTTGGGTACAATCACATCACACAGACACGGAAAACCCTCGCAAGTTCAACTTGTATAGAGAAAGCCAATTAAACACTTTAATCATGATAATCTAATGGCGGCTTCAAATAATTACATGCGTTTTCTTGACCTTTATTCCAGAAAAATTATAGGGTAAAAATAGTTTCAAAACCAAAACAAGGCATGTGTTTGCCGCCACCGCCATACCACGAAAAGTTTGGTTGAAACCATAAATGTAACCAATTGATAGAAACAATTATTTGATTAAGGAATAATTACAATTAGCTAAATTCTGAATATTATGGTTCCTCATTCAGATTGTTGCGGTTAATGTAGACTTATTCAAATGAATAATCGCTTCATAGAAAATAATTAGAGAGGTGTTTAATCTTTCAATATTTTAATTTTCTGTTTTTTTTCGTCATATTTACCTTATACTAAGTCCTATTGACCTAAATGACATAAATCTTAAAACTGTTAACTAGCACATTAAAATCTGAAGTCTTAGGCTGGGAAATTAACATAAACGTCATCTAAACGTAGAATCGTAGCTTTAATGTGGAAACAAGAAATCGAGCGGTGTTAAAACCTAATATGGTTCGAGACCTATATGTTGCCATGAATTTACGTGACAAATGAATTGGTCGATTACGAAAAATATATGATTTTTCGATGGTATTCAAGATGCATGCTGCTAACATTTGCTGGAGTGTGGAAAACCAACCTATATTGTTGCGAATATATTCTCGTATTTTATGCATATATGTATCACCCCAATTGGTAGGTATTTTTCTTTGTTTGATCAAAAGGAATTTTCGTGTTATAATTACAGAGAGTGAGTAAAAAAAATGTGACACAGCCTTTTTTTAAATCGGGAAATTTTTATGATTTCAATATCATCAAATTCTGTTACATTTGCCTTCATTTTTATGGTGTTTGTTCATTTCAGATCCGGTCACAAAAGTGCAATTTTTTTCCCAGCATTTACTGTAAACATCAGCTCGAATCAAACACAGCCCGAGCTTGATTGAACATTTTTGCTAACCTGTAGTAACCTTTACATTTAGAACAAAAGCTATATATTTTTATATCAGACAGACAGTCTTGTTTGCGCAAATTAATGGTGGTTTGTTCTAATATCATGGTAGAAATTGTGGGCTATTTTCGACAACATTATCTTGCGCAAATAGTAGTAAATTTTTATAACCAAGGATGAGCTTCTGCTTAAAAAACCAATATATTTTGATGTTTCGTATTTGACAAACAGGCCTAGCAGTTAATGCCAACCGCCTTACATTGACATTTTCGAAAATAGAATCCCATTTTTGAAATGACACACATTTTATAATTCTGACATCTTAATAATTTGATTAAAACATTCATGGAAAAACGTCGTTTTTCCTTTTATTAACTAACTTTTTACAAGTTTATTGCGTGTTAATTTCTATTATATTACATTCCACATTGGTTGGTCATACTTTATGAGTTACAATCGTTACTTTTGCAAATTTGCAATATCAGTTATGACGTAGAAAATATATAGGAAACTATCAAAAATATGGCTTATGACAGGAATTGAAAAACGTGCTCTCATGGTTATTCAAAGTTTAGGAATTTAACTAGCGTGCCACTTCCGAGAGTTATTTTAGGGAATTTTCAATATCAGGTGTGACTAATAAAAAAATAGGGAAACATCAAATATGATCAAACATAAAAAATATGGCTTTTGATAGAAAACGAAAAACGTCTCACCTGGTTATTTGAACTTTGGGGATTTTGGCTAGTGCGCCGACTGATCCACTGGCCCGTGATTAGTATCAAATGAGCTAAGTAGATCAGCTACCATAGCTCTATTCATTTTGTTCTATTTCTCCTGCTTATTTGAATCTGGTTTAAAATAATTAATAAATTAAATTGGTTATGGTTATTTCCGGTTAAGTGTATCACATCTTGTTTTTAACATCTGTCAGGGAGCATTGTTCATCTGGCTTATTTAATATTGAATGAGAGTATACTCATTTAAACAAATAGCAGTATTGTTTATTACATGCCAAACAATTCCATCCACTTAGGCCAATGGTAGGGTATTTTACGACACACAAGTGCTCGTAAGCCACAAATGTATTGTGCCCATATCAGAAAAAATTTGAAGAAGTTACTTCCATAGATTGCTGGTGTAGTAGTGACTAGATATCTGTCTAGTTACTGTCGAATAGATTTCATTGGAATTATAAATTCTACAGGTTTGGCGTAAAATAATTTTATCGTGACCAGGTTAGGATTAGGCCATAATTTTATTCCGATTTTCCTTATTTTAGTTCTATTTCGAGTTCGGGGACTGTTTGTGTTAGCCAAGTGGATATACCCCCTGCCCATAGGTTTCAGTCCCGTTACACAACTTGATGTAAAATAAGCGAACAAAATTAGTTACATCCCTATTGGTACACATACTTCTAAAGCGCCATTTTTTCAAATATCAGGATAGCGATTGGTAAAGCATTTATGACACAATTTTTTTCAGTTAATGTCATATGCGCTATTATAATAAACCTAGATAAGTCAAAATTGTCGAAAAGTCGATATATTATTTAGTTAATGAGTGGTCGGAAATACCGGAAAGAAACGGCCGAACCAGAATTGTTTTTATAAAAATCTTACATTTGAGTTCTGGATGGCTTCGGAGATAGGAAATAGTGGGTAAAAAAGGTTAAATAAATGATAGATTACTTGTCAACTCAGGATTATCAATCTCGTTGTATTCGCTTCAGAAGCTCTATATTCGTATTCGTCTTAGCATGGTTGTTCGTTAAGTGTTAGAATTCCCCTTTATGTTGGCTTTCTACGCAAGAGAATTTTTCTATGTTTTACTTTTCCATTGATTTTGCTTCATGGAAAAATAACTGAAGAATGAAATTATATTCGAGTCTTTGCGTCAAAATAAACAATGTAGAATTACCAAATGCAAGCGAGGGATAATTGAGAAATATATTTCGGTAGCAAGTATATGCCCGACATACAATTCTCATAAGCCAATCTGAAACCAATAAATGGGATTATAGTTATATTTGAATACTGGACAACTTGTTACGTCACATTCAAGTAGTAAAAACCACACCTTTATGACCATTGACTTGAATGGTTTAAATTTGATCAAAACCACTTAGCGCTATCTTTGTTTTATAAGTGATTCAGGATTATTGCTGCACACTAACAAAAATATATTTCTGTAACATTTCGCCTGATCAAGGTCAGACTTCTTTAGACACACATTAGTTCAAATCAGCAAGACCTTGGAAGCACTTAAGATAGTTATCTTTACTCTTGCTACAGCATCCTTGCATTATATGCGTACATATTCACCGGTACAAAAGCATAGAAGAAAGATAAGTAGTTAGTCCCTCAGATTATACCAAATTATATTACTAAATTATTAGCGTTTGGTTTTTAATCTTTGTATTTTAATGAGAAATATATTCAAATTTATTAAAGCTGGTTAATCTCCATTTCACGATAAAAAGTCTAAACCGACTTCCACGATAGCATTTTCCAATGGTTAAATTTATTAAACAGTATCTAATTACCGTTCGACTTTTTTAAACTTAGTTACAGCATTTATAGGCATGTGATTTATTTCTAAACTTATTTGAACAACAGTGCTGTAGCAACTAAAATAGCAATACCACCTATTTTTAAAAACGTGTGTATTATTAAATTTTAGGCATAGTGTAAAACTGTTTAGTTTCCCGGTTTCTCAAAATTGTGTTTTTAGCCAAACGACTACTTACCTGTTCGTAATTGCTTAGCAATTTGATTTTTTATTAACCCGAGTTCAGTTCAAATTGTAGTTACTTTGTCATGAAACTCTCTCTCGTTTCGTGATAGTTTCTGGACATAATGTGGCTATTTTGTTCAAATTAGTCAGATGGCTATTTATAGATCACCTTCGGTAGTTTACATTTGCACGCGATCGCGGTGATAACCACACAGAGATAATGCTAGTTAAATACTCAAAGCTGTTAATAGAAAACTGGAGTGAACTTGTCAGAAATGTATAAAAAGTCGGTTGGTGAAATATTTTGTCATTCCACTTGGTTTCGCGGTATGAAAAGTTCCGAGGTACACCACAAATGATGGGCACTGTTGTTATAAGAAAGTTAAGCTGTTGGTTTTTTATAATGATCGGCTAATAACAAGAATTACTAAAAGAGTATTGCATTATTGTTTAGTTATTAGTTCAAATTCTTACGTCATTTTATTTTAAAACTCAAAGTTATTATGGTTAGAGCGAAGAACTGCGTTGTTATATTGACGTCCCCCTTTCGACGCCCTAACTAAAATAATAGTATTGTCAAGCTTGGGATAATAAATATAATAATATATAGATATATACAAGATGTCCAAAACATTTTGCCCGATTTTATAGTAATAATAATTGTAAGTGCAAACAAATTTTATTATATGATAAATGAAAGCCACAAGCACAATAAAAACTATTAATAAACACAGACAAAAATTTGTAATTGTTATTATTATGAAATCGGGCAAAATGTTTTGACATCCCGTCGTATACTTAGTGAGGTGAATTAATTAGATGAAATAATCAACAAAGCTTAACGTGTAGCCTATATATAACGATAATATTATTTATATTTATATTCCTTTATATTAAACTTGAAATCAACTAATTTTTTCATGTTTTTTTTTTATCAGAATACTAATTGCAACTTATATTCTTACATCTAAACTCAATAATGAACACATCAAAAATTGTTTTGATTATACTTCTTTTTGTGGCTGTTGGTTCAAAAGCCACAGTGTCCAGCAGAAGAAGAGGTCCAATAAAATTAACTGAAATTATATGCCGAAGATGTTGGCAGAAAATGTTTTCTTATTGTCAAGGTGCAGTTCACATGGTTAAACGAAGTGGTACGTTGATATTTATTGGTTTATAATTTTATGAAATGTATATTTTGCATACATTGATTTTTATTTCAATGCTTTTACGTGAACTCATCTGAATAAAGAATTGATTGAGATTAACAAATATAGTTATTCAACTTGGCAATTTCCTACTTCCCATACAAAAACGTTTGAGCAAAAACGGGAAAGAAAAGCAATTAAAAAAAACAGTTATTTTGCACAATAAGTGGCGCAATTATCAAAAGATACAACAATATTTTTCGGTACTCCCGTAATATGTGAACCACGATGGCGGACACCGGAACGTAGTATGTGTACCAGGTTAGAGTTAGGCCCTAATTTCAGATACAAATACTACGGGAGGCACTTGGCTAGTCCCCGAACTCGTAATATAACTAAAATAAGGAGAATTAAAATAAAATTATGGCCTAACTCTAACCTGGTACACATACTACGTTCAAGTGTCCGCCAACTTCGTCCATATACTACGGGATCGCCTATTTTTCAATCTTCAAAATAACCACAAAAAAAATTATGATCCTTATTCATGTTATAATTTTACTTTTACAGTCAATTCCGAAACTCAGAAGTATAAAGACATATCAGCAAATATTCAAAGGTCATCTGACTCTGCCAATCAATTATGGTTATCTCGAGTAAGAAGAGAAATATACTCACGCAGAAGGAGAGGAGTAATTCGACGTCACATCAGAGTTCAAATTAGAAGTTGTCAAGTATGCAGAGAACTTTGTTTCTACTGAACATCAAATCTTCAAGCTGAAATATGAATAGACATCGCACATATTTATCAAAAATTATTTATATACCTAAAGTATAATATTGTATTTATTCTTGGAGAAAGGTACAATGAAATTAAATTCACATAAAACAGACAATTAATTCATTCATGTGTTTTACTCACATTGAAAGTAATGACAAAAGAACAGAGAAGTAAAAACACAAACAACATACCATACTGTTTTGGTGACAAAATATTAAATGCATTGAGTTTAAATTGCTGCTGATTTTGGTCCTCAAATCGTGCTTGCTATCATTTTATCTAAATGCATTGTTTCGAATATTTTATATATTTATTATTTTATATATTTTTTCGTCAAATAATAACATAATTTTTATATCTCATTAATTTATTCATGAAAGAATATATTTATTCCGAGCACTGTCATATTGTTTATTTTTTCGTTTTAATTTTCTATTTTGCTATTTAAAGAGCAATAAAATATATGAGAATACTGATAACATGTTATATTAAGTCATTTCGAAGTTGGGTTGGTTGGTGCTAAGTATGAGAAAAAATTATATCAGATTGATCAAAACTCTGGCCCTTAAAATCACGGAATTTCAATACACAATACTTTTTTGATTATATATCTTCCCCAACATAAAAAAAAAACGCCACCCATGCAACACAACAATAGGCTGATTAAAACGATAAACTCTCATTCTTTAACACATTTAAAGTAAGAAAACTCGCATCATTTTGACCACTTTTAGATTTTCCCGACTGCGGCCTCAAAGCCTCCTCAAAATGTTTTACGACCCTTCAATCTCGCAACCTTGGATCACCCTGAGTTATATAATTAATTACAAAAGGGGCACGTAGCATTGTGGGATAAAAACTTACATTTTTAAATCACTAAAGTATTTTGAATGATTTGTTTGAAATTACACAAATTATTTATGTTAGTATATTGGTTATAGATAATTGTCAGGAATTAAAAATATTTATATGAGATTTGTTCAAATACTCAACTATTCGAATCAAAACGGTTATTGATGATTTGAAACGTTTTATTCAATTAATATATTCCATGAAATCCCACATGGCGTGAAAGAGGAAATCGACAGTAAGAATTTGAGATGGCTATATAGTAAATAAATCAATGTTTGAAAATTTTGGAAGACAATGACATAACAAAATTGATCGAAACTTCATGGCTTGCCTAAAACTGGCGATAAAAGATTGTAAATGCACAAATAGGCTATAAATAATTTCATATCGTATTTGTCTATATTTTACCTCAATTTACGAGCGATAAAAATAAATCTGAAACCGCAATTTGTCAGTTCAGTACCATTAGTAGACCGCGCTGTTTTAATAAATGTTTTTTTTTTAAATCTCTTTATCATTGTAAACTTGTAATTGTATGGTGGTTGCAATAAAATACAAAGCCGATTTGAGAACACATCAGATAAGAATTAGAAAGCCATATTACAAAGAGCTTGTTATGTATTTTTCGCTATCAGATCTAATCGCAGCAAACATCGAGTGCCGCTACACATCCTTGTTTTATTTAAAATCAACATTTTTTCGCATTCTGTCACAAATAAACAGCAGTGATATATAGGAGCGCAGGGGCAATCCGTTTTTCTGTCGCACGGTGCAAATGTCAGCTGCTTGTTAAAAGTGAGAACATTGGGCGACTGTACAATGACCCTACAATAATGTTATCTCAACAAGTTTTTTCGTTGACCTCGGCTGTTGATATTCATTACAAATAACGAATAATGAACATATTGCAAAACGGTAATTTTTTCTAAAACCGATAATCAATTTTACAAAACCTGTTGTGTCGATATTCAGTGTTTTCTCTTTGCTTAATTGCTCCCACGGCAGTGATTATTTAAATTGTTTCAAGCGACGTCAGCGGTCAATCAACACTTTTCTATCAGTGACCTTCCTCACTTTTTTATGAATTTCACTGAGGAATTGGCGTAAAGAGATGTATTTTCAATAGCTTTTAGAACATCACGGCGATCAGGCGATCAAACAAAATGAACCTATTTTGTTTTTACTAATATAAATATCTAATATTTCAATATTAACATTTCTTCTTGTAGAAGACCACATCTACTATAGTAACTATTCAATCTTTAATAATCACTTTAGAGTAGACAGTGGCATCGATTATATTCACTGTTTAGAATTTAGATAACCAAGTTATTATTCGGAACTTCCCACTATAAAGACGGCATAGTTTATTTTTTCAACGTTTATCGACTTGTATCGCAGTGAATTTCAAATTAGGAATCTAAGCAGATAACAATCGAGAATCTCTCGCTAATAACCTATCTTATATAAACAACAATTGCGATTCTAGTTTTAGCAAGATGTTTGAACTTGCATACCAATGTTACACATGTAATTGTTTAATTAAGTATTTTTACTCCATTACATATGTGAGCGCCCAAACAATATATGGTATTGATAAATATCCTTTTCAATTTTGAAATTTTAAAAAGAACCATGACTTTATGGACACCCTATTTTATCATTGATATATAAACTGGGTACACTAGTTTTTATTGCGAATGCAAGTACATTTAATCACGCCTATAGAAACTGTTTTAGGTAAAGTACACCCGTGCTTTTTGTGGTAGTTTAATACGCATAATGACTTAACAATGTACAAAAGCCAATACGATGGGAATATTCATATTATTATATATTATTATTATTACTGACTATGTCAAAAACTATTCTCATGAAACACAACAGAGTACGCTAACATTTTCACATTAGAGAACTTATGAGAAATTAGAGAAATTATAATATTCTATAGATTTGATAAATTTTATACCTATAAATAGATACATCTCTATCTATCGAAGAGTTCAGACAAGGTTTGAGTTTCCTCAAAATAAAGCTAATAATTGCATAAAATGACTCAAAATTGTCTTACGCGGAGACCTCAAAATACGTTTTCTAATTGCGCGCAGCGTCTTGGCAAAAATAAAACGTGAAATATGTGTGGAAAATTGTGTGCAATTTGTGACGCAGCGTCAATTATACTTTTAGAGCATTTTTCTATTAATGTCAATATATATTGTCAAACCGGAACAGGGTGGGGTTACATCATACGAGTATGTGTCTTATTCCGAGACGCTGAAGTTGTTGGAACTGTTGAAAAGTCTGGTGTCGGAAGAAATAATTATGGCTTAATTTGTTTTATGGTTTCAGGGGTTTAGCTGTTGCTGTGTCGTATCTTGCTTGAATTAATATATTAATTAATGACTAAATAAACATATATAAGAATAACATAATCTCCTTCCACGAAATAGCAAGTATGTTGGTGAGCTTTCGTTATAGATCATAGTCTAACGTTTTCAGACAAAACAGCAAATCTTAATCAATCAGCAATAATGCTGCAAATACATACCGATCCGAAGTAGAAAGTAAACAAGGAGTAAGGACTTTCAGTTCAGTATATAATACCTCAGTACGCCCTAAATAAACATAACTAAAAAATGACTTAATCAGTGAAACCCACGACATTCGGTCAGCACTAGCCGTAAAATCTCAAATTTTCGAACTCAAACCTTGTTCTTAAAGAAAAATCAATTGGGTAAATGCTTGTACTGATATAAGGTTCATTTATAATTTAATGCCCAGTAACTTGATTCCTCCGGTGAACAATCTTTGATTTTCATTCATATTGTCAAACATACAGTATTAAGAACATTGCAGCCGCAAAATATATTTATCAATCAAATAGTAAAAGTATATTTTGTTCAGTTGTTGTTTTTCAGGTCGTAACTTATTTTAAAGTGATAATTCAGGACTCTTTATGAAATTTTATCTTGAATATTTATCACTCATTTATTTCTGTCGAAGCTTTTGTAGTTTGTATGAAAATAAATCCAATAAATTTAGCAGATAATTGTATACGTGTTCCTAGAATAGAACCAGGCATATTGCAATTTAAAAAAATAATTCGATAATTGACGCACTACGTAATCTATTCAATAGATATGGGAGAAATTTTGGTGCAATTCGTTACGTGATTGCGTGCATTTGCGTCCATTTTAGTGAATAATATTCACGAGCGACTCGGAATTAACTTAATTCTAACTTTGGCCCTAAAATCATAGTTTGGGTTTGATATTTTTGATAATATAGTGGACTTAGAGCAGGAGTCATGTTTTAAAAGTATCCGATGTTAATTACTCAATTTGGAGTGTTGAACTCTTAGATTTTTGCCAACGAGGCCTAAAAACTATTCAACACCACCCTACTATAGTCATTATTTCATTAATTAGTTGTGTATTGAAATTTATAATCCTTTAAACAAACAAAGTTTATCACTGTGTCCTTTGGGAACATTTATCTAAGTGTATCAACTATAGTAAGGGCGCGTTTTTCATCATGAAAGAACATTGAGCCGACGGATAAAATAGTTGAAAAATGTAATAAATTTTGTTGTTATGAGTTACGTTTTGACGTCTCATTTTGCTGTGTCCACTCCACCTATTTATGTGCATCAAACCGGTTTAGAAGATGAGCTACTAATTAATAGAAGTCACTAAGTCGGAAGAAAATTATTTGGTTAGGAGTCGTATTCCTTCATAGTTTATATAAGTTTTATGGACATTGCACGTCTATACTCCGTTCGAAGTTGTAGATGTTATAGTAGTGGATAAGTAAATTTTTTTTACCAATTTGTCAAAGTAAAGTTGATTATCACTATTAAAAATATAGCAAAAATATTCTAAATCAAGAAAACATTGTAGAACTACTAAATCAGGCTTTCCAGAGCGTAATGTAACTATTCATTACAGTAAGCACATCCATATATCTCGAGCAATGACTCTTTTATTTTTGATACAGGACATACAGAAATAGAAGGTTATTATATTCAAATTGCATACAATTTTCCACATATAATCCACGCCTTGTCATTGCGATGCGCAAGTCGCTGCGTGCAATAGGAAAAACGTATTTTAGGGTTGAAGCGTAAGACAATTTCGGGTCAATTTTTGCAATTATTATCTTTCATTTGAGGATACTCAAACCTTGTTTTAACTTTTCGATAGATAAGGATTTATCACATCTGTAGTATATTATAATTTCAGAGGACAAAGCTCAAAGAACAGTAAAGCATAACGTCTCTACACCTTTTCACATCAACGCGGCAAATAACGGAGTAGCAGAAACATTCACAACGAAAACGAAGTAGACAATAATGTAGTCTTTTTATAATTTAAATTTAAGTCGTTTCACGCGGGAAAAACCTTCATGATTATGATCATTTCTAAAAATAAACGAAATCGTCGGTCATATTGCTGTCAAATATCACCAAAAAGTAACCTTTTATTCAAAACTATTCTAGAATGAATTAGGAGTTTAAACAGATTATATTTAACAAATTTTAATTATACAGACTATGCCCAAGCAAAAATCTTAGGAAATCACTTATATAACTTGAATTTATGTCAAACCGGTATTAGAAAAAGTAAACTAGATGTGCGCATTCACAAACTCTATTGGTTTAAACTATGGTCTTGTTATAGAGTAATTTTGCCGTGAATGTGATTATAAGTTTGTGAATAAATACAAATTGTGTATATAGAGAGAATGGCATAAGTATACTAAAAATCCCTTAACAATAGGACTTCATATAAGTATTTACTATTTAGTATATAGTTGAGTTGTTTGCTAGTAAAACGAAAACAGCCAACGACAAATTGATATGAGAATATGTCCCAGGCGTACCCGGAGGTGTGCGGGTCGGACCCATTCCCCCCATTTTAAAATTAAAAAACAACAACATTTTTTTGTATAATACACAGCAATTTTTAATAGCTTTGAACACTGTTTAGACCCTCAAGACTACTGAAAATCAACGGACTCTAACTTGGCAATTTGAGATTTTAGAATCCCCATTTAAAAATTTGAAAATTTCTCGCGACGCCGCTGTGTGAAACTGTGACATATACTGAAATTAAAAACAGTAGTTGTTGAGATTTAAGTTTTAAATTACGACGACTACAAAAGACAATACTGTTTAAAAGTTACATCAATATTACTTATAATTCACAGTAATTCGTGTTAGGTTACAACCGGTATCCTAGTCCAAGCCATGTGATATTTATTTTTTATTTTCATCTATGGTACACACTTGGAAATGTGTTGTGAGATTAAATGGAAATATAGAAATATCCTTTTTATTCGACTGATTATTATTGTATAAATAAGGAGAAAAGAATCTTTTGTATCATTTTACATTTTTCTTTGTTCTTAAAAATAATTTTGCTTGTTTCACTAGTCGATGTGGACAAAAGATTATCCCAATCACAAAACAAAGTCAAATCACAAATTCGACAATTCTGCGCTAATAAATGGGATCAACATTTTATACACAGTGACCAAGCAATTCATTACAAGACAATTTTTCCCTCAATTGAAGACAGCATCAAGAATTCCACCACGTCACCACGAATAAGGGACAAAATTTTATTTCGACTTCAGACGGGACATTGCCGTTTAAATAAGCACCTCCATAAAATAAGATGCCATAATAATGAACTTTGCGATTTCTGTAATGTTCCAGAGACAGTAGAACATTTTCTAATGAACTGCCATGCATATAGAAATGAAAGACGCATACTAAAGATGAAATGCCGCAATTATGGCATTGATTTTCAACCCAAAGCTATCTTACGCGACCCTAGCATTTTCCCCGCTATTGTTGATTTTGTGAAATCTACCAAGAGAGTATTATAGGCATATACAAAGTTTTAATTTAAATTGTCTGACGCAAAAGACTTAAATTGTTTAAAGCTCCATATACTTCCATACCACACGCACACACACACACTATGTCCGGTGTCATATTCCTGTTTTGTTCGGGTAAGCTTTGTTCCAATGGGAATTCCACAGTCGACGAGACGTTGATTCAAAATCTTGTCATAATAGTTGAGCGACAGAAGAGGGTTAGGGAATTCAAATTCAATTATTCCACCTCTTTGAAGTAAACATGTGGAATTACAGCAGGTACTGCCGTAGTGTGTGTACCAGGTTAGTGTTAGACCATGATTTTATTCCGATTTTCCATATTTTAGTTCTATTAAGAGTTCGGTGACTGTCTGTGTTATCCAAGTGAATATACCCCCTGTCCATAGGCTTCAGTCCCTTTATACAAATTGATGTAAAGTAGGCGAACAAAATTAGTTACCTTCATATTGGTACAAACACTTCTGGAGCGCCAAAATTAGAGCACAACAGTCGATGGCAAACATTGGTAATATGGAAGATGTTAAGGGCCAGAGAATAGTTGAAGTTTTAAGAACATTTATTTCCTCTTAAATAGTAACGTATTACTATTGATATTATTTTGGTGCTAATATAGCCCAGGATCTATCACACTATAGCGTGAAGTCCACTTCAAGATACTACTACAGCGTGAGGTCTGCATTTTCCATCCCTAATGGATATTACTTATTTAGTTCTATACATTCAATTCAGCAATTTAGGGCATGGATCAGACCTTAACAAAGTAGACCACAGACTGTAACTGGCCGGTTCTCAAGTGATTGATCTTGCGTTGTAGTAGCACAAATAATTCCCTATCCCTAATCTACTATTTATAACCTATTTTTTATAATACTGTTGAGCATTTGTTTATAAAAAATATAAATAATTAGGCGTTTCAAATATAGTATCCCGGGAGAGTGTACTAAGATAGTATACTATGGTACAATTTTGTAATTTCTTTTAAAAATTCAATGACTTAAATATTATTTGTAAAAAGTACACTTACTCAATATTCTCGGCGTTGTGCCATTGTGTTGTGCAAAGAGGCATTTTATAAAATATTATTTTAAATCATTATATTTCTTGTCTAGACAATTTGACTTTTTCAAAAATGAATGATAAGTATTCTAAGCTCGTAATTTGGATTAGGGTCGAGGTGGAGATAGCACTAAATCCTACTTTGAGTTGCACTTTCATACAAATCTACCTTATGAAGTTAAACGATTGATTAAAGTGATATAAAAATAGCATAATTATTCTCCGCGAAATAGCATGTATATTTGTGATTCTTCGAACAGAAACGAAATATGACTGGAAATATGAAAGATCATAATAATAGGTAGTAGACAAGGAGAAATGAACTGCAGTTCAATACAACTGTGTCCATAACGCGCGTGACTCCCCGAGTCCAAAAATTTCATTTCGACTTGTCGTCCTACTTGGAAAAACCTTAAAGTCGATTTCATAATCCTATAGCTTTAAATAATAAGGGTAGTTTGCCGGTTTTAGTTCCAATCAACATTTTAAATGAATATATGAATGAGATATGGAAGGAGTAGAAGGTTTATGTCTGTAATCAGTAATCAGTAATATGGAATCAGTTTACATCAATTTCGAGTATTCTAACTCAGTGTGATTACTTTTATCTGGATATTTGACGGCTTCTTATTTGTTTCACTTGGAACCAACAAAATTTAGGATATTGTGCACCATCTGACGGATATTTAAATTTAAAAATGTCTTCAACGGAAAATATGTCAAATATTTCAATCTGCAATCGGGTACTTTGTGTTACTTCACTGATTGCAATACCATGTGGACTTTTGGTAATGACAGCTGGAATCCTGGTTTTAGTATATGGACCAGTCACAGACAGTGGTATCATAAGCTACTTGATTATGTTCATCGGTGTTCTGATATCAGTGGGAACACCATTTTTCGTCATGCAGCATTTTCGACTCGGATTAAAAAGAACAAAATGCGGATTTAAAATTATACAAAAACAGAATAACGAGAGACAAACAAGAGGATACTTATGTAAACCGGATGCACCATATCGTACACCAGTTGTAACGACAATATCAGATAATATACGGAATTCGCCAACGGGTTAATAATTTGGAACAAGAGAGCAATGCTCAAATATATAAACACGAAATCGGCGCATTGGTATCAAATCAATTCAAAAAGCTTGTTTGAAGAAGTCTGACCTTAATCAGACGAAACGTTACAAAAAATCATTTGTGTTCGTTGGCAAAAAGACTCTCGAATCAAATAGAATGTCATCTTTATTTTTACTACAGAATCAATATTATACAATTATGGATCCATTTGTGCAGAGACAAATGAACAACAAAATATAGTTGGTCTCGTAAAACTCCAACTGCTACAACCATCGTATTTAATAAAAACAACGGCGTTGTTCAAGTCGGTTACAATGATTGAAATATAATGAAACTAGAACTGGTGTTCTGAAAGATTTTATGCAGAAGCCAACTAGAAGTCACGTAGTTTATACACGAGAACTGACTTCACTGACATCAAACTTGATTCGAAATGAAGAAGGAATGATGCAACAGTTCGTATCTGAAGTAATACATTACAATGAAATTGTCAGTTCGGGTTATGAGGACTAAATACCATTCCTCGATCTCTGCCTATGCGTATGTGGATCAGTATGTATATATTGTAACAAGGATTACTATAGCAAGGTGAAAGATGACTATTCTGTTTATTTCAAGAGTCTTGCTGTACAACATAAATGCATTTCTTTTGGTCTGCAGAAGTATGACCTTGGTCAGACGAAACGTTACAGAAACTGTTGGTGTGCAGAAAGCCACTTGAATTAATAATGCAAAGCTACAGAATTCGCACTTTCCCGTGATGTTTCGAGAAATATAAACCAGATGCCTATTGAAAGTCACGCGATTACTCTTGAAATAGTCGTACCTAGGAAATTTGTAAACATGCCGATAACACACTTATTTAGGTTGTTTATGGAAATTTGATCAACTTCTGAGTGTAATTTATTACGGTTTGTTGTTTTTTTATTATTAGAAATGAACCAGCATTAAGACATATAGTAATATAATTTTTGAAAGCATGAATTATAATATGTCCGATTGCAACATTTATTTATTTTGGTATTTAACAACTTTTTCATTTAATCGGATTCAGGGTGCCGTATAAGCGAAATGATGACAGATTTTATTGCTTTTTAGTGTTTTTTTCCTTAATAACAAGTTTTCATATTTACATATGTATCTATGCTGGTTTACTTCAATATTCAATACAAAACACTCGCATCAATTTTGGGCTTCATTAATATTTCAATATTGAGATAGCAAAACCACTGAGTTCATTACGTGGCATCAGTTGGAGCTACAAACTGGTGGTTCATTCTATATATCTATCAGTAGAGGTTGCGCGAGACTAACTCCCAATCCTTCCTCAATGCCTTTGCGCTAGTGGATTCGCATGCGTAAAATACAAGGGTGCTGTAGCAGGAATAAACATACCATAATATGCAATTCAATAGACCTGTTGCAAACTAAAACATGTGTGTTAGTGTGCAGCAGGACTATTGAATTGCATATCATTCTATATTTTAAATTCTACATTCAAATTTGGCCCTATACTTTGCTCAAACAACTAACAACTGGTCGAGATGATTGTTAACTTTTACTATTTCCGCAATATTACACTTGTGAGCATATTATTAGGCGAATATATCGCTTGTCACACTGATTAATATTGACTATTTGTTACTCTAAAATGAACCTATAGGTAGCCTTTTGTTAAGGCATGATTGTATTGTTCCAGCCATAACCATAATAACACTGACAAATTCATGATTATTGCGCATGTGCGCATTTTATTGACCAATAAAATCTACTAAAAATAAAATAAAAAAGGTAAACAATTTACAGAAAAATGTAAAAAAGAGAAACAAAATATAAAATTCCACCTTTGACGAAATACTTTATTTTTTCATAAAACGATTCCTTATGTCAGAGTATTATCAAATATATATATATGAAATCCAATGAAACATACTTTATCACAACTCTCTATAAGAGATGTAATAACACAGCTCCAATTGTGTCGGGTCATTTTAGGCCGATAATTTGGGCCGCAAAGAAGACAAACAGACAATTAGTGAATTACTGTTACGAGGGATTTTTGACATAATAATCTGAAAGAATTGTAAAGCTGATAAAATTGACGGTGTATCATATTGAAAAAGTTAAAAGACATCAATATTGAAACCAGAAACGTTATTTATTCAAACTCATTTACAACTCAAGATAGGCAAATAGTTGATATAGACAACTTAGAATGAAGTAAAATTTGTAATAAAACATTTATGGGATGTAAAATAGTATTTTTTCAATAAATATCATCGATTCGCATTAATTGATATTTAGAAAATGGAGTTTATACCGATGGCGAAAATGTCTATCCCCTTGCGTTCGCCACCAAGCAAGCTCCTATTGCTACCTTGTTCATGAAGTTCCGCCTCAATGGCTCCTTGTTACCATGGCTATCGGCAGTTTCTGATCCACCCGTGTCACACGAACTTTGACCCCACTTGTTTGATCTACATTCCATAAAATCAAGCTATAAAATTACGATCCGATTTGCCCTTGTTCGGTGTAGATCTGGCGCTTTGATTTTTAGGTGTATAAGGTTTAGGCGCAATCAGTGGGGACGTTATATTAGTTGAATGATTGGCATTTGACACAATAAGATCAGATTCCTCATCGACGGGTAATCCAGAGTCGCAAGATGGTGCTGCAGCGCTCGTTGACGAAGTCGAAGACTCAGTTTCTTCATTTTGGATCTTTGTTGATGACACAGTCGGTTTGACATCATTATTATTCGATTTTATGTCGCTAATGCGACTCGAGTCTGTAACTGCAGATGTATTCATATTTACACTTCGTTGTGCCGAGAATACAGAGTTGTCGCCATCGCTGTTGGTTCCAGAAACTGAATAAGGAGCGACTGCAGCAGATGGGGGTTGGAGACGACTATGGTTGAGATTGTCGACTCCATTATCGTCTTCGATAACTCCACTGAGAGGACGCCTGTGCTGTTGCATGTAACCAGGTTGTGGCTGGTATGCTTGTGACGTCACTGGGTAGTCTATGCCGCCATAAAACTTTTGTTGTGGTTGTGGCACGCCGTATTGAAATGACTGTTGCTGTGGCTGATTATATACCATCAATGCGGCGGGGTTAGATCTGGTCATTGGCCCATATTCGCTGCAAGAGGATGCACAGCTGCTAGTACTCCGACTGCTCTGTGTAGGCCTTCTTGAATTTCCGTATTGGGGTTGATCGGCGTAATATCTAGGCTGGAAGTTCTGGCTCTCGTTGTTCATAAAACCTGCCGGAGTGAAGCTATGTGAGAGTTGTGTTGGGTCTTGGGATCCCTGCAGATCGACTACCAGTCCTTGTCCCTGATACACTGGCGCGGAAGTACTTGTAGCAGGCGATGATTGACTGAATACGTTTTGAGAGGCGGGACTTACATTTGGAGCTGCTGGCTGTGAATACTGTTGAGAGATATTTGCAAACCCGGTAACTGCATTATATGTTGGTGGAGGCGAAGGAGTGTTGTAGCTTGGAATGCTGGCAGTTTCCCTGTGAATAGATAAAGAATTTGTTAAAGAATAGGACTCAACAAAAAATGACGTTATCTGCGGTAAACAGAATCAGTCTACATCTGGAGTGAGTTTAATTGTACCTCTGACATTTGTAATTACATTTGCCTATATCTATCAGTCTCAGCTGACGAATATTACTTATGGTGTTTGTGTAGTTTATATTATTACAGGTTCATTCATTCATGCAAATTTCTTACAGCCTCAGTTCTATAAATATGAACTTACATGCTTGAATACTGTCCGTATTGTCCTTCTTTCATAATGTTGGTTAGTTGCCTATGAATTCCACGTGCAAGTTGTGAAGTCATTCTGGTCGCATTTGCTCCTTCCCATCCGCACAATTTGGCATGGATGTCCTATGAATAAGACAGTAAATTAAACTTTAATTTTATTCGTGACTTGTTTGCCAAGTTGAAAATTGGTCCAATCTACGATTAATATACGTTAGATATCAACAAAAAATAAAAGGTAACCAACCTTGAAAGATGGTCGGCAGTTAGGATCCTGAGCCCAACATTCGTGCATGAGTGTGTAAACACGAGCGGGACACTGATCTGGACAGGAAAGAAGCTGGAATCTGGTAATCATATCCAAAACCTGTAAAATAATTTTGAAATAAGCAATATTCATTTGTATAAATGTGACCCCATCTTCAATCATCATATATTTTCAAAGGCATGGTCGAATTTCAAGGAAAAATACAGTGTACAAACTAAAGTATTTTAGAAAAATATACTCACTTCTTGATTGCTGTATCCACAATATGGT
This sequence comes from Styela clava, assembly GCF_013122585.1. NCBI lineage: Eukaryota > Metazoa > Chordata > Ascidiacea > Stolidobranchia > Styelidae > Styela > Styela clava. Next base: position 14,219,344 of record NW_024102835.1, on the reverse strand, counting down.
TGAAGACCGTAGCTGAACATTTCCCAAACTAGGACTCCAAAAGACCAGACAGTACTCTTGGTTGAAAAGTTGTTGTTAGTGAGTGATTCTGGGGCCATCCACCTGAAGAAAAGGAATTTAGACTTCATTCATAATCCTGATCTAATCTATTCAGGGATTATGTTACTTAGATTCAGTCATCCAATTGAAAATATTTAAAAGTGGCTTTTATTCTTATTTAGTCTCAGTATGGTGATTTCATATATATATATCAATAATTCACTACTAAAGAAGTATAAATGCACGGTTAAAAATTTCTCTCTACCTGATTGGAAGCATATTTCCTCCTTGTGGTGATCTGTAGTAACTTGATAGGTAACAATCTCTGACGACACCAAGGTTGCAGATTTTAAGAATGTTGTTCTGGCAGACCAAAATATTCCTGGCTGATAAGTCGCGATGCACGAAATTTCGAGAAGCAAGGTAATCCATTCCAGAAGCAATCTGTTATGAAATATCATATTTTAAAATTAAGGTGATAATATGTATTAGAAAACTAATAGGCAAAGCGCTTTGATATTTGAAACGATGTATTTCAATAAATGTAGTATTGTTTGATTCAAATTTTGTATTTAATTCGCACTTTTATATCTATGAAGCCTAAATGTCTTGCCATGTAATTTCATGTTTCGTGCTATGTTCATTCGGACGGTACCGTTAAGTTTATTGTAACAGCATTTCATATCAACATAACCTTTGGCCCCTTAAATCACATTCGGAAGATACAATTTTGATAATATACTTATGCGCCCACCATGAACGCATATAGTAATTTAGGCATTACGACTTCTACGGAATATTAGTATAGTTAGTTTAGCGACAAATATTCCCGACGGAAGCCAAATACCAACCGGAGACATATTTTACACTCTAGTAGATAAACCGTTTGAATTTTGAAGTGGGGTAAATATGTACACTATTTTTCAGTTATTATTTTGGTTTGTAGTGACAGCAAATTTGTTTGAAATTTTAGAAGGTCGTTTGAGTTGTGCATATCATTACCGGGAAATATTATTGAAAGGGATTATTTGAAACCTTTACAAAGAATACGTTGTGGCTTGGCACAAGTTATAAAGTGATATCTATTGTGTAAAAAGGGCACGCAAACTCGAGAAAGTCAGTTTCCTCGTTGATTAACGCAACTTCGAAATTGCAAATATGGTAGACATATGTTTACATCTGCAACCAATATTCTGAGAAGAATTGATTGATCGAGCCCATTTCGTATTTTGGAGCGAATCATAATTTGAAAACAAAACCGTGTTTGAGGACCCACTTTCGTCAGAATGAAGGGGGGGGGGGGGATTTGAGTTCACATTATCAAATATTTACCTGGGACATCATCATAATGAAATCATTCGGTTCGAGTGAACTCGATGCCTGACTGCTGGCACTGCTTGACATCTTGGTAGAAACTCCGACGTCAGAGTGTGGTGAATGGAGGCTGAGAAATTCATGAAGGTCGACCCTGTTGGTATATTCAAACACCATGCAACGACGATTTGGCTGAACGACTACCGCCTGTAAGGTGTGAAAAACAATGCTAAAGTCAAGGTTCAAGTTTTACATTTATGAGTCATATGCCAAGATCGATGGGGTTGAATGAGCACTATAGCATAAGACAAACTTGCAAACGCGCCGTACTCCTCAGCAGTAATATTACGTGAAAGAATCATTACTTATCATCATCACTTCCTATGTAAATTAAGGCTAATTAAAATATATAAACCAAGTATATAAAAAGCTAATTACTGGTAGGTTTTGTAACAGTTTTTATTGGAAATATTTCAAATTCTCGATAAATATTTTATGGTCCATCAGTTCCCGTATATTTTGCCAATAAAACGTAAAATTAATCATAAAAATTCTTTTTTCTATCACGGTATATGACATGCTATTTACATAAATCTTGTGGACGTCATTGTTCACAGGTGAGCGTTCTCTAGAGATATTTGTCAGATTCTGACATGCTTTAAGTCGCTTATCTATCTTTCGGTTTAATTAAATTAGAAATATGACTCAAAAATCAGAATGGGTTGTTTGTGCAGTAGCGTCGTTGTCAGAGTTGAAAAAGGAACAGCGCTAGAATGTTTCGAAAAAATGATTTTAACATGATTTTTGTGAGGACAACATCGCTTGAATGTTGAGTTTCGAAATATTTCATTCTAATAACTAGAACATTTGTATCATTGCTACTTCTAGGATTTACATCATGAACGTATGTTTAAACTTTTTCAAACATCAATGCAAAATATATATATATACCTTTAAACATGCAACGTTAGGATGTTGTAATTCCGAAAAAATTTCCATTTCTCTTTGAAACTCTTCGACTTGGTATTTTGAAGCTCCTTCGTTGAGAGTTTTCACAGCAACCTTGAATATTGGAAAAAAAATTGTTTTTGAGTGTTACGAAGTTATAGGTAATGGCTAAATATAGAGAAAATTAACCATCGCTATTACATTAGTATCTGTCTCAAAGTAATTCTAAGTCTGAATTGGGTGAAATGCCGCAATGAGTAAACTATAAACAAAGAGTGTTGTTCGTATAAGCTCAAGGTGGTTTGGGTCGTAATTGTTTGTAATGGATTTACTTCGAGTCGGACTTTGAAGGCGGCGAATGACGACTTGGAAGTATAATTAAATCCATGTTTGATGAATATCTTACAGTAGCGCTTGTTTTACAATGTCAGGAGAAATGTATCTACCACAATATCGTGTCGAGAATAAAAGGCACTATTCCTATTAGAAACTAAGGAAAACTCGTTAGAATTTAGTAATATTTATATCAAGTTGTTGGAGATAATCGTAAAATACCGTTTTACGTGTTTGAACCAAATATGAACCAAGCACCATGGGACGCAACTTAGAAAACTTATCATATAAGTAAACGCCTTGTCTAATTTTTGTTTTAATCGCCATTAAACAAGTGGTGAAGATTGACCTCAGTGAAACTTTTTTGAGCATCGACTTGTTACTCATTACCTTTATCGTCAAATCTACATATTTAATATTATAAACACTACTGGAAATCGTTTGTCACAAAATATAGTTATCGTTAAATCTACGAAGCCAAAATTAAAGTTCGACATGTTTTTGAACCATAAATATTTCGTATTTGTATTTCACAAAAACAAGAAATAATTGATCAGAAAAACTCGCCGACAAGAAGAAACGGGAGAATGTATTATTGGAAAAACTGAATGACATTCGATGATTGTTGCAAACTAAATAAAAACTCAATGCTGAATACAAATTTCGATTTTGGTTCATTGCAAATGTTTTTTGAAGTTTATCTCGACATCAATGTTAGATCAGATACATAAGATGGGGAAAGCGATATAAATGTTTTTTTTATTGTAGAATACATCGTAAAGATACTTATCACTATAGAAAGTATTGATGCTATTGAACAGAGATTGAGGCGACATCCAGTAGAAAAAAATAAGAGTTTTATGCCTTCCAAATTATATCCATAGTAAAGAGGGAAAAGATGTGCCGAAAGCGACCGTGTAAACGACCACCCAAAAATATGATGATGTTTAAAGGAAACTAATTAACATCTTTGCTGGAGGTATAATTTTTCAATTAGATTGTTTTCAGTGAAGTTCTATTTTTCGTACCACACATGGCTACAAAACAAGTTGAAAATTATGGTTTTGTTGTAATAGGATTTGATACGGATAGCGGAAACATGGCAAATTACAAGATTTTATGATAATTTGTTTTATTTTTAAACGATTTTATGGCGTTAGGTCATTTTACATCGGAAAGGTACAACTACAAATTTATTAAAAAAGACGAGTCTACAATTTCGTTATTTTCACCGTTAGTTTAATAATTATGATCAGAATCATCATTATGTTGAAATCATTACAAAAATTCTCGCTTAAACAAGTAAACACTGCACGGAAATAGTCGACTTTAGATATAATATGCTCCATTAAAAACGGAAGCCCGATTGTGCTTGAATATTTCCTGGCGAGGGCAATTGGCTTTGCCTAATATTTACATAGTATGATATCGTACGCGGCTCATTAGCACAGTATTGGCATCGTGAGACCTTTCTATGCACGATTGGGTGATGAATGTAAGATTCACTTCACCAGGGCGTTCCTATACGTGCTTATTGCGACGGCTTGATATCCATATATTTGATTAATGTAAGTTGTGTTTTGTCGCTAATAATGCACGTTGAATAATTCAATATTTAATCTCATTATTCTTATTTTATTTTCAAATTTATTAAATAAACAATCCATCAATGCTTCCAACATTCCATATTAGATTTAGCTAAAAATATCTCAATGTTATCAATAAGCTGTTAAATCTACGTGATGTGTCAAACACGCGACAAGGTATATTATAGCCCCGATATTATCTAAATTTAAAGTTCCATGACAAGTTCATTTTGATGCAGTAATGATTAGGTAAAGCTTGATTAAAACACTACACAGCTACCCAAAGTATAAAAAGAAAACCGAATGTCAATCAACACGAGGCATGAAATCTGTGAATGAATTTTTACATCGAGTTTGACACAATCACTGAAAAGAATCAAAAGGAAGCATGCCAATCATCACAAATAATATTTTTTTGAATGGTGTTTCGGGTGACCACCAGAGGACAAGAATAAAACGTTATCAATAAACGTGAAGTAGATTGAATCATGTATCGCTGGTATACACATCACCAGTCTCTTGTTTCTGGGACAATAACATGATTTGGTTGATGAAAGTAATAACAGTAATAATCATATACCACAGTACAGAAGTTTAGTAATCATTGACCTGTTTCAAATTGGTCCATACTTCATAATTCGTAATTTCAAATGCATTCCACTGCCTCAAGTTGTTTTTAACGAAGTAAGGCGTGACACAGACCCGTGGAATTTGATTAAATATCTTTTTTTTTGTTTCAATACATTATAACAAAGGCTATTTTCATACCTTTCGTAAGTACCTCGCGTAAATTTCTAAAATATTGCGTCGATACAGAAAAATGTATAATACTTGTTTTACATGTTATAAAGCTAGTTGACACGCCGACAAATGTAGCATAACCTTTTACCACAGGTCGCAACGCTTTGGGCGTACCTGCTACTTCTTTATTCAAGATAGCAGGATTGATAAGTAGTGTGGCGTAAACATTGGAAAAATTGAAAATTTAATATTCAAAATTTCGATAGGACTATTGGTGCTTTTAACCACTGTGCGTTTTTACCAACTACTGATTAGGTAACTCAGATTTAACTTCATGCATTCGACATAGTGCTTTAGTTTAGTTTAGACAGCTCGCAATTAGCAAACTATACAAATAATATCTGAGGGAACCTTTTTTTCATTTCTTTAATTCAAGATATATTGTTTTGGTGCATACATTTTAAATAAAGTATTAAACGGTCACGTCACATACTATCCAAAACAAACATAACACAGGAAAGCGATTAGGTAAATTTGGTATCTATAAATACACTGCATAATGTATAACTTGCGAACGACCCAGACATTTACAAATTACCCAATAGCTCCAAGGCTATTTGGAAAATTGCCGCCATGTCTGCCTATCACCGATCTGACACAACATTGAACAAACCATCAAGTTCTCTAAATGAATGAATTTATTCGGGATATCAAGGTTACAAGAAAAGTAAAAAATATAATAAAACGAAAAGGAAATGAAACAATAAAAACAAAATTAATAAAAGAATAAAATATTACAAAGGTAAGCACAAAAGGCAAAGTAATCAATTCAAGCACAAAGAGGCCATAAAATGTGATAAATATGAAGTAGGATATTACCATGTCGGGGGAATGCGATTTGACCGCAGATAGGCAATCCTAGCCATGGTTGCTACACAGATCGGATTTCAGTTACGACGACAAACGGTGACGAACTGTGCTGATTTATTGGCATTTTTGGAAGACTTGAATTTATGAAACAACTTCTAACGTAACAATTCGGCCAAATATCTTGGCTGTGCCATTCAAAATACCAGTACTATTTACTGTGCCGCATGGGCTGGCGATCTTAATCTTTTTTCACGCAAGAACCGAAAAATGTTGCTAATCGTTGCCAATTTCCGGTAGAAAATGATAAACCACGAGTCAATTTTGTATGAGCGAGGTCGAAAGCATCTCGGGATCATTGTAAAGAACATGCAAATTATCTGATATTTCACAGTTATTGAAATTGATTCATTTGTCAAAGTATAACTTAAGACATTGATGAAACTAATACAAAACATGCTACTAATATAACGATGTACAACGCAGTATGTGGTAATTTTATCCAGTACAGATTCCCCAAGTGGTAATAAAATAAATCATATATAGTTCAAGTTAGGTAGGATTCGCGCACAATTTAATGCATCAATTGGCAGTTTAGCTCAATGATGGCTAGTCGCATGCCAAAGCGGTAAATGGTTTGACAGTCCACAGTTCATTTTAAGGCAGAATAGCCGCAATTGGTTTTCGTCTTTCATTCAGCATCACAGTGAATATCTTCGGTTTGAAGTAGTTTAGCAGCAATTCATCAATCTGCAGACCAGCCATTTTAGTTTGTTGGATATGCGAAGGCTGAGAACATTTTCAGATTGTATCGCACCTATACATAACATTGATACTACAGAACGCGCGGAACTTTATCGCAAAGTCCATTTTAGAGTCTTTGGTATATTAGCGCCGATCAGCATGCCAGTTAGTACAAGTTAGATCCAGTTGAAACCAGATTTAGTCGGAATAATCTCGGTTCTACTTACTGGAAAGTTTGAGTTGAAGTTCATGTTTTGTGCGAGCTGAGCTTTGTAGACTTTTCCAAATTGTCCGTCTCCGAGATCCATCGTAAAGTGTAGAGATTGCGGGTTTAGGTGAGGAACTTTAGTCAACTGTAAACAGATAGGTAGAAGGTTTAACCCAAATGTCGACGAACTTGGAGTCAAAGATGACAACATTATTATATTTAAATCCTCTCGTTGTTTACGTAAGATAACCAAATTAAATACAGTCCAGGGCTTTATTATGACACAATAGTGTAATAAAACTTACATTTTTTGTAGTTGCAAGTGAGAGTTCGACTCCTGGCATCGAAGAATTTTTAACTTGCTTTCCTGGGATGCCCTTTGACCTTTTGTTACGACAACAGAAATAGAAAACAGCGCCAATGCAGGCGATCAACAACGGGATGGCGACGCTTGGGATGAGTATAGTGATGAGTTCAGAACCAGACGATGGGATAGCTGTATAAAAATAATACATCATTTATTACGTTGTGTCTTATGCATATACTGCAGGGGCGGGCGAGGTTTTTACCAGGGGCTAACGAATTGTCCCCACCTGGACTGGCGGGCCATGTAACGTGTCGTATAAAGTTACATTATATGAACAATAATTACAGTATTACAAAAGTGGAAAACAATGAGCCTCTTGCCATGACAATTCGCAATTTCAACAAATTTCTTGAGCTATTTTTCAGCTCAAACAGCAAAATTTTGTTTTATTTCGGATGTGTCAGCAGCAGACGGGGTAGATTGAATTACCCAACGTGCCAGATTTGGCCCGCGGGCCGTAGTTTGCCATGCCAGATATAAATTGTCGTATCAATATCTCTAATACTAAGTAAGGCTTTGTTGTATGAAACTTCGATTCAAAAATATCAAGTGAGATTATATAACTTACCGCATTTACTGATATCGCATAGTTCTCTTGTTTTTCTGGCTTCGTCAATGAAACACCAGGGCTGTTGTTCAAGGTGCCCAGGATTTCTGCAGAAGTTGTGTCCTCCAGAGAGTTCGGTATGCTACAGAAATAAGTGAATTATTAGCACAAGAATATTGGGGAATATTGCTATTTCTAAAAACGAGTAAAATATTTAAATTAAATTAGTCAGATAAAATCACGAATCCGGTTATTTTATTACCTTTTGCACTAAATCCAAAGGCCAAGATTTACAGGTGATTCCAGAAATTGTTTTCCGTTGGACTCCTTTGTATTCATAACCGGTACCGTTGTAGCATGTGTGTTGCTTTTCAACAACTGATTTCAGTCCGACTTTCATGCATTCAGAACCTCTTGCTGTGGTCGGTGGGAGTTGGGAGCAGTTTGCTGTGGCCGCGATTTGCTGTAATAGACGAAAAGATGTTTAAATCGATGCTTACTTTTATTTGACATACGCCCAGTGCATGAAGCATTTGTTCATTAATGAAAGGTTTTTGGTTTGTACCGTACCTCCATGAAAACATCGTCGTCGGGGTTTTTAAATTCATTTTTACAGACGTCATTCATAAGCAATTCACAATCTTCTCGGCAGAGTTTGGTCGCTTTTTCCTCTGCAGTTTGTTTCCCCCTGATCGCTCTCAAAACTTCATCTCCGTTATCGCAAACAGGGAAGACAAAATAACAAAGAGCAGGTATAGCATGTCGTTGGCACGTCTGGGATACGAGATCAGGATCGGCTGAAAGAAACGGAATCATTAAATTACTTGCTGATACACATTGGTTAATAAGTTTCTAAATGCACCACGGTATTAAAATTACGTTGAATTTAACTTGAAGATTTTTATCCGACATTCCGACAAAACTAAATTTACAAGGGTACTCACCTATTCTACTCAGTGCCAAAGACATTGATTTCTCCATATCCATTTGATTCTGGTACGGGTCAATATAAACGTGTCTTCCAGCAAGGAAAGTAGCGCATGCAAGTCCTTGATATGGTTCGCATTTACCAGCAGGAATAATTCTGTGAAAAATGCAAATTGGTAAGCTAAAACATCGTACAAGTTGTTAAATTGACAAAATATACAAAATAATACTTACGGTTCGATTGTCTCGTCTTTGCCAGGTGGTGGTGGTCTGACTGTTAAAACAAACGACATTGATTAAATGTTGTGACCCTGTCAATCTAACATTCAAATTAGCTTCAAGTGCGTCAGAAAGTCTTCAAAAGAATCGTTATTCGTAAATATTATGATGATAAATCCGGATAATACCGGATAATACTGGCCGAAAAAACAGCTTATGCCCACCAATCAAGTCATGAACTTTGGAGACCTTGGTGACACTTAATTGTATTGACCATAATCCATTCAAATCAATATGGTAACAGCGAAAACTGAGAGAACTTTTTTGATCTGAAGACTTTGGAACAAAACACAAAACACAGATTACACAAATTTGTAATCAAATAAAGACTTAGGGATTTAAATTTTAATGCGAGTAAATCAAACCATTACAGAAATATAGACTATTTATTAAACCGCAATGTTGTCATCGCCAATTTTATAAAAAGTGAGAAATTCCAGTAACTGGGTACAAAAATTAAATTGTATAGACATTATGACACAACTGATAAGGGAGGCACCAATACCGGATTAAATTTTCTGTTTGTTTTGTACGGATTAGTAGCGGAGTCCGGAAAACGCGATCTCGTACCGGAGTTTGTTTATTTGTTATTAGTGACAACAGCCTGGCAATCTATCAAGAGTGTTTTGAGTCACTCAACACGACCATCGGAATTTGTGATAATTATTCAATTGACGAAGTTTAAGAGAAGTATCATTAAAGTATATTTCAGGCTTGATATGGTTGTCTCTCGAATATGCAATTCGCTGAAACTATGCCAGTCTCTTAGTACGATTTCTATTATTAGCCAAGTTCGCAGTAAAAATAACTTTGTTTCCGAAGACAAAAAGATTAATTTCAGCTTAGTAGGTGGTTAGAATTATGCAGAACCAAGTTTTACATTATCATATAACGCGTGTCGCGGATATCCGATTCCAATGACGTCATGGTTCAAGGAAAGGTGAAAACTTTAAACCATGGCAACGCAGAGGGTAAATGAGATGCATTTACCACATCTGGACATTCTCAAAGGAGATCTGGGTTATGACAATTCAATGAAATTTTAATTTAAATGGTTCTGGTGGTCGGGCTTCTCTAGAGTTTTGATGCGGAAATGGGGGATATTGTTTATCAGATTTGTGTGGTCTTCAAACCGTTAAGACATAAGCACCCTATCATTTTCACATAACAAATGAGAATGTGGCGTGCGCCAAACTGCGATTTTTTTGGATTTTTTCCGTCTTTAATTCCGCTTGTTCGAGAGCGCAAATTTTTCGCAGTGAACTGCAATATTTTTGTTAACTTGTACTAATTAGAAAAGTAAACTCCATCCCCTAAATTTTTGTTTGTAATAAGGCAAGTGTACAAAATGTTGAAGAGTTTGAAGTGGCTGCCGGTGGGTTATGATAAGGAATACCTAACTCGTCCCACAACAGTGAAACCTTGTCAACACTGAGTCTGTGCTTATCAGTATCGGTAGTCTATAAGACGACGAAAGCTTCCAGTAGGTTGTCTCTCAACTGTCGAAGTTGAAAAAGGATTTTCGAGTGTGCCATAATAAATTACCCAGAACATTGAGAGTTAGTTGACATATATATTAGCTTATCTCAACCGGTATTTGTACAAAGAATATGATACCATATGACAGAGGGTACATCAACCTTACATTATGCTGTTAGAAAACTACACCTAAACATATTCAAGGTTATTTATGCGATAGAATTCCTCCAAATGATCGCATTGAATTTTTAAACTTGGACGCAGGAAAAACTGCCAATCAGATCCAATCATTGTCCATAACTAGGAATTGAAATTAGAACAAAGTTCATTAAATTTATTTCAATGCGATTTTACAGTATCGCATTGAAATTCATACTTTATTATACGGTAATTCCGTTGTTATCATAAAATTGATGAATTTCATGTCATATTTTAAGTGCTCCAATAATGGATGAAGAGGTGAAGTAGCGTTACCATAATACCCTATTGAGGAGACATTGGATACATTCCATGAATACCTGTTTAATTATTCGATACCACATTTGTACAAGAAACAAATACTTATTCTAGGGTTACCATTCTAATATAATAGATGTTTAGGAAAAGTTGTTAAATGAAAGCTGAGTAGAACTTGGATGTTTTCAGTGTTAAGGGTAATAGAGTATTGTGTACTGAACTGCAAGTCCTTTCTTCCTACTCCGTATTTGTCAGTTGCACAAAGATGCTTGAACGAGATAGTATCGTAAATATAATATGGAGATCGGACATTTCCTATTTATATTTTTAATGTATATATTATTTGAAAGGCTATATAGAAAATATTCATAATTAAATCTCTAATTCCTATTCTAATATTTAATATAATGCCAAAGCGTAATCTACTACAAACATTTATCTAAGAAAATCTCCCAAGTTATTGAGATAATTTAGCCGGGTTGCATTCATCCAGAACCCCTCAAAACGAATTCCGTGTCGAGAGCTGTCACGCCTAACTTACATCAGGAAAGGGGACTAATTTTACTTGATTCCTCTCACGCAAGCAACGTAAAATAAGCTGAACTTCATCCACGGGTTACAGAGCAATCCATATTACAAGCTAAGGTTGAATACAGAATTTTATATTTCTGTTTCTAAATTCAGTATCAAAAGTTCAACAACTAAAATTCTTTTGCCCTATAGTGATCTTTAAATGTATACCAATTTTGTGTGTTTAACCCATGGTATTTAAAACGGCCGGAGCAATTGTTTTGCAGGAAATTAAAAATTCTGTAATAATAAAACGTAGTTATATACGGAACATTAATTTTGGTTCGTCTCGACCGCTACTAGTCGCTACTGAGGTCCAAAAACAATACCCCATTTTTCTCCTTAAGGGACAAACACCTGCTTCGACGTCATTGATGTTTGTGTGCAGTAACACTAATAGTCCAAATCCTTTTCTGGTCGCCAATAAATCTTCTCAAGTTTTGGGCAATTAAATGAATTCCTTATTTTGTTTATCCGGTGAGGATATATTATAATCCCACAATGAAATCGAAACGGGGTAGAAATTGTTTGTGTCGAATGCGATTTTGTTTTGGATACGGAAGAAAGGAATATTACAATGAGAAAGTGTGTGATTTCATTTGAGAAAGTGATAGCCAACTTATAAACTCATTCACTCAGTAGAGGTTTTAATAATTCTTAAATATAAATATTGAAATGTCATCTTGCAAATCTAACTAAACATAAAACCAAACATAATTTTATTAATTATTAGAAAAATATTATTGAAATGCAATTTGATTACTTTATTTTCTACTTATTTTGATATAAAGGTAAATCTCTGTTGAATTTACATATTACTCGAAAGTGTATTACAAGGCCAATTTGATCCCGTCAAAAAAAAGAGTTTGTTATTTAAACTTGACTTTTGACCATGACGATAGATCCATCCTAAGAGAATCATTTAAGTTTTGAGAAAGTAACTGTTTTTATTGAAAACTGTCAGAAATCGTATACTGTGTTGTGTAGTGTAATTGACCACGAAAGTTTGAAAGATTTGATTGAATTATTTTCTGAGGCGTAATGACATTATGATTACATTATAACCCCAGCGGTCAAAATCACTTAGGTCATTAAATATAGATTTAAAGCCGGATCTCTAATCGAACTCTTGACTGAGAAATAATTCCATATGTGAATTAACCACATATCTCATTAGAGGTATTACGGCAAGGCAATAAATGTATTTTCCAATCGAAAAGACATTTCTATCTCTTACGAACTTAATGGTTTTGTAAAAAAAAAAACGATAAATAAACTTATTATACTAGTTTAGTACGGAAGTTGAATTGGTTCTGAAATTATGACCTTAAATTTAGAGTATTGAATAATCGACCACCCACGTTGGCTGCAGATTGGGTCTGGTTCTAGGTAAAACGATCCGGTTTGAGTTTCAAACATAGTTACCAAGTAAAAGAAACTGTTGTTACGACCCCGTAAGACACATAAACTCTGATTCTGCATTCAAGAAAGAAATGTGGGACAAAGCTATGGATTATGTTGCATTACTTGGCAAACATTGTGAAGTAAAAATATGCCCTCACGTAAAAGTTGTATTGTACCATATATTTGGCATATATCTGTATATGGCATGATATAACCTGGGTAATTATAATAAGTATAAGGCCAGTGAAATTGCACAACAAGCGTCAAAAGAGATTCTTATAATTTAAAATTCTTGGCGTGTTAGCTGGTTGTAAACAGACTTATAATTTGGGGAAAGCTTGAAAGGCTGAACTACGTCATTTCATGGGTAATTTACTAAACGAGCTTTTTGACTAGCGGCTATTTTATGATGTTTTAGAGGTGCAAAAGTACTTAAATAACAAGTATTCTGACGAATAACATTTTTCATGTTTGGTGAGCATGGTACAATTAGTACATTTATAAATATTTCAAACTTGGCGATTTTTGCATCGACGATTTCGTTAGTATTTTGAATCATCGTAGTTGTTATTTTTGAAATAAATTCGAGTGGCGCGGGGAAATTTTTATTCAGTTGTAGTAACACTTAAGTTGCTACCGTTTAGAATGAATCATAAGCTTGTCATACTTTGAGTTGAACAAACAGAAAAGGATCGTTTCATAATGTGGGTCGCATGAATAAATGTCTGAAGTAAGATATATTTGAGGGCGTGTATGATTGTTTAAATTTGCGTCAAAAGGGTATGTATGTAGTACAAGGGTGGCGGCGAAATACATATGTCGGTAAATCCCAGATAAATTGGGGGTAAATGGACGTTTTTGATCTTAATGGTTAACACAATTAAGTAACTTTACAGTACGTGAGAAGTTTCAGACATCTAGCAAACAGTGTAAATCAACGATTTCTCATCTTAACTTTTCAACGTACTTCACTATCAAGTAAACATATGTTAGTACATAGGACTTTATTAAAAACTCCTATAGCTTCTCATGTACCGCTTTGGTAGTATATCAAATTGAAAGATCAAACGTTATCGCCTAGTAACATTAACTACTTCACATATTTTTGTTGACATTATTAACGATGCAGACACTTTACATCCAAAAGTTTAATGAAGTCAAAAACTCTTCTTTCTGATCTAGTGTGTTTCGCTTTTAAAAGCAAAAAGCGCACGTCAGTTAGATTTGTCACACACATAAGTTAAATTTGTTACACCCACTTCGACGAAATTGTTTAAACCACGTCGGCCCGGTATTAGAAAGAAATTTTTGATGATGGATTAACAATTTGTTCATACATGTCGTGATGAATAATATTTTCTATCAAAAGAAGTCAACTCAACCAAAACCTTAAGCAGAAATAATAGATTTGAGATGGATAACAGGTCTAAAATAGTTTTTCTGTCGGAACAAGTCAACGGGAATATGTCAAAGTTTTCTGGGAATTCTTATCCTATGCAGTTAATACTCTGAAAACATAATGCTAATTAGTATGGTATGGCATTAGCGGTCTGTTTGGTCTTTTGTGTTGTGTCATGCAATGTTTTGGTCAAACGGAAATGCCTCAAAGTTGCCCAAAGGTCGTATGTTAACTAGTTTATCTTGTGCCCTTTAACCCAATCCGGTGTAAATGGGGTCCAACCCTTAATTTATTGATACATGAAAAGATATGTAAATCTCTGTTTTGACACAAAGGCGCAAGATTAGCTTCCAACCGGTCTTTAAAGTTTGGACAAATCTGACAGATGTTGAAAATATGACAACAATGTGATGGCCATATCTTGTTATTGAGGTATATCAACTCTCAATTGTAGATTCCAATTTGTTGGAAATTGACCTTTAAATTTCATCATTTCCAAATGAGTTAACATTAAGGTTTCATTTCTGATATGTACGTGATTATGATAGCGTTCGCATACCGCAAACGTTCCACAATAATGCATTTATATGTATTCAGAAAACCGCATTATACCACTATGCCGGATACTTGTTGCAAATGGTGTAATTATTCAACATTAACATTATAACACGTCAGAGTTATTATACGGGTGCCGACTTTCTCACGATGTAGACATATGTGTTATGAATTGCTTTTTAGTAAATTTCTTTCAAATGCCGTCGACATGGTATTGAAAAATTGTCCGCGGATCAGACAACGTCAACCAAGAGTACTTTTTGCTTACATGACATGTTGCATAAACACTTATAATACTGTCAAGTTTTACAATTGTATATTTAGAAAACAAACCAAACCATTTTAAAATTGGATTATTCTGCAAAAAGTTTCCTGACTTTTACCTAACTTGAAAGTCGGTTCATTACATTGTTAAGTTTTGAATTAAATTAATTTGATCGCTTCTACATTAGATTGATGTTAATTTGAAATGGAGAATTTACTACTTAACTTATGACTGATGGGGTAATTTGTGATCGCATACCAAATGTGTATACTGTAAATGCAAGCTTCTAGTTTGCTATCTTCTATCAAGTGTACAAATACACTTGATAGACTCGAGTTGTTATTCAAGTACGGAATCAATGAGCACAGAATAATGAAAGGTTATATGAAAACATCAAAAACTTGGCGATTTTGAAAAGCAAAAAAGATATATTCAAACTTACTGAAGCTGACGGACAAATGAGCTTGAGTTGCGACTCTCCTGAATCCGTTAGATGATTCGCATCTGTAGAGACCAGAGTCAGCAGTGAAAACATCGCTTATTTGGAGACGTGATATTCCAGATTTCTGACGGATTGAAATTCTTGGGTCGTCTGAGGGGTCAATGACAGTATTACCCTTGTACCTGACATTGAATATAAAGTTTCATATTGAGATTAAGAATATGACGTCAGCTGCTGAAGCTTGTATTATTCTATATTATCTAGCTCTATTCCAAAAAATGAACCCATTAGAGAGAAACGAAGTTCACACTTGTGGGTATTAGCATTTTATCGCGGGATTTACGGCTGCCACATTGGTCGGATTTTAAACCAAAAATTGACCCACAAGGGTCTGAAAATTCATTAATTGCCCTATTCTCTCCCTCGTAATTCAGAAATCACTAAAAATAAGTTTGTTTATTATTTGTTTTATGTAATTACAAAATACGAAATTGCCTGAATGCACATAGAGCTCACTGATGAATGCATATTACACAATTATACTTCCATATGCTTAACACTACACGAAGGTTAAACTCGATAAATGTGCAGATACTCTTTCCCAAATTGGATGGAATTTATCCGCTAAAAGGGCCAATAAATGAGATAAAAGTGTTCTAAGTTTACATATATTAACTGCTCCATTGGTCTGAATACGATAATCCGATACATAAAGCTGATTAGGAAATTAAATTTATCTTCCAAAAAATCGCACCATATTTACTTTCTGTAAAATTTGCAAGTTCTTTAAGTTCAATACTGTAACTTGAACAAGGATAAATGGATTACGAACAAATTTGTTAGAAGGTTTAACACGGTGATCAATTTATTAGAACTTGTTAAAGCAATTGTGTTATGGTGTAATAAGTATGCTTTTGTTACTGATTAAATTAACCGCATATTATCTTGGTCTAATTGGCTATACGATCGCTTGAATTTGCGAAAATACTCCCGCGGGCGCGGGAATTGGCACGATGCTATCCATGTTTGCAGCAATGTTATTTTTGCATCTCAAGACCATCATGTTTTTATTAATAATACAATAACAAAATAGTGACATAAAACGGGTTGTAATGACTGGTTATTCCTCACTAATTAACTATGTTTTTTTCATTTAAATTTTAAGTAGCGAACAAAAACTACAGTTATGGATTGTGGTAGAAACGAATAAGTTAATTCACCAACTCAAAAAATCCAGGCACTAATTTTAGGGAGATATTACAATAGAAATGAAACTGGTGGTAAATCGTGTCGTGTTTTTGTATCACGATAAGAAATTGAGCAATTATATGGCGACGACAGGGTGCAATTAAAATCATCTACATATTTTGCGCAATATATTATTGTTACAACAAGCGAACCTGAAGTTTAAAAAAGTTGGATTTTGCCCAGCAATAAATTGGCACCGCATTGGTGGCCTTTACAGTAAATAAAGCTGGTGAAGTTAATACATGTTGGCATGTTAGACCAACTGTCCGGAAATATAAATACAAACAATACATGCGCAAAGTTTTTGAATGACCTTCGACCCATGACTTGGTAGAGAAATTTCAAACCGGAAGCAAAGGTAAAGAATGGGAGAACAATAGATTTTGATTTGATCATAATTAAACGTACAAAGTACTTAATTGTGGTTATCTACGTCGCCATTTTTAGACTACAGCTCTGCAGTTTGTTGTGAAAATCCCAACTTAGGGCTTTATCTACAAAGTGATAAAAATCCAGTAATTTAACCCGCATATGTGTGTTACAATCATGACTTTTAAACTGATCGCGTTGACTTAAAAAATCAATAACGCTCACTTGGCCCCATGAATAAAAACGCTTTATATGATTTGATTGAATGACCGGAAAATGTTAGTTGCCATTTCGCGTTTTGTTTTTTATTGTTCACTAAACCCGCTCACACGCAGCTTTGTGTGGTGTGAATACAATTCAGTGCCCCATGTTCGCTGATAAACGGTTTTTAGATCGCTAAATCCCTCATGGATATCAAGATGGACGATGAAATTTCGATCAGTGGCAAATTTAACCCACAAATCAGTCTAATCCCATCTCCGGAGAGTAAATTAAGTAATTTTCGCATGCCCTTTGTCCTCTCTGTGGTCTCGTTGTGGTTTGCTGTAAACATTCTGGCAATGACGTCAACCAAAATATCTGTGGCATGTTGTTGATGTCACAGCCGTCACAATTGATTATGGAGGGAAACTTGACCCGCAAATTAAAGTTAGTTATAATTGATGCTTTACAACAATGCCGAGGGGCGTCGACAGAAACATTTGTTAAGGAGAATAGATAATAAGGCATATTCATTTCATACACTAAACCTGGATTAGTAAATAATTGCCGATTTTGCATCACTCACCATGTAAATGTGACGTCGTCCATAGGGTACCCTTCGACTTTGCATCGGAATTGAGCTTTTCCTCCTGAGACAAGAGACTGATTGTGCATGTCTGACACTACTCGGAAATAATGGCCTGAAATAATATAGTTATGACGTCAAATATATTACGTAATTGAAAAATAACGGAAAGATTTGTAGATTTGGTGACAGATTTTTTCACATGCAATTTGAGGTTGTCAGTGGATGGCAAATTAAGTTTTAGCGAGCAGGTGCGCTTTGATGAATCTTAGTATTGAAATACTCCAGAATTAAGAGAAAAGATGTATTATTCTTAAACCACACATATTCGCACCATTTTTATCCGCACTCTTACGAGGAAAGATGGATGATATATTTCCTACTGTACATTCAGCACCTCCACTAATCCCAATGTTTTTTCAAGTTCTGTATATTGTGCATATTGTGAAAGACGCTTGGCAGAGATGACTTCATGGATTTAATAGTGTTAACAGACGAACGTTTAGATTCTGAAGCGATGGCTTATGACTAAGACGATTAAATCTCTGTACTTGCACGCTCTGGTTAGGGTGACGACAGGGTTATTGCACGCGTTGGGTCCTTTTTGATGAATAGCCTCATTTTTATTTTAAACAAATATCGGCAAGATAAGTTGCGTGGAGATATTTTGTTAAAAGGAAACCTTAAATTTCTACCACATGTCAAATTGTGAACTCGAGACCACATTAGAGTAGTAACACCACTTATTTGATTTTATCGTAGGATTTTAACGTCATTAACATCCATAGCATTGCTTGGTATGCAGCCTGCAAAAATGTGAAAAGCGAAAAAATTTAACCCATTTGTGGAGATGACACAGTAACAAAACAATTACTATAATGTTATAGACAGAAGTGAAAGTATACTGATTTGAAGATTTATTCGTTTTTTAGCTGCCAATATTAGATTTATAACAAAAGTTACAACATTTTTAATTTTGTTTAGACTAGTATGATTCAGGGTCAACCAAAGCTTCTTTTATCACTTTTAAAATCTATTGACTAAAAGCAACATTTCGGAGCATTTGCGAGGTAGCTAATCTAACAACCAAATCTTGAGATTGGACGGAAAACACGAATCTTTCTCTAGAAAAACATAGCATTCGTACTTCAAGCCTTTCAGAAATCAGATAACTAATTCTCAAGCGAAAACGAATTTTTACGTTTTTAAAAAGCATTGTGTGCTTTATAAAGCGAATAAAAAGATTAATAACGCAGATAAGGATGGAGCAAATTGTATTGAGGCTAGTCGTGTTGTATCGTAACAAATGTGACATTGCGCAGTCCGGAAATTTGCACATCTATGCCATGAAAAGTAAATTTTCTCGCGTGATAAAGCTTGAATATAAAGTACAAATCAATCAGCATATGACCATATTTTGACCCTTGACAGGTCACGATATATTTCTTATTGGTATAAATATTTTCTTTAGATTATTCGCGTGGAAGCTGTCACCCGCTTCATTTACCTGAATCATTTGAAGCCACAATATCAGAGACATCAAACTAATATCATTTGAATCACTATAAGGGGAATTAATATAAATATAATACCAGATCTTGGTCAGAAAGGATATAAATTCCAAGTCATGTTTAGATTACTGATCACACCATTTTCTTTCCGTGATATATTTGTTATTTTTGGCACTAAGGATTTGTTCTGTCAAAAGATGCTTTTGAATGGTTAAAGAAATATTTATCAAGCATTGTTTATTGTTTTTATTAAATAATGTCAATATCACGAATTTAATTTGCACATTGTTTTCATGTTTTTTTTACAGTTTTGATGTCTCTTGAAGAATCGGATCATTTTTTTGTGGTAAAGTCAAAGTAATAAAATCATAAATTAAAGTTGGATTTGAAAGTTTCAAACAACTTTACCGGCTTTTATATATAACAGTGATAGCTTTATATGTGTTGCAAATTGGAGAATTCAACTTCCATACATATATCTTCAATATATCAACTCACAAAATCAATTTTAACATGTATATTATGCTAATTTAAAAAATAAAATGTTTCGCATAGAATTTCTTGTGAAATAACTCACCCGTATCGGCGTCGCTCTGTCTCCCATTTTTGCCATTGCTGTAAAATAATGTTTACATTGAATGAATACAAATATCTTATATTGAAAGTATTTCACACTTAGGTTACATGAATTTGACTTTAGGATAAATTTTCGCGCCAAAAATATTGTTTGCGTTGCCCAACATTGAACAGGTCTCATGAAATTATGATTTCCATAAGCCTGTTTAGGATAATTGAAATGTTTTGTATAACTTTTATCTGATAATGGGATGAATATGTAATTGAAAAAGTATGGCATTACATCTTAAAATGAATTAAGGTGTATACTCGTTAATTCTAGGCGTCCTGTTATTTATCAAATTATTTAACAAATGTAAATTAAAGAACATTTGCAATACAATTTTTATATTTTGATTTGAAAATATGAGATTGAATGCATTGCATAAACGGTTTATGAGCAAGGGAGATATTAAATCAGTCGCATACAGGTAAGTCAGAACATGTCAGATTATTGTTATGATTTTGTAGAAGGTATAAATAAATTCACAACCGGAAGGAAACAAAATTTCAGGGTTTGACAAATGAAATCATCTGTAATTTGCCACACAAGTCGTTCGCAGGTGACAGACGCCAGAGGGGCTTGGTAGTAATATTTAATACACTTCAATTTAACCATGTAATATATCAAAATGTCAACAAAACATTATAATAACAATGGGCGAGTGGAAACGAATAGACTTTGGAATTAGATGTAAATTAGACACGCATTTATTGAATCTGTAATATAATTTGGTATGCCAAATATTTCAATATTTACAAAAGAAAATATGAATTTATTATTCATATGTTATTTCGAAATTATATAATTTGATTTATTTATACATAATAATTTAATGATATTAATAGAAATAATTTAAAAAATATGTTTGTGTTGTAAAGTGCTTTCCAACTTTTCCAATAACGTAATTGTTCATTTCTGGCATAGTGACAATATTTTTGGAGTGTCTACAGTCAATTGCTCATGTAAAATTTTCTAAACATCGGTTTTTAATAATTTACTGCCTTGGTTCTTTCAAATCGTGCGTGAAAAGCAGTATTCTTATATCGAAAACTGTTAAAAGACGTGAATGGCGTGGTCATATTGTGGTCATATGAGTGAATAATTGAAACAACGGAAACGACAACAGTTTTGGTGGAAAATACCAGAAAAAATGGTTAAAAATTATAAACGTTAATAATCTGTACACTAAGCAGCAACGAATTGATTAGAAAATCGTTCTACAGTCGTCACATAGACTGGGAAGTTGTGGCGACAAAACGGACGTAAGATATAATATTGTAAAATTCCACAGACCTAAAATTGGTTAAATCCTGTTGCCGAAAGCATTAATTTTGTGTTTTTCCGTGAACTAGTAGTGTCGTGAATTTCTGCCAATTTAGATTTGTAATATTGAAGTAGTTTCTTACAAGCTAACAATTTTGTCGGATTAACGTCAATTAAGCCGATTCAGCCGCATAATTCTGGCATAGTAGGAATGGAATGTTGTAAAACAAAACAAAGTGCAAAAATTAGGTAATTTTTAATGGTTTTCTATACAGTAAATAGTGTCTAGTTTCGCTTTGTACTTCGCAAATGAACAATAAAAATGCAGCAATTTTATAAGCATTTGTCAACTAGGATATTTTCACAAGTAAATTGTAATTGAGCACTGTGAAACTCCCGTAACCTCAATAATTAATGCCGTACCCTGTGAAATAGTGAAAAAATGTTACCTTTCGCTTGCTGCAAAGTTTGTTCCTTGAGCTGAGAGTTCTTTCAATGGAACTTCAATTGGCGGTTGCACTGGAGCTGATATTGTGCTATCTGTAAAAATAAGAAAAGAATGTTTATTTGTGATTGAAAAATTACTGACACTTTATTATTTGAATTTAATGATATATTTTTGCTTAAGATCTCAAACAATAATTACGCAGTCTCAAATTGAACGAAAATTGATACATTGGGGCGATCCTCCACATTGTACTACAAGATATGGATCAAAGCTTGCGGGATGAGGGATTTCAAAAATCAAAGTGACATGATATGATTCTTGTTGGTAAGGGTGTGCCCTTTCACGTGCCGAGATATCAATTGCACAATGTTCAAGGTAATCAAGTAGGATTGCATGATGTCACAAGACCTTTAGCTTCAGATAGGTCGCATTGTAACGCACGTTGCTTTTTGCGTTATATTCGCACGTTTAATTGTTATAATATTATAAATCTAATCAAATGTTCTTTAAGTAGTTGTTACTTTGTCGTGCCTTTAATAAATGTTTCAAGTGTTGTTTACTGGTTACTATGAATATGACAGATTGAAAATCCGATAATGAAAATACAGACACCAAAGAGTGTCAGTTTTATGATAAGTGTGCAAATGAAAAATAGATCATCACCGCAGGTGCCTACCATAACTAAAATAAATAATGGAAAAAATGTGCTAAACTCAATCGCATATCCAAGTAATACGATTTGCGTCCAAGTGGTAATAATATCAAAAGGTGCTGAAGCCACATTTTTCTTCAAAATAAGGTCCAGCTATTGAGTAAAAGCAAGCATGCAATAAGGACACCTACCTACCCTTCTATACATGAGAAAAACTGAATCAGCGTATCACGCTCAATTTAACTGGCGCACAATTTAACTGGCGTGGGTCTAGTGCGACTTCGACAAAAAAAATTTAAAAGTAGGTAAAATTGTTATTGTGCGAGAGATTTTAACAAGGCATAAGGGAATAATTGAGCCAATGTTTAAGTAATTGTAACAGCATATCGCGAAATTAAGGAAAACATCGCAGTTTAATTATAGGCGTCGAGATACTCGAACTACTTTTCAAAACAACTTTTCCTGTGTTTTGACGCAGCTTTGAGAAAATATATTTGTAGATTTCATAATGACTACATGAAATAAAAATTCAATTATCAAAAGGTGATCCAGTTTTCGTAATTTAAGTCATAAATTTCTTCTCGAATTTTTTTTATTATAATACAACAGAAAAACTCCAAACTTGAAACTTGTGCAAATCATAACGACATTTAAGCTATGAATGATACCAATATTTTGTGAAAAAGTTCTAAGAAGATTCTTCTTGTTGTTTCAGGGTTTTACTAAGAATATAAGACGCGAAGTTTTCACCATCTCGAGATTTAACAGACGTTACTGCTCGTCGCCTTTGAGTGGGATAAGCCACGGCGCGACAACTAATCTATTAAACAAAACCGGACCCTTTGTTGGTTTCAGCACATAAAGATGGATGGGAAAATGGCCAGAAAAATGTCCAAGTGACGCAAATGTCCTATAAGAGGGTGCTTGAAGACCGCATCATAAAGTTAACACTGCGCCGATGGTCGTCATTAAATTATTGTGTATGTTGTCAGCGTAATGAGGAGACCTTTACGACGCCAAAATAAAAATTCGAGTGGTATAATACTACCAGATATTTGTACAAACGGCTACTAAACTACTAGAAATACCAACATATGATGAGTGTTAATTATAAGTGTATTAAGCACTCATGGATCGTTAGAAAAACTCAAATATTTTGTAGAAACGTGATGAGAACCAGATGTACGTAACTTCACATATTTGGTGGGAATGGAACACTAATTATGTTTAGTTTTGTGGTAGACTATACACATGTTAGTACTGCAGTATGAAGCAACGCTTGAACGCATAAAGTCTACATAATCCACAAGTATGCAAGTCTGCCAATTTTCTATGAAAAGACCTCGGGGCGTTTCGCCCTGTCAAAAACGTACGTTTGTTTACAAATTTGCTTGGAGACTAATACCAATTCGACGTAATGTGACAGCTGAAACAACGGGTTTTACGTGTGATAACTAAACATTTCCCAGCGTCTGAATTGGCAATTTGACAATGTTTATAAGCAATTTGCTAC
This sequence comes from Styela clava, assembly GCF_013122585.1. Lineage (NCBI taxonomy): Eukaryota > Metazoa > Chordata > Ascidiacea > Stolidobranchia > Styelidae > Styela > Styela clava. The sequence continues at coordinate 14,195,464 of NW_024102835.1, read as the reverse complement.
CACAGCGGAAAATGGCAATTGATGAAGTAAACAAGATTGTGTTAGTATTGTCTGTGGCACCCTTCCAGGAAAGAATTTTCTTTTTTAAACTTATAAATGCAAATAGCGAAACAAATATAAAACTCCTCTTGCCTCATGCCTAGCATAAACGTATACTAAAATTAAAGTTTTTTACTCAACTTCATATCATCCTTTTTGGCCCACTTGAGCTATCACATAGTCATAATCCAAGATAATAATATTTTAGTTAGGCCTTGACTGGGGATAAAAGTACTTCCTTTACATCAAACTCTCATTACATCGCTGACCCATTGCCAATGCTAATTGGGTTAGACTGGCAGGCTGTTTTGACTGGACTTAAGTGGTTTGAACTGGCAGCAATTATAACATTTAAAGAAATTTCAAGTTGGGTGTTAAGACAAAATATATATGAGTTCTTTGAAGAACTAATCGCTTCTTTCCGGATAATTTCTTGTGCACCAGCATTACTAGACTGTTAATCTTTGGGAATCACCTTCAACGTTTAGGATTTAGTAAATACAGGAAAAGCTAAAGGGCGTGGGAAAGTGGGTATTTATAGAGAAACGAAATGACGCGAAATAAGTATTGCGGGAATTGACTTTGACAGAAATGTAAATACCAATTAAATGGGCGTGAATTTCTTGCGTAATAAACACCTGCTGTAGAAGTGCGGTAATTTTGCTTCTAGACAGCAAGTTGGTCTCATTAAGAATGAGAAAAGTTTTTGCTGAATATATTGCAAATATTGGGTTGACTATTACAAGACAAATAGTTTGCTATTTTGCGTTTATCTATATATTATGTAAAGTTTATTTATTTTTATATTTAACACCCAATCATTCAAAATGTCGGAATTTACAGGTTCATTTTACTTGGTCACGGCTTGTCGAGTTTTATCCCTTCGTTCTCTTTGATGGTTGCTAATGGTCAAAATCCTACTTGAGCTGTTAGAATGCTTGGAGTAAACATTGTTTGCTTTCTATGTAAACTAAAAACTTGAATTCGCCTTCCCAGTTGTAAAAAAATGTTATTTGCGCGTTCGGATATGATTTGATGATATTTATTATTTCTTGTGGAATGCCATGTTGATTTTAATTGGATTAATTAGGCTCCATCTGCGCTTAAACATCATTAGGAATTTATAATACACAGTTTGTGTTTTTGATTTACTTCAACGTTAAGCTGAGCAGTTCAACAAAAGGTTCCAAGCCTTGCCAAAACCCACAAGATCTTATCTTTAGTGAATTCATAAGAAAATACAATGGTTCCTACTTCAAATTGTTCTCAAGGGCCCGCTTTAGGAGCAAAGAAAAGCGTGAATGACTTTCCGAGCTTCGCGATAATAACAAGTGCCCTTAACCATTTAATTGTACGGAACACGACAGAAGTCATTGTTTTTACTAAGTTTTGGTGATGATTTCTTGAAAATGATTCGTTAGATAAATTTGTTTTTTCAAGGTTATACCACAAACCACTATAACGCCTAGTACCTTGGAGGAAGGGTTTGCATGCTTCATGAAGCTAGATCAAAGGTTCCAGGATAAGCTATTTAAAGCATTGGCATTGACTCAATAAGTGATTACAGACACTTGCTAATTTACGGAACGGATCATTCGACCAAAAAATGTTTTTAAGAGTGATGTATTTGTAAATTCATGGGAATTACCAATATTGCTAACCTTAGGTTAAATTATATACATTAGGTTTGCCGTTACGTAAGTATAAACAATTTGTGGTTCATGAGCCCATTATCCTTTGATAAATACGGAAAACAATGTCAAAGGTGTGTCCAAAGCCAATAAACAACCGCTATTTAATGGCCCATAAAAAGGGCTGAATATAATCTCAAAATTTTGGGATTTTCAGTTTTATTTTTCGGCATAATCGCGGTTATCACTCGGGGTACGTAATCCATGTAAACACCGCTAACAAATGAGCCGCTAACAAATGAGCAAAGAAACATAAATATAAAATATGATGTAGACCCTATTTTGGGGGAAATGCACTTAACATTTTACTGGTTAATTAACACGAGTTGCACGGGTTGATTAAATCGCTCAACAGACGGATGGGTACTCGCTGTATCCTAGTCGGTATTTTGACAAAACAAGATTATATCGGTTCTCTTTTGAAGTCTTTAGCGTCGAAGTGAGCGAGAGAAGCGATCTATCATGAAATTTGAAGGGCTGGATTTGAACAAGGACGTGTGGGGGAGGGGTGGGATTATTTAAATCAATGCGCATACGCAAACGTTAAACATACAAGGCCTGCTTGTGAAAGACTAATATTTCAGATTAGATGTAACTATTCATACCTAATAGATACGCTGATGTGATTGAGAATACGTATATATTTATCATTCTGGATGTCAAAGACACAAGATATTTGAAGTTTTGTGTTTTATTAACGACGCAGAAGTGGTCCAAAGGTGAGACTTAATAATGATTGTTCGACTACTGTGTACACGGATATGGACTTATTAATATAAAGGTTGGACTACCCTTTCAACAAGGGCATTACAAGGTTATCATACGAAGCACACAATGCGGACACATTAACTCTGTTAGCTTAAGTAAATAAGATCTAAAAATGGGATTTTGTTAAAGTGACTTCTTCTTGTTTGTGTATTGTGAGATTAATTCGGTTTCAGCCCTTCCGTTGCGATTTCGCATTGTTGTTTTACGTATGGTATATTTATCTTAACACGCCTAAAAGCCAAACCCTAAAAAACAGGAATAATTTTATAGGATTGGTTAGTAATAAACATGGGAAGCGGAATCCCTACAACGGTACAGCTTCCAAAAGAAAATGGTCCATTTTCAATTCAGTGTTTCATAAGCATGGCTATTTAATTGATTGGAATGTAGGCTTCTTCGCAATTAGTACCTTTAGAAAATAATGAGGGCAATTATAACAGGATGCATCGAACGAATAAAAATTGCCTCGAGCATCATTACATCTCACCACTTCCATGACGACCAATCAGGTGGGGCTGACGTCAGGCACTAACAATTATCCGAGACTTCGTCGAAATATTTCCACGATTTTTCGAGTATATGCGTTGCTCTATAACTCGGAAGTAATTTGCGGAATTGAGCTGGAAGTTTCTATATTACCACTGCGCGACTGATACTGAAACCATAGTGAGACCTTTTAAATAATGTTAAATTGTATACCAAATATGACGTTATTATGGTTTAAAAGGCGAAATTAGTGGAAATATAAATTGCGCAAACAAAATTAAATTTAATCAATACATAACTGGGTTGGGGTAATGAAGGCGTCAATATTCGAACTCTTGATTGCTTTTTCGTCCGGAAATAAATCCGGACGGAACAAAGATTTTGTTTTTGCGATTTGGAACATTTCCGTATTAACGTTAATTGTTAATTCTGCGTCAACGACGCTATGGAAGTTCACTGTTGTGGTTCGTCGATTATTAAAAATCAATAGATAATAAGAATGGATTATGTCGTAACTGTGTATTGAGCGGGGATTGCGGTTAATCCCGCATTAACCTGCGAATCCGTAACCCAGCAATTTTAAAATTCGATATTTGTAATCGCTTAGCGTTCAATGTACTTTATCGATTGTGAAATAAAAATGAAATCTTGTTACATGCATACTTATTCGACGTTAATTTACAATATAATTTTGTTTTAATAGATCGTTAATATACAATTTAACAGGCACAATCATATATCATTTAATTCCATTTAGCAATTGCTTATTCGAACCAATGGTACATTTAGCTAGTTATTTCAAGCAAAATTTTTGTTATTTTAAGCCCAGGTCGAATCGCGGGTCAATCGAAGTGTTGAAAATCTAGTTCCTATTCAATAAAACCTAATTAATGGCAGGGTCCCACTCAATGTTGTCAGCTCGAATAGAGAGCGAAGACACTTGAGTGACCTTTTAGTGAACTTTTTGTTAAATTTAAATGTGTTTCACGTCACAATGTACGTACAACAGCGGAAGAAATGTAATAAATCATTATTGTTTGTGTTCATTGTTTCACAACAATCAGAGTAACAACAAAACAATCGAAATCTAAAATTGGCGGCAAGGAACAAACTATGTATTATCGATCTATGGTCGCTAACTTACACTAACAATATTGTACAAGTCAATATTTTGGAATTATAGAATGGCAGTTACTATTAACTTATACACTAATAATATAAAAACACTACATTACGAGCTTTGGGAATTCAACGATGGCTATAATTAGGAATTATCACTGTTGGTTTTCAAATTTTACGATTTCCTATTGCAAGTCATTTACAATGGCAGCGCATGCCAGACCGACAATACTTTTGTTAGCTTTTGAAAAAGCAAATTTGCGAAGGTCTCTAAATGTGAACTACGATAATCGCCAAGAAGCCATGTGTGGTATCGTGAAATAATAGCAATGTGACTTAACCAATAATAGAATAACAATAAGACAGTACATTCAAATTGCAATGAGCATATAGAAATGAGCAGCCAAAGTTTATTTCAATACGCTTTGCGGAGAAATAAAACAACAATCGAGGGGATCGACAAAGAGCGTATTTTTGTATAAAAGGCTCTGAGTGGGGTTGAGCCCTTTTGACGAAAGGGGATAAACTTCAAAACTGGGGCAAGAGGGTTCGGTGTATTTATATTTTCGGTCGCATCAAACGACGTATAGATAAACAGTGCATGTTTCATATCTCAGAGCATTTCAAAAACTAGGTCGCTTCATAAATTATCGTTGTGTTATCAGAATCAATGTATACCGAAGTACGGCGCCGAATATTAAAGACACTGAGTGATAAAAGCAAGTGATTCAGTTGAATATCATCAATTTCCTATTTATGAAATTTGGCGGTTTGGACACGCAAGAATGCAGAAACGTGTTATTTTCCCAGAATAAGTTCTTGAATTATATCAAAGATTCGGTTCTATCATCAAGTCAACAAATCGACTATTTTTGATGAAGGTTTCGATGGAATCTGAACGTGACCTTATTTGATAATGATTGACGATTATTACTTCATAATAACCTAAGAATTGGTAGATAACAACCATTGTTTTGATGATAATGTGTTGATGGAATTCAAAATTGTGGCTTGCCTTTGCTTCAGGTACTGCTTCGTTTGAAACGGTTACGTTATAACTATTTTGGTTACTTCTAACGCGGTGCTAGTATTACGTCACTTTTTGTGGATTCGGGTTTACCGTAGGTTAACAAAATACACCATTACTCGAAACCAAAGAGCGAAGCAACAATATATATAAAATATGGTGTTACCCAACCGTGTAATATAGATAGTATAGTAAGACTTTACCGGTACGTATTCACATTTTAACAAATAGAGTGAACATTACTGCGAACCATTGATGCAAGTAACAAGAGCGAATAGCGAATATGATGTAATAATGCATTTGTGATTCTATCATTATGATGTAACATTTATGTTTAAAATTAAGGCGGTTTTGTGGTAAATGTTATTATTTACTATGTGAATGACGCATTGGGTGTAATTCATACTTAATGTAAAAAGCAGCGTTCATCCCGGAAATCATTGTAGCGTGTATGCATACATAAACTATGATCTTTGTCAATGGCATTTGACATGAAGGCGGTGGCCCGATGTGTCCAAAATATCGGCTGTATCAAATACCAGTGTATTCATAAAGTCTTGCCCCCATGCTTCGTGGTTTCCTGATTTGGTTAGCAAAAGAGTAGCTTATTGTCTGAAATGTTTGAACTGAATTTTAATGATTTCGGTAAATAAATGTCAGTTCGAATCGTAAATTTTACTTTTACTTAAAACTCAAATACACCTGTGACCCGCCACTAATTGGAACATTTAGTAAAAATTTATCTCACAAGGGAAAAAGAATAATAATTTTTTGTAATTAAATTTTCGATCAGTTTTGATATTCAACATTTGCAATAGTTTTATTAACGTTGTATAAGATAAAGGCACTAGATAATATTTCAAAACTTTCCTCTTTGTTGGAAACCAAAATTATTTTTCAAGATTTATATTAAATGAATCTGTATACGAAGTACCGCAAAATCTCAAAAAAATCTACTTGAGGAAAATCTGAATTGGCGAGCACTCAATGAGTCAAATGTGTGGCCGGAAACTTGAGTTTCACAAGGTGAAATTTCAAGTGCTTTACAAGGGTTTCTGCCATTGGATTTAATATAAAAAAATAACGTGGGTAACCAATACCTTTCTAACAAACACACAAGTTCTATTCTTTGCGTAAATTATTTCAAAAAATTTTGAGACGTTTGGAAAAGTTGTGTGGCGTCTGAGATGGTAACAGGTTACAAAACACTTCAAATATCCGTATGGATTTCATTTGATAAAAGAATTGATAAATTTTGCATGCTTCACAAAAATAATATTAACGCTGTACAAATAGTACGCGGTATGGTAATAAAATAGGCGCAAGACAATGCAATAAAATTGTAATTACAGAGCCATAAAGCTGTCGTAATATTAGGTAAACAGGGCGCACTCGCACAATAACTTTATACATTTATACTAGGTCACATGCTTATATATATAATTGTTACAAGTTGTAGATATTGACTATAAAATGACTATAATTTATTAGTTCCATTATACTTTTTAAAAGAAAGAAAATATAAAGCAAAATTCTCCCAACATTGGTTGAATAATAGTAGATAGAAGAAAAATAAAGACATTTTAGATCGCGCCGATTTCCTCAGTTCGCCTCAACGAGCGCCAAGTATTTGCATGCAGTGGGGTAAAAATATCACGAATAAGTTAGGTCCTAAACCTATTTTACGACGCGAAAGAAAATATTGACTGATAAATGAGGAAAAGAGAAATTTCATGCCGATATCTCGAGTTTCTAATTGTATTTGTTTTCCTATATTATATTTGAAACCATCAATGAAATCGGAAATTTTTTTACAAGAAATACCATACGATGAAAATGTAAAATGTACGGAGTCTTTTACGCCAAGCAATGGAAAATAAACTAATACTAAATCACCGGGGATTGCATAACAAAAGTATACTTCCAAAACATGAAATATATGGTAAAAAGTTACTATAAAGTATTTTCATTCTGAAATATCGAGACACATTCAAAGGTGAAACATTCGCTATCATATCATATCGGTCGGAACTTATTCCGCAATGATAAAAAGATAATGGTTTCTGTCAGAGGCCTAATAACGCAAAAAATAAGCTTTAAACTGATCGCATACGCCACTAAGTCTTCTTTAATGCCAAGCTAATAACTTGAGCACGGTATACGCATTGAACCAGAAATGTAATAGTTAATTTTCTAAACGACTACAAATTGAACTTAATTCTCTTCTCGTTGGGCGACTTTAAATCGTTTAAGTGTTATAAAGCCTTCTAAACATTTAAAGAATTTGGAATCATTAACGCAGTATTGCAGACATGAGTCTTTTGCAGTTAATGAAAACGTAAAGACCATTGTGCAAATGCTTCAGATATCGATAAAAATTTGCCATTTTTTTTAACAAACTATAGTCTTTAGATTATTTTTGTCCACAAACTGAAGGCCAACTTTCAGTTATGTTTACCAATTACGCTCACAAATGCAGGTGAACTGTGAAACTCGGTTTAGGTGAGTGTTATGTTTCAGGACTGTTTATGCCGTCTATACTTGTCTGTCTGACTTTGGTTTATGTCTGATATTGGTTCAACACGGAATGAATTGAGTAAGAAATTGTAACCAGGCTGTAATTACGGTAGGTATTATGAATGGATATCAATTTTGCATTAACACTGAAAGCATGAAATAAAAAATATGAAAAATAAAAGATCTAGCGAACGCTAGCGATTGTTTTGAAAACATATTATTCAAATTTGTAGGTGGTCTGTGTTTTTGTCAAAAATTGTAGGATTCGAAAAATAATGAGGTTGTTACAATAGCGATATTACCAAAAATGGGGACGAATAAGATAAATGAAAGATAATAGACGAATTTATTGGTCGCACGCAACAAATGACATGACAAGAGCAATTTGACAACGATTTATGGTCACTGTCAAAATTTCAAAAGGAGTCAGCTTAAAAATTATTAAGTCTGCGTGCCCAGGATGCCTGTTGTTTACTTTTGCGGTAAAATAGAGGGATAAGTTGTCCCCGTGGCGAGCACTGGTCACTTGTTACCGGACATGCCTGCTTTAAAAAGGGAAAAGAATCTAGTAGGGTGGAGTGGGGAAATCTTTTACTGTCTAAATAACGTCCTGGGATAGGCGCCTTTTCGCGTGAATTGAGGCGAGATATGCTTCTGAATGGGACACATACAAGAAAGGGGGATATCGAATTTACACTTATGGTAAAGCGTGGACATTGGTTTGGTACAAAGCACTGGTTCAACTTCAAAAGACGCAATTAGGGTCGAATTCTAGACAGGTATGCACAAAGTTTATAGAAGTGAGAACATATTGAGCCAATGCTAGTACGGACTCGATTTGGGATCATTTAGTTGCGTATTAGATTAAGATAAACCCCACGGTCAGTTTAAGAAAAATATAAACACAATAACCTCCGTTTATATGAAAAAATATTTTAGTTGAAACCCAACGCGCGGTAATTATCAGTGAACTCTCTGGAATGCACACATGGTACATATTATAAAAATTAGACTCTTATCGCATTTTCATCTAACGTACATTTCATGTTCAGCTGTCACAAATAAAAATTTCGCTACGTTGTTTCACCAAGATATCGCAATGAAATTAATATTTAAAACTTTTTGTAATATGTGAATTATTCATTAATTGTCTAATTTAGCCATGAAGCCAGCTCCAATCTTCACAGACTGTGATATCCACGAAACTGTTGGAAAATGTGTAAGAAACGTTAATTCTGACAGGATCTCGCGTTAACGATAATTTTAGTAAAAGTTTCGAATTTTATTAAATTTTTTATTTCGTTGGTAAATATTTATCCACGTTAAAACGCAAATATATCCCGCGTATTAGTAGATAAAGTTTCTAAACCACGGGAGCCGATGTTTACTTTATCATCCACCACTTATGCACAGTAGGAAATTCTTATCTATAAAAATTCCACGAAAGAAATTGTAATATTAATAAAATTAAAACGACGAGCAATAGATCTAAGCAAAATAGATCAATAGAACAATAAGACGTACAAGATTGTTATCCGCAATAGATTACGAATTTTTACTCATATATCTAAGTAAAACATACAAAATAATGGGTACTTTCGTAGTTTGTGTACCAGGTTAGGGTTAGGCCATAATTTTAGGTTTCAGTCCCTTTATACAACTTGATGTAGTGAAGTGGAGGAACAAAATTAGTTACTTCATATTGGTACACACACTTCTGGAGCGCCAAATAATGAGATACTAATATTTATACACAAATTAGATACATATTCAGAAACCCCCTCAAGTTTATACTCAAGCATATAAATTCTAAACTTGGCGAAACGTGCTTTATGAAAGCAACATAAATGGCCACCTTAATGAAATTTCCGATTATCAGAATTACGTTGTTACATACTATATTTTCCAGGTTTGTTTAGCATATAAACTTTGTTCAAATACTCGAAAGCGAATAACTACCAAGCGTTGCTTATAAATTAAATTAATTTAGTATGTTTTCGAGTGCATTCTTATCTCCCGTGAAATCCAACTACATTATATTTGCGCTATAGGCAAACAGAACAACGAAATATCCAGGTGTACTAAGATAATCAATGAATATCAGCACAATTAAAATACACGGGTGGATGACATAATATTCACAGCAGGAATTTTACAGTACGAAGTGTACCATTGTGATATAGAGAGTTTGACGATCTGTACTCTTGGTCGATACCTGTTAACCTTAGAATAGCATTCCATAGAACGCGCCGTGATATCAATAATGACCGAATAATCGTAGTGGGAAGTACGTATTAAAAATCGGTGATTAGAATTAATTAACTGGCGCCCGCACGTCACCATTCTAATCGTGATAACCACAACAGAGGAAATTAAATGGTAATGCGCTAAATCTAGAATGCATTCAAAAATAAAACGCGGAACGACAACTAAATCTGCAATCGACTGCATTTTGATCGAACAAGTTACCGCCAACAAAGCGACACCTCACCGATAACAACAAAATATTCAAATAAAATTAGCTTACCGCTTTTTCCCGTCCATACGAATAACACGAAGATAAGAAGTCGTTCCCTCATGTTATAACTGCTCCTCATTCTTTCAAAAAATTGAAGATGAATAAATTTCTTCTGGTCTCAGATTGTTGTTAAGTTGAGAAACGAATACCGATAACAAACTAAGATTTAAGCCGTTTAAATATGCAGAAGTACTGATAAGGTAACTGCTCTGTTCTATCTCTTATATATTGTGCTTTACTTATATCTGTGTTTATAAAAAACAAATAGGGTAAAATTCAATGTTTCACGAACGCTCACATCCACACCTCTTCTGCAATGTGTAATATATATAGATAAAAATCAAACAACAAAGCGCAGCGGTTATAACGGTCTTCAATTCTAGCCTACGCAGAATATTACTTTGAAATCAGATGCAATTTACATTACACAAAGACATTCATAGAATTACATAAAGACATGTTCGCTTTAAACTATACAAATTGTGTCTTGCTCACAAACTGTATAGAACATATCGACAGAATGAACGCAAGCCTTCACAACGCCGTATAAATGCTTATTTGTAAACACTTGTCGTGACACTGATCTCGTCGATGAATACATAGCTACTGTGTTCTTGTCGTAACGCGATCGCTTGTTTTGACTGAACGCGAGAAAAAATGACTTGCGGATTATCGAACGGACGGGAAAAAAGAAAAAAGGCATCGCAGGGGCCAGTGCGTCGTTATCCAGATGCACGACGCTTCGCTGTGCGTCGCAAATCTAAGCTGGATTATGGTTTATTAATTCGTGATGAACTAATACGCGAAAACAATAGAAATAACGCATTATTACGCCTTTTGTTGCTGAATATCGACGCGATAAATCCTAATCGCTACCATTATATATTTACGACTAATTTTTGCATGTTCCACGCGATCTCATAAAACATAGACATCGTAAAATGATTTTATTACTTCCATGTACAGATAGAATACATAATTATGGCCGATGATTGTCAAAACACTTAATTAGTTTTTATGTATTAGATTTGAGACGTTGCTAAATCGAATTGATTTTCGTTGATGCCCAAATATACGAAGGCATTCTCATATCTAAATTTTATATCCTACCATCAATATTAACAGTGTGCGTTGCAAAAATCAGGATTTCGTTTGCTCCACACACCAAAATATATAAATTAAAAATACCAACTTATGCAAATGTAGCAACGCATACGAAAATAATTCAATTCTAAGTTATCTTTGACAAATTGGAAAACTGATATTTGAGATTTAAAAATCAATTACTGAAATACAAACATAAAACAAACATAATGATTTCGAGATTGATTAAATTGAAATTGGTTTTTCCAAATTGAACAATGTCATAAAATGCTAAACCAGAGCAAAACTAAAAACCCAAGTTGAAAATATCACAATCACAAATCCACATCTTCAAGGTGAATATGAATCCGAAATTAACACGAGAAACGACTGCGACAGACCAAAACTGATTCACAGTGTCATCGCTCATTGCTACTGATATTTCGATTCAATAGTTCAAAATTATTTGAGAAAGTTTGCGTTGAAGAAAAAGTTTACATAAATGACCGTACTCAGCCTATGGTGGCAAAAGTATTCACTTACTGGTGATGGAAATTAATTTAACCAGACTAAAAATCATTCTATCCATGGGTTACACTAAGGGCAGCATAAGCAAATAAGAACAAACACTTTATGATGACAAATTATCATTCAAAAACTATTATTTTTCACCATCGATATATTTTTACTTGTTAATCCTTCAACCCGCATCAAAGTATCCCTTGTCAGCAGTACTGCTTTGTAAAATCTATATATATATTTCCAAAACGAAACCCCATAATTCCTCGTCAACCGCAAATTTGCCATTACTGTCAAAATTTAGAAGTTTTGTATCAAGGTGTATCTATGAATATACATTAGAGAACCACAAAAATGTATGTTTCTACCATGTATGTACGCGACACAAGATATCTTTCCTTGTTCTATGCGTTTGCCACTGATAGCTATATTTATTTGATTCAAGAGTTTAGGAGAGGTTACTAAAATACATGTATTTGTGTTAATGTGCAGAAAGACTCTATAAATAAAATATCAAAACAATAAAATGTATGTTTCAATAGCAATGACTATCTTAATATCCTGCGTTAGGACATTTTCAGGTTTTTATATATATTATATTATTCGAGTGAATAGACTGCATTTGATATAAACAAATCGCCATACGTATATATATTATTACAGCTTTATTCGCTGTGTATTAAAGCCGTATCTAATTGTTTTATCTGAAGAAGTTGGACTGAGATCTAACGAAAGCTCATAACTATATACTTACTATTTCGTGGAAAGAGAGTATGTTATTCTTATATATTATAATAGCAAGGAATTCTGTAGTGATAACCGTTTTAATTTCGAATCATTTATATCAGTAGTTCTCAATCGCCTGTTTAAGTAACATTTTGAAACGACCAGAGAATGTAGAATCAAAGGCAAATTGTTAGCGTTCAAGATATATCTTGCTATTGATATTTTGGCTAGCTTTTAGAACACCAAACACAATACTGGGAGGGGTGTGTGTTTCGACAACACTACTTGAAGGGTGCGACTCGAGGAATGAGCTATCAGTCATGCATAAAGCAACAAAAACATATAATTTTGCCAAATTTCATAACCTGGTAACGTGGTTCAAAATTGCACATGCTTAGTAAGTATAATTCAGTGTAGATTGTGTTGGTATTATCTACAGAAATAAAATGTGGAATTACAAATCACCATTGGAATTGCGAAATTGCGAAGAGATAAAACTTGTTGGAAAACAATGGTTTTGTAGCATATATATTAAAGAATGCTGAATACTTTGGCTGATTTCCAATAATGAGAGTATCACACACAACAATATAATAAATACAAGAATACAATATTTTGTAACAGAGCAAAACATTAAAATCAGTACATATCTTCCCATAATGTAAAAATGTAAGATTTCAAAGAGCGTTATGGAAAAGTATTCTAATTCTAATATCAAATTTATTTTAATTGGACCCTATTGTAAACTAAATATGGCAATAGAATAGAAAAACAATTGAACACTCGTATGTGCAATATTAGATTATAATCAAATTTATTCCCGGTATTTCCCTTGCTTCGTATAATCTTTTGGCAAGCATAGTATACATTCACACCTTTGTGACGTAGAAATATGTCGAATTATGACGTGGAAGGAAGAATAAGAGATTACTGTTGATATTTTCACACGAATACCTTCCGGGAATCACACAAATCCTTGTTCCAGTTATGCTTACATATAGTAATCAAACTAGTAGTGTGGGAAGACAAATAAATTATCTTAATGCGGGAGCTATTTGAATGCAGTAACGCCCGCTCGTTGCAATCGAAATCCTCGTGATCGTCCAGAAGTATGTGTATCAATATGAAGGTAACTAATTTTGTTCGCCCACTTTACATCAAGTTGTGTAAAAGAACGGAAGCCTATGAACAAGGGGTATATTCCCTTGGCTAACACAGACATTCCCCGAACTCGTAATAGAACTAAAATAAGCAAAATCGGAATAAAATTATGGCCTAACCCTAACCTGGTACACATACTACGGGGGTACCTATTTTTGTGCGATAAGAATATTTTACTAAAACTCCCTATGAGATCAAGATGAATGTGTTTCGTTCATGATTACACGATTATATCACCCTATATTTTATGCGCATTAACAGAAGATAACGATATCATAAAAAGCAACTTTTGTCGTGCCATGGCTTGGCATTTTGACTGCGAAACAAATTGAGGCTTTTCCAAAGAAAATTGTTGTTCTTTCACAGTAAATCTACTTAAATTTTCAGTGTTTGTTTCATGTACAAAACAGTATAAGTTCTTAAGATTGAAATAATATATTGAGCCTTTGAAACCCCATACGATCCATGGCTTTTAGTGTATTACCCATACTTTAAGTGCTTTGATAACGTTTTATATAGGATATGGCCTTAATGTTTTGGATTACATGTCTTCAGACGATACTTTGGCCGCGGGTAAACATATCAAGTTTCGTTACTGCTAGTTTAGATGATTTATAATATCGAAGAAATCATTTTATTGTTTCTCTCATTGGAATACTTAGAAGTAAGAAGCTTTGAATGAGTTTTTTTCTTTCGCTCGAAAAATGTGGAATTTTTGTTTTTGATTACTTTACTCCATGACTTGGTTAGTCATATTATTAGTCAACTTTTTAATCGTAATATTATAATGTTTTTGAGATATTGGGATACCTTCTCCGTGAAATGGAATATGGTTTACGATATATCACACGGCTGTACAATGAGTGTTTATACCGTTGTCGTATATATAGAATATTGTTTGGCATATTTCCAAGTGTTTCTGCTATAAGCGACTTCCTAAGATATAAATAATTGTTGATTTCACTCGAATTATAATTGTCTCACAAACATTAAAATATTTGATAAAATACGAATTTTACCTCGGATAGTAAATATGGATTAGATAAAAAAGTGTATACACTCGATAATTTTGCAAAAATTCATATAATTCAACAATTCCACATGAATCATTACATAAGTCGGGTTCAAGTCAGCACACGATAAAATTTCTTAGCTTGTAAGCTAATAATCACCAGTCCTCCCAAAGTCAAATTCGAGCGAATTCTTGATTAGAACATTGTTAACTATTTAGGACAAAACGACATGCCACTAATATGCAAACACAAATAAAATCCATCCGGCAAAAACCAAATGAAATTGGAACGACATGAAAAATTAGATAAGTACAAAATCTAACAATGCCATTAAATTTTATAAAACCTAAGACCCGTGAACTTCTCGATATCATGATGTCGCAAATTATCTTACGAAATCTCCGGTATTCATGGATGCGCGCGTGTAAGGAAATCTTTTAATGCTCGGTTTGTGGTTGCTTGTTCAACAAAGTAATATTTTGGATATCGTACATGGTTTAATTTAGAAAGGCTTGTGGGGTATTTGATTGAAAGTAAAACATTTCACGTTGAACTTTGAATATTCTAAGCAGAAATAACAAAGAAAATGATCGTGATATAATAGGAATTATTAATACGTATTTCGCATTTACGTTTGGCAAGAAATTTGATAATATATTCGGATGAAGTTTTTTCATTTTGTAATAAATTGCTAGTGTGCTATTTCTAAATATCAAAATCATGCTCTGTAAACGAGTCAATTTACATCGGGTGTTCATAATGAAATATCACGAGGACTGAAACAACTGTGATTGCAAGATTGGAGAAAAAAAATACGAAAAATTAAAATATCGTGAAATTAGTACATATTATGCACATCGAGAATAAATTAGTTGGGCAATTTGTGAAACGCTGATTGGCCCTAATCCTAATCGTTTTTGCTTTGTTTATTGTGACGTCATAATCGTGTAGTCCACTGTAGGTAATGAGTCGTCATTGAAGGCGGCAATTAATGAATTCAAATGATAACAAAACACAGTCATTCCGCATATTGTTGTCATAGCAATTTATAACGACATAATCCACTCTAAAGTAAACAAACGACCCTCCTGTGCAAATAAGGAGAACAAAGCAGGGGCGCTTGCTTAATTAGTGTTGATAAGGATGTGTGGATGGTAGCGGGGGTTCATTATCGTCCACAATTATGCACGTATTGTTATTATTATCAAGTACAAATTTCCTATGCATCCTCCATTGCCACCTGTCATCTTTCCATATTTTAATAATGTTTATCTTTAAAAACTTTGATTAGTGGCGCGATAACAATTATTGCCGTTTCATCAGGAACACCATATTTTCAACGAATTAATGAATTTACGCGAACGTGAATGAATTCACTGTTTTCATACACATTTTACTGTATTGTGCTGTATTTTGCTATTCAAAAATTGATTGTTCCTTTTGTACGCATTTTTGAGCGAGAGAAACACAAAATCAAATGTTAAGTCTTACATTGTGTTTGAGTCAGACAATTTTTCATCACTATTTCCGACATGGGCTCCTTGAATCTCTTGTGTACTTAATGTCCTTTTAATGTCTCTAATGGCTTCTAGTAAAATATGCAAAATATCAGTTTCTAACCTCTGGAATGTGAATACAATCTATGAATATCAATATCCAAACGCTTTTAAAAATGAAAAATGTAATGTGAAACTTCATCTATTGGGTATAAAGTCACTGAAACAGAAGAACAAATAATAAAAATAAAAGTTAAGGATTTCGGAATATAATTAAGTTGAGAAACTTTGCTTAATTGTATCAAAATTGCTCAATAAAATTCGAGAGTACGACTATTTTAACATCATAGAAATCGTACAAGTATTCAGGTACAATATTTTGGCTCTGAAATAATTACATAATATTGTAGTTAAATAAATTAATTTGTCATATTTGGTGTAATTTTCAGTCGGTCTGACTTAAACCTGAGTTGGGAATTAAAGTGTACGAAATACACCCATAAATCTAAACAGTAATTTTATTCGGCTTCAATTCGAATGAGCTAGTAAGCCTCATGCTTGATGTTATCAACTTTAATTCAAGTCATATACCATTGATTCGTGACTGTATGTGAAGGTTTTTTAGTTGCACGTTTTCAACTACTGGTGATACATAGTGTTTTAATAATGTGATAAAACAAACTAAAGCACATATTTTATTTGAATATTGGTGTTAGTATCAAACCTTTACTACCTCAGACTGAAGCATTTACATTGAAAATAAAGATCCGCAGAATTAATTTGCCATTGGATATGTTCAATGGTGACCGTACATTTGAACCCATGTGTATATCCGCGGGTTCAATCTATATGCGGGTGCTAAAACCCATGGGTCAGGGTTAGTATGGGTTCCAACACCCGTAAAAATAAAATTACATAGGTGCAATATGATGCAGATGCAATTGTCATGGGTTCAAATGTACGTGGGTTCAAATGTAATGGAACCATGTTCAATATGCCTGATGCAACAATCATTGCAGCGGGTAAATCAAGTGCAAGCAATAAATGGGCTTCCATCACGATCTCAAAGCTGCAATCGCAGATATCGTCCCAATTATCGTCTAAGGTTTCACTATCATAATAGCTTTAGGAAGATATTCATTCCGAAACTTGAATTTGTTTTCCATATAAAGCGATGGAATTCACGAGAGTGATTTGTAACTACATGCAAGGCTAAGTGTGGTCTTATTATACAGATGAAACAAGCCACGGGAAAGTCTTTACGAAACAGAAATACAACTTTGCGTATAGATATTACACAATTATTTACGATTGAAACGCTTAATTTGTGCAGTTAACCTAAGTTCCACACGCAAGCATCCGGATACCGTTAACACCACTTTATACTAAATACGACATAACTGACAGATTATTTCCGTGTAGATTTGAGCGTGATGAAATTTAATCTTGTTATTTTTCTTCGTGAAATATTTTGCTTCCTGTTTGGCCACAATAACTAACTTATCATGCATGGTGATGGTGTCTAACACGGGGAATCTCAAAAATATACATTGTTACAGTTATGAACAAAATGCCTCTATCGGAGAAAAATACCGACTTCAATGTAAACCCCGAATGAAGCGGGTTGTCACGATGTTCTCAGAGGCATCGTTGTTGGAATATTGACTGAAAACGTTGGGAATTACCAGCAATTTACGATCTTCAGTCTCGCTATCGGTGGAAAACAAATTTAATCTTGATATAAATTCACTTTGAAAAGCTAGGAAAAGGTAAATGCTGAAGTAAAACTAGTATTAGACAAAATCTTGTCTTGAATATTTAATGTTGGGAAAATTAGGAAAAAAAGTTCAAACGCTCGTTCAGACATACAAATAAATGCTTTATGAATAAAATGCAAAAATAGTAAGTGGGTGAAAAAGCTTCATAATTCATAATAACTGCAATCCTTTTTTATTGAAATCCAAATTTATTGAAATTTTTCCTACAAGTATATATTAGTGTAGTGTGGCCTTTTTATTTTTTTTATTTGTGTTAGTATAGTTAAATACTTCGAGGAACAAGATGGTCCCCGTAATGTAAAAGAAAACTCAGAATTTTGATTCTTTGTTTCAATCAGCAATATATTCCATATTTATTCTAAAAGTGAAATATATTAGTTTTGTGTGGGCTTTTGAAATAATCTTTTTAATTGTGTCTATAGTTGCATACTTGGGGAAACAAGATGGTCACCGTAAAGTATAAAAAAAACTCAGAATTCAGATCATTAGTCCAAATCAGATTCCAGTATTTCTGAAAACAGTTTATCATTTCTACCACCAAAATACATGACATAGCTTCTTGTGGTTGGTAAATAAATGCAATATAATCGAAAATAGGGAGCGAATAAAAGTAATTATTTCATCGATGTCAGGATTCGATTTTCCAACGGTTTTAGATTTCATAATGGCTGCGATCATTGATGACAATTTAATTAAGTTCATACTACCAAGTACTTGATACATTATGATCAGATAGTGTAGGCTTTCGAAATATTAATAGTTGACGGGATGATAATCGTGACGTATCCTAAAAGTCAGAATACGGACTCTCAGTTCAAGACAGATTCCAGATTATTTCTGAACACGCTCTATCATTTCTACCACCAGAATATGATATGGAAAATAACTTTTGTTTCATTTAACCCCGAGAACATTCAACAAGGTTAACAAAACAAAGAGCTGGTCTCATTTATTATTTCTAATGGAATGAAATTCCTGTGAAAACAAGAGGAAATCAGATTATTTTGTTTGGTTGTTTTCTTTGAGGATTTAGGTTAACGTAGGATATGTATTGTTGGTTGAGCAATTGTGATATTGGAAGTTTGTATTAAAATGTAATCTCTATGTTAATCTATGCTACTCTAGCAGTGTGTGTACCAATATGGAGGTAACTAAAAAAAATTTCGCCTATTTTACATCAAGTTGTGTAAAGGATCTGAAACCTATGGGCTGGGGGTATATTCACTTGGCTAACACAGTCAATCTCCGAACTCGTAATAAAACTAAAATAAGGAAAATCGGAATAAAATTATGGCCTGATCCTAACCTAGTACACACACGACAGGAGTATTCAGAAAATACGTCAAACTTTATTGATCATTCGGCCGAGAGGCATTAGTTTTTAAAAACTCTAGAAACGATAGGAAAAAATTCCAATTAAATGAAATTATGCTCTTTATGTAGATGAGGGATAGGATTTTTTAAACAATTACAAATTTCAGAACATGAAAATAAGTCTTGACCACAATAAAAAAAGAAAGCGATGATAATCGTTTGAATATATAAATGGATTAATTTGGCAGATAAAATTGTAAACAGAACATAGAACAGTATGAGAAATAAAAAAAAACATCACAATGAATTTCATTTCATATTTTATTAAGACAAGTTGATTTCGTGTTGTGATATTGACACCAGATGACATAAAAGAGCATCGTCTACTTTTTTGAAAGCCCATGTGCGACACCAAACGATTGCATGTTATATTCTGAACAAAATTACAAACTTTTAATAAAATTTGATAAGTGCAGTTACGAATCTTAGGCTAACAATGTCCATAAATTTTATATATTTGAATAACAGCCAAGAACTAGGAAACATGTGATTTTCCACAAACGAGGTTCGTTACATCGCAGTAAGCAAGAAATATGTATGCTGTTGAAAGGAGGTTAAGCCGGTAACAGTCGGCGTGTTACTAATCTCTTCGTCGACGAAAACACCCACCGATTCTCACCTGGCAAGCATGGGCGTTTCGGATTAGAGGAATTTGTCTGGTTCAGAATTAACCTGCATGATAATGGTCGTTGTTCGAAGATAAATGACAACGCCACATGGAGAAACTAGTTTCATGCTGACCCAGAGCGCTATAATCACCATTTTGTGCAGTTTTTCAGATAATGCAGCGTTAATTACAAATTATCGTTAAGGTTAGATGTTTCATAGTTAACATGAATCCACTCCTTTCCAACAATATGTGGTCTAGTAGTTTACGATCATTGCCATTCCCCGATACAGAAGTTTTGTAACAGAACATCCGCTAAGATCCAGTTGGTTTACACTTTACAGCATTAAAAAGCACTAAAAAGTAGATACGTGGTTCATTTCAAGTAACTCCAAAAGAAGTTTTTTTCTGATTTATTGTCATAATCTTTGACCATTTTCAAATGTCTGTGAAATAAACCCTGATGGAAAAAAATCATACCCCCTTCATTACGACCACCCCGCCTAGTAGATGACCTCGTGTACACAAAATATATTCTGAAGAACGTTAGTGATGAACGTAAGTTACTGCAAGCAGATAAAACATGAAAATCATAATGTTTTAATATGTTTCAGCAAAATGTCCTCTTTGTAACTTTGAGGCTCTTTCATATGCTGTTTTACGCTGTCACACGCTGAGAGCGAGGTTACAGCTAGGGTGTCGACATATATATTTATTTCCATGAAAACGATATCTATTTCGTTGCTGACTCCAAGTAGTAATAGATGACATCGTCTACACAAAATGTGTTCTTGTAAGTAACTAAAGGGTGTAGCTAATGTATTGAATGTATACCTCGAGCAGATAAAACATGAAAATCAGAGTTTTGTAGTATGATTCAGCAAATATTTTTTTTCGTAATCTTGAGGCACATTTTTTTATGCTGTTGTTTTACCATGGGAGCCATGTTACAGCCATGGTTCCAACTGTATATTTCTATGCAGAAGATATCCTCATTCTTGGCTGACTCCAAATAACTCTGTCAATGTGAACGTGTGATTGTTGATCTCTGATTTTATCTGACCAATCTGTACACAAACCCATTGTTTTGGCTTTGCAGCGCATGGTAGTTTCTGAAAGTGTCACTTACTCGATCATCATACTTATTGTGAAATCGTACTTATGCAAGTTGTTCACGATATGTCCCTGTATCAATAAGATTTTGTAGATGAAACAGCGCGTAATGTCCTTAAGAGGCACGTCCATCATTTCGCGAGGTTCAAACTTACCCCGATCAACAACTAGTTTTCAAATTGGTATCACGATCTTTTTATTAGTAAATAATAAGATATTCCATTATTGATATTATTAGCATTCTATTTACTGTTTAGCATACTGTTTTTGTAGTTTTCTTTTGCAATTGATTTAGACTCATCAGGCGCTTCAGCTAGTGAAATTTAAATAGGTTTGGACCAATAATAGCATGATAGTGATAATCTCGGTTCTGTGTATTATTATTTATATAGTTTTATTCATCGGATCGCGTTTACCATTCTAACTCATCTGGTTTAGATATCTCAAAATAACTTTGGTCGAGTTTGTTTAGTTTTGTTTATATGGTATAGCTGGTTAATTCTGTGTAATCAAAAACTTTTCTACCTAATGTCATTCTTGGCTGTCTGTTGTTCAACATTCACTCTATTATATATCTGACTTAAACTTTTTCACAATTTAAACAGGTGTGATAATAACACAATTTTATATTCGTGCATTAATGCAAAATCAAATCAGTAACAACTTTTGAATCTTTGGAAAGCGACTAGTCTTGGATTGCTATTTGGGAGGGCCAGTAACAAGTCGAAATACACGTTAAAGTTATATCTATCGAGCGTCCAGTTGAAATTAATGTTGTGGACCCCATTAAGACGAGGGAAGAAATCCTAGTCGTTCAACATATTTATACGTTATTCTGATGTCATGAACTAAACGCATCGCCTCTAAAGATAAGGAAGCTTCAAGGAAAGCATGAGACATATTACTGAGTCACAAGGTGGCGCACAAAGCAAATTTTGACGTCTCTTACTCTCAATTGAGAATTGAGAAAAAATTTGAGTCCTCTTATTACCATTGATAGTCTTTGATTCCGACTCCGGCGATCAGGAATTTGAACTACTACCCGGATTTTTGACTCCGGGAAGTTCGAAAAACGCCTCCAACTAGTGGAAACGTCCCAAAGTCCGACTCCGGCTCCACATCCCCGCTGAAACAGATCAAGAAAACAGCATAGTTGTTCCAATTCTTATTGATGACGAAAGACTGAGTGTCTACAAAAAATTCAAAACTATCCAATAAACGTGTGTTAATGAGATTAAAATTCCTAAGGTACGAATGAAGTATTAGGCTTTTTAACTGTTCTATGTGATGATTGGTAAGAAGAAGACTTTCAAACCAACTACAAATTATAAAACATATTCCAATCTATTGTAGTCTTGTGTAATTCTATGGAATTTCTGTAAGGAGACGTTTTCAGTTGCTGGACATAACTAACTTAGATTAACCGATCCTATTCTCTACCGTGCTTGTCGGTAAGATACCACGGAGACAAGTCGATTGGCATGGTAAAATTTCAGGACAATTTTTTTGTAGTAACAACCGTTCGAACGTTGTATAAATACGGTAATTTAAAAACCTTTCTGTTAAATGAGATATTAATATTATTCACCGCGTTGCCCCATACGTCATGCAAAGTAATATAAAAAAAAAATTACAGCGATAGGTCTTGTGCATCGCGGATATATTTAGAACAATAATCCTCGATTTACCTTTGAAAATAATTAATACGATTAATTTAATAAGATGTTTATACTGCACACACTTCTTACAATGTCTACATCGAAATATCTCAATGATTGGTACTGCCAGTGTCGCGATTTATTTTTAAAAATGACCGTGGTCACCTTGGTATTCCCCTGCTTGCTTTCAGACAGTTATCCCATACTTAATGTTAAACGGAGAGATTCTATTATAGAAATTACTTTCGCTTTTTACCACGTTTAACTACATTTATACAATCTGGATATAGAGTGGTAATTAGTTTTCGTGGTGTATAATTCGATCGTACGATAGATACCAACGTTAGTTTGAAAAAATAAACATTCCTTTCCCGTTTGAACTTTACCCCGATTAGAAGGTAATCGTTTATTTATATTTTCAGATACAATTGACGTTTCCCCGACCCTTCACCCATGAAAGATACTCGCTATAATTTTTCATTGCAAATTTTCAACGCTGATTTTGAGAGTGTGTTGGAGTTGGCGTTTACGTTACAAATAGGTCCACATGTTCAAAACTAACATTTCCATACAAAACAATAACCACGTGCCGCTCATAGGCATTGATAGCCCATTTTAGGCTAGTCTATTGTAGCGTTTGTGGTATAAATCTCGATTATTGTAACTAAACTAAAGATCCTCGGAAGACATAATGACAAGTAAGTTGTTTGATTTACAACTATCATTTGAAAATACAACTAAATACTGACGAATTATACGCAAAACTACCAAAAAGAGGCAATGTTTACAACCACACTTGAATATCTGTCTGCGCAAAGTGTCTGAGCGGCGGCATGAATTCCAATTGTTACGTCTTTACTAACTTATTGCTGATTTGTAATTGTTACGAAAATAAACAAGGAAATCGATGCTCGGAGAAACATCCATTAATGCAAAATTTTACATTTACGTAAACTCAATATATTACCGTGCTACAAATAAAAATGAAACTGAAAGTTTTGAATTTGTCTACTAGGTGCAAAACTGGAACAGTTTCCGGGCGTATCATCTGTTCCCGCATAATGCAATCAGAGCTTAAATCAGAACCAGTTCAAACTTCCATTGTATGACGTTTGGGTTTGAAAAACATTGGCGAAGCGAAGTTGACTTATCTGATATAAGTTTGCATAAATTTGTTTCGTTTGTAAACTCCACGTTGTTCACACGGTCTATATTTATAATACCGCATCTATAATACAGTGCTCTACTAACTACGTGACACGTTCACTTGAGGTTTGTTGAGGTAAAACAGATATTAAACGAGGTATCGAACAATATTTTTAGCATCAAGCGTTTTTGTTTATTGTTCCTAGTTTTAATAAACATGTCAACAACGTTACCATACATAAAATCTAAAAATAGAAACCACTCGTAGCTTTGTACGAGTTTGCATCCTTGTGAACAAAAAAATATTTTGAGATGAAATGAAAACTGAATTGCATCTGAATTTAAGATATTCCAATTGATGTGATGATTTTAGTGGCATTGAGTAGTTCATTTTCTCATAGTACTGTAAACTTTATTCTGAAAAAGTATATAGGTTTTGTGAAATGCAAGTACCTTAACAATATTGGAATAATTTCATTGTACAAAATTGATTTATAAATAACATCAACTAAAAATAAAACAATGATATTTAATCCCCTCCGGCGTTGAGTAATGTTTTCGATTAAATAATATAATGAATATACGTAGGCGACCCAGATAAAATATATTAACGAAATAGAGCAGGGGTGTGCAACCTTCGGCCGGCGGGCCAAATGCGGCCCACGAGAGAAAATTGTGCGGCCCTCGGAGAAGTGACAACTTTGAATGGTGTTCGGCAAAACGAGTTTTTAATTTAGATTAACCTGGTACGTGCGAGTAATTCCAATCCTTTTACCTTGCAAAGCAGATACTGGAGTACAATTTATTATTTAAGGCAAGCCCGTGTCATTACAATGCCATAACAGCTTGCTTGAGCAAAGCGAACTAAGCATGCCATAAGATCAATGACCAAAGTATTTGGGCCTGAAACTACTAGAAAGTATATGTTAAATAAAAGTGCGGCCCGCGGGATTCGTCCAGGTATTCGTATCTGGGTTTCCTGTATTAAAGGTTGCAGACCTCCGATATAGAGTATTTTACGTCTAGAATTGCTTTTGAGTCTCCACTCCCTCGCGTGAGATGATTTGCATACCAGATACGACTGTTAGTGAAAAGAATCCTTTTTAAGTCAATCTACCGATCTTCAAAAGCATCGACGCAAAGCATCAATTGGAGAATATCATATAGAACAAGTGATTGGCGTAGGTAATCAGAAACAATACATTTCGCATGATTGAACTGTACGCATAATTTATATTCTTTATGTCAAAACATATGCACGTTAAAGGAAATAAATGCATACCTATATAGGTACATTTTGAACAAAAACAAATTTAGATCGTTATGCATATTCAACAATGACGGAGACGACAGAAAATATTCCGAATATAAATATTCTAAATATCATACTCATAATAGCGTGTTATTTGATAACATAGCATGCAATTGAATTAATTTATAATTTTTCGATTGATTTACATCCAAAGATAGTGAATATGCGATGCAGCAATAAAAATAGAATTTGGTACTGCAACATTTACAAAATTCAATGTATACGAAAAATAAAAAAAATTGTTGCATTATTACATAGATTTAGCAATATATTTGTACTCAGTTAGGGATATGAGTGCGCTTCAATAGTCGAAGCTCAATGCTTATGTCATTTGGAATGAGAAAGGATATCGTGCGAAAGCTTTTTAGTAAAAATCAATTAGGTAGTTGATGAAAAACTTGGAATAGGACATAAACGACGCCTATGGTTCGAAAACTTTGAAAGTGAAGGTAATGTTATATTTCAAAATATTGCGTCGGCCGCTCTGTGTATAAGCACCTAACAACGACCATGTCATGCATTACTTTGCACGCGATAATGTTTGACATGCAGTCATCAAAATGGAAATCTGATTTTAGCATCATCATTGTAAAACTATTTCTAACAGTACATTCTGAGAACATATAAAATTGAAACTAATCAATGCTTTTTTAGACAGAATAAATTTATATTGTCTCTGGGTGTGATGATCTACTTTTTCAAGTAATTCGACATCCTTTAAAAATGCCTTCGAGCCGTAAAACGCTACTAACTTTCACTATATTTTTGATGAAAAATACCGAACCATGTATGGCATGTCTTGGATTATTTCGAATAATTAACAACATAAAAATATTTTCTTATTTCTAGAACAACTCAAAGTACTTGATGGTAAAGTTACCTTTAATCGCCGAGCAAACTTTACAACATCAGTATAACTGATATCAATTTTGATATAATCGTTTTCAATAAGAGTCATAGTGTCGTTAATAGATTTTGCCAAAAGAAGGGCCTTTGGCAGTGGATGAATGTTATCACAGTCATATAACATCATTATCAAATAGTTATTACAATAGTGATATTTGCGATAAAATCAAATAATTCATAAAATGAATATTATTGCAAAGATTGTGCAGAGACAGGAAATAATTTTTCTGATACGCCCACCGATGATCATAATACTCGTCATACCAGAAATGTAGAAATTGATATTAAATATAAGAACGTTTATTTGAAAATTGATATGAACTTGAATGAAAAAGATTGGTATTCAAGATCAATTTGATTTATCCTAAAAGTATCTCGTCAATGGTGAGAAAATATTGACTACGAAACTGATATTTATTCGCTTGCTATTAAAATTATCGTAGTGATCGCAAGCAACAACTGAACACACAAAGCATCCTTACTGAAGTTGCGTTTAACCCTTCAATTATCGCGCTTAAAGTGACTGACACGCTTCTAATTTAGACTAATTTCATTTTGGTGTGCAAAAGTAGTAATACAATATGCCGGCTTTAATTAACCAATCTCATATGCATATTGAGGTTTGGTGAACGATTTCATTAATGTATCGCACTGGTTCTCAACATGTGGGCCATGACCCACTGCTGGGCCCCAGAAACATTTTCAGGTGGGCCACAAACCTATTATAAATCGCTAACGTTATTGTAAAAAGTTAGTTTCATTTTTATTACTATATAGTTTGATTTCGATTCTATAGTGGCAATGAATAAGAATGCTGTTTTTGCCAATGAGTCGTAATTTTCATTTTATTTATTGAAGAGAAAAGGTATATTTTTGCAAAAACAATTTTTTGTGTTTCTTGTAACTTTTTGTCTTCCATTTGAGATTATAAATGTGCCACAGAATATTTTGTGCCACAAAAGTGGGCCACGAAAGGGAAAAGGTTGAGATACACTGAATTGTAACGTCAAAAGAAGAGCGATCTTTCAAAAATGATTTGTTATAAAAGAAGCTTTTATGTAGGATTTTGTTTTTTCTCAATTCTAAAAAAAACAGCGTGTTTTAAAACAAGGGTTTGTTTTTCTGTATTTTTTATATTTTTCATCGAAATACCCCTTGCATCGCCACGAAACTACGCCAAAACGTTCTGGCAGCTGCACATGCAGCCGGAATTATAATTTCGAAAATGTAAGTAAAAATTCTTATTTTGACTTTTACTCCTATTACGTACATTTATCGCCACGTTTGTATCTCCACCAAAGTCATAAGATTTTAAACGGAATGTTTATCCGAGATGTCAGAGAGACGTTTTGTGTAAGGAAAATCATGAAACTTTGCCCACGAGCCTATTACAAAAGCAATTAGATCAAGGGCAGCCTTTGGCAAAACGAATGGGTTGCGATAATGAAGAATATGCTTACATCGGCGGTGATCTACTGATATAAACGATGAGACACCCTAGCCTAGACTATGCTAATTGTAAGGTGCCTCTGATGCAAAGACGCCACAACTAATCTGTTATGACGCCATGATATGAATTTCGAGTTCATGTATTGACATTTTTCTCATAAAATGAAGGCATTATTACGGTTAATACTGTTCGGTTAATTTATGCTTAGCATACTTTGTTTTTAGGGCTGAAGTGATAGAGTTTTTCAAGGTTATACAAACTCATTTATTCGATCGTATTTTAATTTTTTTCGCAGCAGGGTCGTTCACGTAATGGCTTATCGGTTACGTCTTATTGTGCCAATCACTGAACTACAGCTTGAAGGTGTGCATGAGCCTCTATCGATATTTATGGCTTTTTAAAAGATTTATTGCAAATAAGAAGCGCTTAGTAAGTTTTTACATCCATTTTTCTTCAACATTTTTAATACAAAAAAATCAAATAGTACAGCCATTTTGAACAAAACAGGCAAAAAAAACTTGATTTAAAACAATTGTTTTAAAACAATTCTTTTTGAACATATCCCTACTTTTATGGAAAATTTTTATATAAATGAAAATCAAAGCTGGCAACATCGAACCTGTTAAGAAAACGCAGCCACACTCACATGAAAGCAAGATAAAGAAATGGTCGCACGACGTTTCGGGTTCAAGTCAACTTTGCACGCGATTCATTGTGTTTCAATCTGTTTGCCTTACTTTGGTTTATACGTCAGACATATTATTTATTTATATGTGCTATACTATCAGTAAATTAATGCTTTAATGAGATTATCAATGTTAATGTCGGAAGAGAAGATTTTAAAGTTATATATTTTCTAGTTTGTTGCGAGTTATGTAGCGTAGATTGATATCTGGGTCTGCCTATAGCACCCATGTTCGTATTAGTAATAACTGACGCTGCCCTCTTTGGACCTGTAGTCTGCTTTTTGCACGTATTCCCAATTTCGAAAATATATTTTAAACTAAAAAACAATGACCAATAAATGCAAACATTTATAATTTGTTCTTCGTAATTTTAAACACACACACAAAAAACAATAACTCAAAAATGGAATTATTGCGAGGGAAATATATAATGATAAATATATAGAGTAAGAATAATAAGCTGATGTAAGCAGTTTTTAACACAAAATAAAATATATAATCAAATAACTTGTAAAATGGAATGTCGCATATTTGCTCAAATCTGTCAAAATCGTGTGTCATTTAGGCTATCAATGTCAATATAAAACAATTCCCTTACGATGTACACCACGTAATATTTTATTTAATTATTAATCACGAAGTCAGATATTAATAAAAAAGTATTTCGAAAACATAAACAATTCACATGCTGAAGTTAATAGAGTGTTTATTGTCGTCGCCAAAGAAGACGGGTCTTTATTAAAATTCACGTGAACTTGAATAAATATTAGCGGCTGCTAGCCAGCAAAAGTCTGAAACATTCCATTTAAAACATTTTGTGTGTTGTATCGTTCTTCTACTTCACCAGAATTCGATCCCTTGTCCATTTTCCGCACATCTAAATATATTCTTTATATAATGATGTTTGAATTCGCTTCCATTTTT
Source organism: Styela clava (assembly GCF_013122585.1). NCBI lineage: Eukaryota > Metazoa > Chordata > Ascidiacea > Stolidobranchia > Styelidae > Styela > Styela clava. The sequence goes on along the minus strand of NW_024102835.1, from coordinate 14,166,347 downwards.
GCAGCACCCGGCAGACATCATTCTTTGTTATAATGCCGATTTTTACCAATTTATCAACTATCTCCGTCATTAAAAACAAAGTTCTTGACAAACTTGGCAACTCTTTATGCGAATTCTAATATGACGTCGAGCTGACCCCCTCTTTCGGCGTGAATTAACATCTCTTCTGACCCTAGACAACCAATTGCGTTCAGTTGTGTCCTTTGACATCTTCAATTTTGCATCCAGTTCTTTAAATTGATTCGTGTCATCGACTGTAGAGTTGAAATAACAAAGTGTTATATATATTTAATACATATCATTGTTAAGTTTAATATACAATATTCATTAATGGTATAGTTTGGCGTTCTCGGATATTGTGCATTGATATGATGTAACGAAAGCTTACACATATATTTGCTTTTTCACGGAAAGAGTGATGTTATTTTTCTTTATCTTTAAAATAAAATTACTTACCACTTCTCTTGACCATTCTAACCCCTCCTTTACAATGTGAAAACATTCTCTGCCAACATCTACGACATATAATATCTCGGAATCTTGACGGGAATTGTCTCTTCCCTGCAGAGACAGTGTTCAAACTCGATAACACAAGAACAGTTACGACGAAGAAAATTGATATTTTCATCGTTAGAGAATTCAAAGTCAATTAAAGATACTTAAGATAACTCAACTGTAGAGAAAAAAGAATGAAATGTTAAATGGCCCCATAACTATTTGTGTACAATAGGTAAAACACTGACTTCATGGGTATTAATGCTATATAGAATTGATTGATTAACCTATACTACAAATATTTATATATTTTAATTAAAGGAATATTTTATTTACAATATTTTACAAATTTTTATGAAATGAAAATCTGTTTGAAAAATTCATCACTTCAAAAGCAATGCACATTGCAATCATTTGGGTGATTTAAACTCGACTGTTATTATATCAGCATTTAAAATAGTATTAACGTTTTGAATCAAAATTTAACACGATAGTCTCATTCACAACATCCAACTATTGAACCTGTTCTATAGAGATTTTTATAAAGTCTGTGTCGCTGAATCTGAAACACGCCATTTATATATTCTTTGAAATTTACGGTTCACCGCAAAATTCGAAAAAGTCACAAATATGCGGTTGCCAAAAATAAACAGTTGTTTCGCAAGCAAAGCTGTTTCGAGTTATCGAACGACGCTATCGCCGATTTCTCTTGTGTTCAGTCGCGATGGATTTGCCTTCATTTATGGTTGGATTAAAAAAAGGTAATGTATTTTTAGTAACTCTTCCATTAGTTGTTTTATCAACTAGTCGCAAACTGATTGCAAAAACTGAATTAAAAAATTACCACGTTATATCTTTATTGGACAGATGGGTAATTCCCTAAGTCTCACACAAACAAAAACAGAAAGTCAGAAAGTGGCATCGCCAGCATTAACTTTTTCCACAAGTTGATATATGAACAAACACGAGTGCATTCATCAAAGTTGGGCGCTCCAGAAGTGTATATACCAATATGTGTCTGTAACTAATTCTTTTCACCTACTTTACATCAAGTTGTATAAAGGTAGTGAAGTCTATGAGACTATATCATTACCCGAACTCGTAATAGAACTAAAATGAGGAAATCGGAATAAAATTATGGCCTGACCCTAACCTGGTACACACACTACGGGAGTATCCAAAATTGTGCTATTCCCAAATGAATCACAAACAGATGGAATCATTTATAATCGATTTCCTTCAAATTTGTTTTTAGAATAATGTCTCACCGCTTTTGCACAATTAAGATATTGAATAACATTTCTATGTTTAACGAACACATTTATTTATTCACTCGTCGCAATTTCTCAATACCTAATTGCATCATGATTTATACTTATAATTCGCAAAAGGAAAACACAATAATTTCATGAATCATATTTGCAACCCTCAACATAGATCAAAAAGATATAAAGGGCCGTGTTGACGTGGTAGTATGGTATATTGTCAATAAACTAATATTTCATTCATTTCTATAGACTATTAATTTTTGATAAACCCGTCGTTGTATGAACCAAGGTGGGGACACAGGAACTTAGTATGTGTACCAGGTTAGGGTTCGGCCATAATTTTTTTTCAATTTTTCTTATTTTAGTTCTATTACAAGTTCGGGGACTAGCCAAGAGTGACTCCCGTAGTATTTGTACTTAAAATTATAGCATAATCCTAACCTGGTACACATACTACCGTCCGCCATTTTGGTTTGCATACTACAAGAGTACCTAAATTTGTACTTTCCAACTATTTTAGCGACCGAAGGTAAAAGTTCTTGTCCTAACGAGCATAAGACTCTATTAAGAACTTTAATAGTAAGTAGCATACCTTGAGTCAAACAAATTAATTTGTTAATGAGGTTGATTTTTACTGGAATTGAAGACCAATTCGGTGATTTCCATCCAATGTTTTTAACTGAAACTTGTACCAATATAAAAATGAATTACTCATTCCTTAAAACCGCGAACTACTTTTGCGGATTTATCAAAAGTTATTATGAAAGTGTTTATATATAGTTGACATCAATTGAAAACGGAACGTGAAAATTGAGTAGAATATCCAGGTTTAACTTCCTTCCGCTGTGGTGTAATTGACACACGACACATACACACACGAAATAGATTTTAAAAAAAAGATATATTAAAACATAGAGTATAATTAATTTTGCACCTATTCGAATGTTTGAGTCTTTTTGAATATTCCCGTTTTTTACACATAATGATGTCTGTTATATATTTAAAACAATTGTATCTAGCATTTAGTTGAAAGATGAACTACATGAAAACCGACTTGATTTTTGCTCAGATGATTTTTCCGTAATCCAGAAAGACATAGGATGCAGATTACACTGTCCACGATAGAAAATATTTTTGTAGATTTTTCAAAACTTGTGAGTAATTCCTGTATGAATATCAGGATAATAATAATTTGCAATTATGCAATTTCTAATGATAAATGACAATAAATAATATTCCTCGTATAGCACTGATATAGCCAGTATTTATGACTCAAAGTATATCAGATCATGAGAGTAAAATAGTATTGAGTTGAACAATTTAGATTAATATACTGAGATGACACCAAATGAGTGATTATTTTTTATATTTCATTTGTATTCGATTGTACGTAAATTGCCTTTTTAGCATATAACAGATTATATTTATTTCTGTCGTTCTCAACAAGTCAGATCCGCGTATAGATGAGAGCATTATTTCCATAAAACTCTATTATTTCCCGATTCATGTCACATTTTTGTCAAAGTCATGGGACCTAGTTGGAAAACGAAACACTTTTTAGCAGAAGTATATTTTTCAAATTTTCGTTATCAATTTTTCGTTATGCGTTGACGCGTAAAAGTTTACGCAATAATATATTTCATCTGATAGAGACATATAGAACTGACAAAACCATTCTGCCGCAGTAATTTAATACCCCAACTTTCGACGCAAATATTCTTAGTCATAGATCCAATCGATGGTAGGTAATGTACTGTCCCCAGTTACTAATGTTTTTTGTGGCACAATAATATGGGGCATTTCATTTAATATTCGAATTTCCCATAAACTGGACAGAAACATATTAAGATTACTATTTGATCTAGCTAGGCCAAATTTCTGTTGGGTTTGAATTACTGAGACCCATATTGAGAATTTCAAATTCATCATCAAAAATATTTTTTTTTTGATTTTAGTATATTGACTGATATGAAAATGAAGATCAATATATATTTAGAATCTACTGAACCGCTTCGAATATAAATAAACAATTATTATAGTGTTTGCAACTTTCGTAAAGCTCGCAAAATATATGATGCGGACTGCTAATTATTGTGAGACTGTTTCGATTTGCTTGTGGTGAATCTGTAATACCTGGTGTGAATGAAAATTCCCGCACTCAGATCAGACGAAGCGTCTGGTTGATAACCCTCAGTACCTTGCTCCAAAATGATATTCAGTTTCAACATTTCGGGGAATTAAGTCGAACAAGTACAACGAAAACGAAACAACTGGACTCACAAAACAAAATATCGCTGCATCTCACCGACGAAACTAATATGTCAGCAACAAAGACAAAAAATTCCCTTCTCTCGTTTTCACACAGTCATGTCTTAATCAGACGTCAATTATAGCAACACTAAAACAACGTCGAGAGTCTAAACTAGTTCACGTTCACGTTAGTTTTCCAACATCATTTAGCAATCTTCGTAAGGAGGGAAACTTTTTATTAAGCTTTCGATCTTGACACAGAAATGAATAGATAATCATTCCTAAAAGCCTTAAAGCGTTTAATTTTGAGATAATTTCAGTCTTATATAGAAATACTGACCACGTCAATCCGTTACAAACCAATTTAAATTGAAAGGTTAATGTATAAAATTGGAATACAACAACAAGCTAACAAAACGATCCAAAGATCCACATCGTGTCCAATTAATTGAAAACATTGTACGACAACTGCGACTCAGTTAGGACTTTTAAAAACTTTTTAAGTTTCCTTGCTTTGAGAGAAATTTTAACAACCGGAGTTGTCTAATCCAGTGATTCCTAAAGTGGGCGATATTGCCCCCCTGTGGGCAAAAAACGATACAGAAGGGGGCGAAAAGCCGGAGGGGGCGATAGGGGGGCGATTTCGCGGAACCTGTTTTTGTTCGGCGGCTGGCGCGGTATGTACTTGATTAATATACTCTGCGTGCAATCGTAGGTTTAAATACCGTTGGCGATATTCACACGCGAGATGATTGCGGGACTCCTCCCCGCCGTAAGCTAGTTCGCGTAGCCCAGGGGTCGCAACCTATGGCCCACGGGCCATGTCTGGCTCGCGATGCTTCACCGAATTATAGCGACAAAATGGCGGTTTTAACGAAGATTTACTTTTATAATCTACGTTCGAGGAGTAGATTATATTTTTTACGTAACAGAATTTATCGTGAGACACGTTTAGTTAGATTAAATTATATATTATAACCTAACAATTTAGTGAACTGTTACTCGTTCAATCATACTACAATTTAATTATAGTCAGACAAATGACGACACGCAGAAAAGTTGATGCTGAGTGCAGGGTTTCAATAGCGCAGAAAATATTTTAATGGAGCTTCGTGAGATGCAATGCAATGAGCAAACTAAATTCCTATTTTTTTTATAAAAATCTATCTTCTCAAAGAAAATCTTCTAAAAATTTGACAAACCGTGCGAAAAATTCCACCTCGATGTTTGGAAGTACATATGTGTGCAAACAGGTATTTTCAAAAATGAACATTACAAAGAACAAGCAGAGAACTATGATTAGTGATGCTCATTTAGAAAATGTTCCAATCTTCTATTCATTCAGTGTGGCGCCGTTTTATTTTTTAATAAAAAAAAAGGCCACAAGACAGTGTCACATTAAAAGTCATTTGTCATTTTTTTTTCGTTTAAGACGACTGAGTTGATTTCACGAATTGTCGCAGTTTTTAGCGCTGTTCCGTTTTCAACTTTCAAAAAATATGTGCGCCCCCCAAGACTTGCAACCCTTCATTTTGGCCCGCGAGCGACAAAGGGTCGCCGACCCATAGCGTAGCCGATGGTCGGTTACAGCTTCCCCCGCTATCAAGTCCATGAATTTTAAACAAATAAATGGCTGATTAATTCTTTGAATTGGAGTCTGTGGTTCATGATGAGGAATCGAAGATGAATTTTACCGAAGACCGTTATGATGTATTTTTATGAGGTAGAACCCCGGATTCTTTCATTTCAGAACTCTTATATGATGGAAAAGTAGTTTTCAGCCCTGACATTATTACTATACAAACAAAGAAATTGCCTTTCCATGAGTAAACGGGGTGATGGCACAAAATAGTTTAGGAACTAATCTGTGGTGTAATAAACTGGGTTCGCTATGATAAACTAAAAGTACTCCCGTAGTGTGTGTACCAGATTAGGGTTAGGCCATGGTTTTATTCCGATTTTTCTTATTTTAGATCTATTACATGTTCGGGAACTGTCTGTGTTAGCCAAACAAATGGGCTTCAATCTTTTTACACAACTTGATGTAAGGTAGGCGAACAAAATTAGTTGCCTCCATACATGTCAATCACTTTTATGTTTCTGTTACACCAGTCACTAAATTTTCACGAATACAAGCAGATTGAAAACATGTGTAATTTATTGCATTTATTTTCACTCTTCATTCCCGCATTCATGGGCTAGATGCGGTCCTAATAAGCTTATGAAATACTAATCAATGTCGCCCAAAAGCGACAAAGGCGTTTATACTTATGATAAATGAAAAATAAAACATTACAAGAAATTTCTAATCAGATAATTCATTGCATACATGAAATATTATAAAACCTTGATTGGGATATCGTTAATTAAAAATAAACATCAGCACCTGTTATTCATAAACGAGAGCCACTAACTTTTTACCAACTGGTAAGATATTCTCTAATATTTCAATCTAGAGTATTATATAATTATTAGTAACTGAGGGTTCAACAACGGTATTAAGTGGAAATAAAGAAGTATTCACTTAGAATTATTCCAATTGTATGTAACTATGAAGCAATAGATAGAAGCAAATATCGCAGTATTTTTTTGAATACTGCTATATAATATTGAATTATTTTTTTTTTTTTTTTGAGATTTGTTAATGGATTGAGATAGTCACATAGAATCGTTAGTGGATCATCTCTTGTTTAAAAAAATTGGTGGATGTTTCCAACCCTGGACCCCCAAAGAATCGTTGGCACCTTGCTGATTAGCCAATGTGATGAAAAGTCAACAAGGAAGTCGATGCTTGGGAAAACATTCACTAAGAGGAGTTGAGTGTTCATAATATAATACTGATTTCCTAATTATTTGTTTAGAAAAAATTGAAATACAAATATGTGGAATTATTACATTATCGTGATCGGGATAACGAACTTATACCGGGCAAGTGTTTAGAAGTGAAGGTTAAACATATGATTGTGCAAGAACACAGAACAATTTTATTTGGAACTTTCGCCATAAGTCGTTATCTTTGCTCTTCTCTCATTTTGCCGAGGCGGTACATTCGTTTTTTTTTTCGATATGACCCGTTTTTTCAATATCTTCAAAAGCAAATATCCCGGCATACTTTACAGTTTTTTATTTGTATTCTGAAAGTTCTATAAGCTCTTCTTTTACGCCTAGAATAAACCTCTGCTTTAACACGTGACAGCCATGATCGTTCTTGTTTTCTCATTGACGAACCTTGAAAGTTGCGAGCGAGTGACGTAATTTCCTCTGTGTCGTCATCAACTGAAATGATACGAAAATTGAGTAAAACATTTTATTTCGTAAATGAAGGTCATTTAAAATCTAAACACTTTTTAGCAGTGAGATTGATAAAATATGTACATAGTATAAGCGAAGTACTTCAAAACTATTTACCGTGTTTCCCCGAAAATAAAGCCTAACCTGAATTTTGAAAAGTATTTTATTATAAGCCAGGGGGGCTTGAAGATAAGAACCAGAGTTATTTTCTGAAAGAAAATTGAAATAACTTATTTTCGGGAAAACGCGGTATAAGGGAAGTAAATATATGGATAAGATATCATTTTGAGGTGAGGACTCCAGCAATCCTCTCGTAAATAATTATCCCCCATGGTAATTGGACCTGCAAACCCAGATGGATATCGGTTGTCATATTTTGTATATTTGAAATTCTACTTTGTAATTTTGTTTTTGATGTATGAAAATGAGGACATCCACCGAAAATAAGCCCTAGTGTTATTTTTCGAAAGAAAATTGAAATAAGAAAAATTTCTAAACTCGAATATTTCGATGAGTAAGAAGAAATATTAAACTAATAATTTCTGTGACAATTAAAATTTTTGATATCACTTGCATTTTACATCTAACATATAACACACGGGCATCTACTATTGAATAAAATTATTTCAGACTGTAAGAATATCATCATACTGATCAGGATGATACAAATTATTATAAATGTTTCGAAATATGGTAAATTGAAAATGTCTTGAAATCGACCCTACAAAATTGACTTTATCAAATTTTTCATTTCCATAGAATATATCTATCTGGCAAATAATTCGAGATTAGAAGCAAATCCAATAATTTATGATAATATCTATTGCCTGAAGCGATGATAAAATCTTCTGGCAAGGAGCCATGTTTTATTACCCTTCCGGGAAAAATTAAATTTGAAATCGGCAAATGTCTCAATGAAGAAAACGGCCAAATTTTTTGACGAAACAAATTCCAAATAAATTTTTATGTCAGTGAACTCAAAGTGTAAGAAATTTCAATATAACAACGAAGGCTCTCATTGTCAACATTTTCATAAATTATGAAAGGGAGTATTTTCAATACTTTAAAAGTTTTCATTTAGTTCGACTCCCTAGGGCCTAGGTTTTGTCAATACCTTTTAATTAAATGCTTGAAAGCACGGCGTTTGAGTTTTTAATCTGACAATATTCATATGCGTCAAAGGTGCAATGTCTCTATATAATCTCTAAGTAGTGTTAAAAATATTTCAATATGTTTCACATTTGATTGACTTGTCGTGGACATATCTCTAAGCAAATAATTGCATAATTTTATTTAATGAAATTCAGATGTGTCAGTAATCACCAGAACCAACAGTATTATTACAAATATGAATATTTTATTTCGTATAACACCTCTTGTCGATTCTAGTTGATATGAGGTCAAGACGCTATATAGAATCACTGCAGAAATTTCAAGTATTTGTGAGTGTATATTATGGGTAAAGATACTTTGCCTTGATATTTCTAGAATGGCGCCGAAACCGTGAAACTGTGGTTCATGGTTACGTCTTCCTGCAACAACCAAAAGTATAATCCACTATCCACATATACAAAAAACAGCAAATTGAATATATAGCTAAAATTGACATTGTTTACAATCGTTAAATTTACTGAAAAACTATTGCGCTAAAGCAGTGGTCGGCAACCTACGGCCCGCGGGCCGGAGCAATATAATCCGGCCCGCGATGCTCCACTGAACTATAGTAACAAATTATAGCTGTTTTGTCGATTATATTCTTTACGCGAAAGAATTTACGTGTAGACTAAATTATATTATAACGTAACAAGTATATAATTCACAAGTACTCGTTTAATGAGCCTATAATTTAATTATAATTCATACAAATGGCAACAAAACGCAAATCCATCCATTCGATTTTTAACTTTGCGGCCCGCCAATGACTTGACTTTAATTTGGGCCCGCGAGCAACAAAAGGTTGCCGACCCCTGCGCTAAAGTATCAGATAGTCCGTTAATAGAATTCGATGGTTGCATAAACGCTTGAAGGTTATATAATTTCTTGATATCATTGCAATAAATATTCAATTCTTTTGAATGACTTGGGATTCTATTATAGAGTATATATTTTTGTTGAATTTGTAGTTGTTGGTGTGTAATGTTCAACAAAATATCACACAGTTTCTTTGTTTGTTTTTAAAGAATGGCGCTCAGAAGTATTCGTACCGATATGACGCACAGCCTGAACAACCCTAACCTGGTACCCATATTAAGTTCAGGTTGTGCGCCATCTTGGTACGAATACTTCGAGAGCACTCAAACAATATTAACAACACTTACCACTTCTTTTCGACAATCGGACAGAACCACTGCAATATTTGTATAATCGTCCCCAACATCTTCGACAAATCATTTCTCGAATTTTGGGAGAAATTCTATGCTTTTTAGCATAGGTGGTGTTGGTAGATATCAGCACAACAAGACCAATGAAAATAAAAAGTGTTGTAGAATTCATGATGCAGACTTGATGATTTTGTTTTAAATGTAAAGTTGAATACGTATGATTTATGACTGGAATAAAAAAGAGCAAAATATTAGAAGTTTTGCTTCGAAATTATAATTTTTATATAATGCACGTCAAAATAAGTATCAACATGCATACAACAATTGCACTAAGATATATACAAATTCAACTTTCCTAAAATTTTCTATTGAATATTTTTTATAAAAGTTAAGTATTTTATTACAATATTTTATCCCTGTTTAAGCGTCGGGAACAACAAAGAAATTGCATTCCCCAATTCTTCATTTGTTACTACAACATACTATGATATCACACTATCTCAAAAGCGTCTAAAAATTCAGCAAAAATCACACGCATATAGTAAAAGCGAATTTTACTTTTGCTAATTTTTTTAACATTAAAGAATACTTTACCAGATTGAAGATACGGCTGTGTTCAAAATATACCAAAAAAAAAACTAGAAAAACTTTAGAAATGATTGCGAAATGCCAGTGCGAGTAAAGTTTATCACTGACTTCATTCATATTCAGCATTCTTATCACGTTATTCTGTTATATGTCAACAATATAACTAAAAATAAAAGAGATTTAGTTCATAGGCTCCATATTAACAATTTCAGATATTTTAATCCAAGATTATTAACCGCGGGCGTTGTTTACGATCACTGTCGTGAGCAAGCAAAGCTCAAGCATAGCAAAGCTCAAGGATTGTTATTTATTCATCAAAATCAGCTCAAAACTCACAATAAACTTTGTTCAATATTTTATGATGGTAACATATACTATGTTTCATTTAAATAGATACAGTATTATAAACGAATTGTTTATAAAAATAAAAATAAAAACAAAAAACAAAAATGTTATACCTTTAACAAAAATAATAAAGAAATACAAAAAGTTTAAAACTAAATTTACATCTTATATTCGGCTTAGATATATCTAATGACTTGTGGTAAATATAAAATTCGTTATACAGTATTATTTGTTAGATTTCTAATTCCCCGATTTATTAATATGATCAGTATACAATATACCTTGAAAGTTTCAAGTAAAATATTATGTTGTGCGAAAAATTATTTGCTGTTCAGACTCTAAAGCTAGAGTTATTTCCACTCTTCTATAGTCGTATTTCCGTCTTTCCACAGTAGTCTAAACTTTTATATATTTTTAGTACCCTTCTGCATGACTCTTACAGAGGTTATTACTTGCAGGCTGAATAATTTCTTTCTCAAATATTATTCTTTATATATGATTCAGCCTCATTTGATCAGTATTTTTACACAAGGCTCTTAATCACAAAACAATCAAAACATCGCACAATATTGCAAATGGAAATTATTTTTGCATTTCTCTAATCCTCAAGTAAATTACCCTTCTGTTTGATCCCAGAACTTTCGTTTTTACAATTGAAAAATGACAGTTATTTTGAATCGCTAACAATTTTGGTTTAATGATAAATAAATCAGAAATTTGAATATAAATGCTTCAAATATTCAGTTGCAGATTACAGAACTATGTATTTATCTAAAGTTAATTTTCACTTTTTATCAATGAACTTCGTAACCTATAATTTCAGAATAATAACAAAGTTATCTATTATGCGAAACGAGAATATCGTTAACAAATAATAAACAACAATATTGACATATTTACAAACAAGCAATAATGAAATCAAAGTAATTAAAGTTACAATTATATTATCCCCCAACAATACAACGCTAATTAAATACTATATTACCGGTATTATGTATACCAGTATATATAATTTATTTTTCCCTTCAATTTCATATTTATGGGTTGACGTAATACATAATTCATTTTTAAATGTTCAAGAATTTTACTGCACACACAGAAATTGTTATTCTGAAACAATTCTCTTTATTTGTCCATCCGTAGTGGAGTTCACTGCACTTTTACAAAAATAAGGAGTTATTATTCAATCACACGATAAAAGAATCTTCAATCGACTGTCTTTATAGTTCTGGGAACAATGCAACACTTTCTTTTATTTTTAAATAAGCGAGACGTAGTTGCAAGCAATGAATATATTGATTTCTTACTCATTAAAACATATTCAATATCTCATATCTTTGATCATAACTTTATTGACTTTAGTATTCTGTTTTTTAATGTCCAGCATCTTTCACTGTACAGAACACACATTTACACAAACTGTGACAAAACAAAAAAAGCAGCATAGTCTTATTGATGTCATCAAAGAATTACCTTTTGATATCATATGCGCTAGCCGCCCACAAACGCTGTTTATTGTTTTTTAAGTTTTATCAGAGACATCATTATTAAAATAGTATTTAACTAAATCGTTCTGCCTGAAAATTTGATAACACAGCATATTATTACTTTTCGGGCAATATTATGATTATTCTAAAAGGCGAACAAAATTGAAAAATTACGTAACGGCCGAGTAAAGAACTATACAGAAACGCGGAAGACAAGGTTTTAGAGAAATTGAAATCAAATTTACAGTTAAAAATCATGATGGCGGTTGAAATATATTTTGCATTTATAGCTATAGGCATAACGCAACGGAGGAGTCAAACAAGTAACAATACCAACAAAAATGCATTTTCACTGGTCTAACCGGTCAAAGTACGACAAACTAGACAGAACTATTTCCTAATATTGATGTACAAGCAATACAAACGAGGTTATATGACCAATTGTGTAAAGACTTATTAGAATTCGATTTTTGGGTGTCACTGCTCGATAATCATTACTGGTTCCCCGCGAATTAATACAATTTTGGCTCAACCCTTACCTGGTACATATTCTACTAGAGTACCAAAGATTTATATAAAACAGAAATAAACATTTTTAGGTTTTGTTATCACATCAATCAAAAACTAATCTACATTCAATCTGCCTGAAATATTTCTTCCATCTATGTTAGCTCGAAGATCACAATAAAGTGGAATGATTTCTGACAGAAGAGTTGAACATTTGGTACTCCCGTAGTGTGTGTACAAGGTTGGAGTGCGGCCATAATTTTATTCCTATTTTCTTTATTTTTTTAGATCTATTACGAGTTCGGGGACTGTCTGACGATATACATTCTGCTCATACGTTCCAGTCACTTTACACAACTTGATGTAAAGTAGACGAACAAAATTAGTTACCGTCATATTGGTACACGCACTTCTGGAGCGCCAAACATTTTACCCATTATACGCTGCATATATGTACGACTGCCACGAAAACACCCGTACAAATCGGTAGATGCGAAACTCGAGGACTTCTCCATCACTTCGCTTGTATTTAAGCATTATAAGTGAAAGCAGTTATCAAATTTTAAAGAGATTTGAAAGTATATCTCAATGTCAATAAGGTAAATGTGATTCGAAAGGCATGGGTACTATTTTCACGTTAAAATGACTAAAGTGCGGAAATGGCGATAAATAGAAAAGCACATGAAATCAAGCTAAGTTTTTAATTTAATCATCTACTTTCAAGCAAGTTAAATATCTCGAATATAATCACATATAGAAAAAAATTCAAACAAAAAGGATAGGCTAGATCTGAATATAAATATTTATTTATATATTTGTTGTGAATCGCTACAATACTGATTTGATAGTTTAAAAATGTCTTAAAATAACGTGCGTTGTTTTGAACGTCGTTAATAATAATGATTTTCTACAGATATACCCACCAATTTCGTACGTATTTTGCACTATTTTCGACGTAAACTTAAAGTGGGAAATCATTTTTAAATTTCGAGAATGATCGAGAGTTTGTTTTTTTTGAAAAATGAGAATTTACCGTATAAATTCATTTCAAAATAGAGATATAAATATTACAATTTCATAATTTATGACCAAAATAATTTCGTTACCGGATATAGACGACGCACAGTTATCTCGTATAGAAAAATATAATCGGGAAAAATTAAATTATGATATTTTTGGATTTTGTGAGATCTGAAACAAACATAGGAGGCAAATGTTTGATGATTTATTCGTATCAGAAGGGATTTTAGCTTCCAATGCTGATTCATGCTTTGTTTGCAGATAAACAAGAATTTGCTTTTTGCATGAACTGAAACAATATATTATAAATCAAAATAATGAAAATATACATAGAAGAATCTCGACCTACCATGAATTTCAAAATTGGCAAAAACACTGTTTTTGTATGATTGGCGAACGTGGTGGACAATGTGCTTAGATATTTGGGTTCGATCTTCCACGACTTTCCAAAACGGTATAGCTGTCTATGCGCAGGAAGGATTCCGATACCTCTAATAAGCTTTAGTAAACTCCTAAGTATAAGCAAATGCTTGTCAATATAGCAAGTTGCGAAACTTCCCATGAAACATGAACAGCTAATGTTACGAGTCACTCCCGGCCAATATCATGCATCAAGGCAAAAACGACCACTAATTTTTAACATATTCCTATGTGAGCAATAAATAGTTTTTACTTTAATGGGAACTTTTGTGTAGAAAGCCGTTAAAAACGAACACCCCTAAACACAGTAAGAATTAATTATTTATTTTTACTTCGACGTAAACTTCTATAGGAAGCCACCGTTGAAAACAAACACTCTAACTCCAAGAATTTTTTTTATTGATGGAATTTAGCGATGCCAGCAAATATTTTGTCAAGAAAGATTAACTCACGGAATTTCGTGCGCCACGTGAACCTAACGCAGAGAGCGCATTTTATTATAATTAAAAGGTGGAGAAGGTGTTTTTTCCAAATCTTATAATCTTGCATTAGTGGCGGGGACTTTCTACAAGTGATCCCTTTAATGCACAATGTAACGAAGATTGGGTATCTGTAATTTTATACAGGTATGATTATTCTATAATATATATAACGATGTGTGGGCTAGGTAAATATTATTGCCAACAAACTAATACTAGGTTTGACTAATAGTTCGATAACTGTGTAACACAATAATTACTTGGCTCGGATTTTCAATATATTTTGCTAAAATCCAATGTCAGATAGAATGCTACAGAAATGTTACTTTTTAAGATAAACTAAATATTTTATTTTTTTGACTATTCAATGATCAATCAAGCGAATTGACGACCTACTTTATTACAGTCAAGCAAATATTTGTTATTGCGTACGAAGCTTGTGACAGTGTGTATAATTTGTACAGAGTGTTGTTATACATAATGCGAGTTAGCTTGCCGACTTTATGTCTGAATGTTATAGGGCGCAGAAACACAACTTGTGAGAATGATCGGTAGAAGTAGTTGATTTTGTCTACTAGACAGAGCATCAACTTGAAAGACTTCATTAATTTTTAATCCTTATAAACTACGTAACTATACGATTTGCGGCCCAGCAATATTCGATACAAAAGCTCAGTTTATGCCATGGCATTACGTTTATGGCGGCAATAAATTTCATACGAACCGCACAAAGTAAATCAGGTACCATTCATATAGGTGGTAGCATTTAATGGGGCAGCTTTATGTGTATAGGCATGTGCAGGTCATTGAATGCACAACAATTGTTGCTACTTCTATCACGACTTTTTGATGCGATCGATAAATAGTTCATTTCTTTTTTATTCAATTATCATTGTAAGCTTGAAATTACTGTGGAATATTAACATATATTCGATATGGGTAATCGTTTGCATAAGGTGTTGTGGTTCCATCAGTGGCATATTTTAGTAAGTTTATGTTATTGTAGTTACTGAAATATACTCAGAAGCAGGTTATCGTATTAAACAAACGAAATTAATACTGTTTTATTGCCAATAGATTTCTATATAAAATTTGGAACCATGTTAGATTTTAAACCAGTTTTATGATACCTGTGCTCAGATACAGCGCATTTTCGCCATATTTGTAAAATTGTGATTTTTTATTGGATTTTATAGCTTTGAAATTCGGAAATGAGTGATATGTAGACTAAATATATGTTAGAGTTGGAGATTTACACATAATAAGAACGGCATGTAAATATAATTGATCTAAATATTATACCAAAGGTATTTTTTATTGAGTAAATTTTAGACCGTATGTTGTGATAGCCGTTTGGGTCGTTTGATTGGGCTGTTTATTGTGGAATGGAACAATGAAAATTACAAAAACTGAACAATTAAAGTAACTGGTTGAATAATGGGAATGAATTGGATCTATTGCTATTCATAGCATCAGATGTACCGCACATGTCACAGTCTTGGAAAATTCTACTAGATTTTTAGTATTCACGTTTTGCGATGAGACTTTTGCGTTAAAATCAAATTATCTTATGTTTGACTGGCACGAAGTCTAGACCATTTAAAGCATTGCAATGAAAATGATTAATAAGTTGGGATTAGAAACAATAGTGAACATATTGAAATGCAGCCATAAAATATATTATTATTGAACGCAGTCTGGTATTCGGAATATTGATAAATCTCCACATGACCGCGTAGTTGTGCAAAGCGAAATTTATATTTGGCTTGAACAAAACGTATAGCATGTTTAATTCCGAACACTCTCATATAACCGTATGTCTAATGAACGCATTTTCAGTCGTGGAGTTATAAGTAGGTCATTCTGAGAACGACACAATGATAGTCTGCAATGGACCATTTTATAATTACGTGCGACGGACGATTTAGTGCTTTAGCTCGTATATGACATATAAGAATGAAATAAAAAGTGGAAATGGGTGATTGTTGTGGGCAATGTTGTGAGGTACAATTTAATCATTTTATGCTAGTTGTCACAAAAATATATAAAATATGTCTTGATGGTTGTGCAAAGCAAATTATATTTTCGACTTGTACTACATGCATAGAATGTTTGTTTTCCAAAACTCTCATTAGAACCGTGTGTCTAATGGATGGGTTTTCAATCGAGAAGTAAGTAGGGTATTCCAAGAACAGCATTATGAGGGTTTCAAGTGAACGATTGTCGTATTTTTGTAACAGTGTTTTTGATTGAGTTCATTCGGGTTCGGCCGCGATATATATATACAAATGCATTAGTCTCTAGGTCAGTAGGTGGGTATGCCTCATAAGTGATTTCGTATGGTGTTTAGGTTTAGTTTCACGCCTTCACATTAAAAAAGTTTTTGATAAATAGCAGCCATTTGTGAGTCTTATAAATTTACAGAGCTAATTTAATAATATAGTGTGAGATAGTATAGTGTGATTTCAATCAATAAAGTATCACTTCTGTATCTGACGATATCAGGTCAACATTCATGTTTGACAATCCATTAGAATGAATTTTTTTTCTAGGTTGCATTCAATCAATCAATCAATCAATCAATTTTATTTGGTCACTCTGATACTAACAAAACACAAAACAACAACAAAGGGACAAACAAAATACAGAGGACCTGGAGGACGGGCATAACTTAATAATAAAGTTAAATACGTACAAGAACGTGCCCGTCCCCCAAAAACAGTCAGAACACAATAAAAAAAAAAAAAACACGATGTGACATCGGGCAATATCTTATAAATTCAAATTAAAATGTGCGACGTGTAAGTGCTTTTCCTATAGATATATGGATTAAAGAACACTCGCTGCCGAAAAATGGTGCTGTTGTGGGCCTAGTTCAATTATATTGCAAAAGTAAAACTTAAACTTACTTGATTGACAATGTACAATGTTCGAGACATTATTAGAAGAAAAGATGAATCAGTAATAGCGAAGCTTAGTTTATTGTAATTTTTTGTTTTCAGTACAAGGAAATACAGTCTATACATTATGATATTAACAAATTTGTATTTAGTTCCAAGTGGGCTTGTTTATTGATTAGTCGGCGGCATCAATTCATGCAAACCGCTATGTCTTTTCCGTCCGTAAAAAAGCGTTCCTTAATCCAGCGAAACAAAACTCTGATCGACGATAAATTGTAGCTATTTGTGTATTGATTGATTAAAAACTAGGCATCTTAGAAAATATTGAACTTCCAAATTCCGCAAATAAAGTAACTGTTCTCACTACGAGCCAGTTTATTGGTTTCGAGGTTTCAGTACGTTTTAAGATGGCGGAGTATTATTATGAAGGACTATTCGGATCGATCCAAGCTAGACCGGCGTATGCAACCAATGTTTGTTCTGCCGCAATAAACATCGTCTATTTCGAGTGGTCCGACATGATTCGATTCGTCACTATATGAGAACGATGAAACACGCTCGCCCTATATATCGTTATATTTACTTGGTAATCTTCCCGCTGCGTTTGTATTACTTTACCAGTAACTCAACCTGTCATTGTTAATGGTATTCAACCTGCTATTGCAGCGCACTACGACGATATGTTGCATAGAGTGTATACAGTCAGGAGTTGGAATGCTGGTCATGAATTTCTGATGCCATATTGAATTCGATTGAACTTGTCTCGTATATAATACCGAGGTATCGATTGTTTGAATACACTAGTGAAGTCGAGGAAAATTTTTTCAAATGTTGAATGTCTATTTATTGATCTGATGCACGGCGTATTCTATCACACATGGGCGGCGTTGCTGGGAATGTAAATCGTGACCCTGACTGTCGTCCTTTTTGACGTCACGTGCGTTTCCTCACACGTAATTACTTAATCAATTCATCAAAGTTTTTGACATGTTTTAATAAATAGCAAAATTTGAATGCAGAGCATGCGAATGATTAGCGTGAAGCGATGAATTAGATGGGAATTGGCCAAGGAATGAAAAGTCTTAGATGGTAGAATTGCAGTAAATGAAACGATTTAAATATTATTATGTAACGAATCATATAGTTCAGCTATGAATCCATATAGCAGAATACACAGGATTTGCTTCTCAATGTATAATAGCGCGAGGAATTCTTGTTTTGTTTGCAAATCCGATTTTATAATGACTTCACGCGGAGAGTAGCATAAAATTGATAGGCAAGAGTAAACTCTAGAATAGATTATGCCTCTTATCAATATTGATTATATATGTACAGGCTAGTTGCCGCTAGTAAATCATTCGTTTGTTTCTAACGAATTCGATAACTTAAAATACAGAATGTTTTCTATTCCACAAAAGAACTCAGTGTATCATAAGGAAGCAATTTAAAATTGATCGCTTGTTTGGGTTATTTATTGCCAATTTGTAATGGTATGAATAATTAAAACAAGTGTTTGAATAATGAAAAAGAATTGGATCCGTTGCCAGTGCTGTCATACGATTGCACGTGCCGCGACTTTTTCTGTATGCCGTGATCATGATTCATGACGCTTCTTCTAATATCACGTTCTGTGATGGAATAGGGCTCGTGTACATTCCTCATGCAATTGTTGCAAAATTCACATATGTTATTAATTAGGTAATTCTATTTGTCCGCAGTTTGACACGGGCCACGTTCACAACATGGTTCGATTCCGATTTAAGCGTATGTGTAAAGTGAAATTCGAGCCCGAAAAATAAAACGAACGAGGTTCAGCATGTTTGCTTTTAAAAACTCGGAAGTTTTATGAACAAATATATGACCATCGAGAACTAGGTTATTCCGAGAACGACAAGGGAAGAGAATGAATTCAACCATTACAAAATCTCATTATATGTGGCAGACTCGTACATAAAGCATACATGATTAGAGATAGAACTGAGACGTGGTCGTCATACATAAATGATTAAGTCGTCTTCTTACATCATCAGAAATGACCCAATTACCTTCTGATATCTGCATCTGCTACCTAACACACGCATATCCATCGAAAATTGTTCCTCCAATTATTAGATGTATGCTTGGTCAGACATCGATCTGTACCAACTTCGTATCTGACTGTTATTAAACCCTATCACGCATGATCGTATTATCACAACGCGAACACGGGTGTTGATAAACCTTTTTTATTATTATTTGGATCGGTATAGGAAGGGTACAACACATTACAGTAAAAACCTTTATAATTTCTGATTGAATGTTCTTATGACGATGAATATAGTCTTGTGGAAAACACTATATTGATTAATGTTTTCGTTTATTTCCTGCATTGGAAGCACTCTGTTATCTGCTTCCGCCCCATCGATACATTTTATAACACTTTTCATAACAAATGTGTTACATATATGACAGTTTCTACCATAACCTTAAGGTTCTAATAAGTTACTTTATTGTTCAGTTTTCACAGTATAGTAGGTTTCATTTAATATATGTGCATGTTTAAAATAGAAAAGGTTTTTACAGCTTTTCAATCTGCAAATTGGGCAATGGAGCATAAATCATGACTTTGATCGAATAATGAGTTAGTCATTGATCTTGAGGTACATTCAATTTTTTGTATTATCAAGTATATAAAACAGTGATTCTCAAACAGGAGGTAGCCAATCTTTAAGGGGGTGTGGAGCTAAGTAAAAATAAAACCCTTTTTTAGATTTATTCTTGCCCGTCTAATTTTGGATATTAATATTTATTTATTTTGGATGTTCCATCCACGTATTTTTTGAATAAACATACTTTCGCCTTAGTATCTGTTATTTGTAATTTATTGTAAGCTAGTTACTTTTGAGGTGAGACGCGAGACTTGACAAATTCTAAAAATGGGGCGCGGCTTAAAATGTTGAGAATCTATGTTTATTTCTGAGCGAAAAAATCCTCACTGCAGTCAATAATTAGGGACAGAACTGTAAAATTGCATGCTCACCGCAGCCCGAAATTTTGAAAAGCAAACAATTAATGCTTTTTTTTTAAGTAGAAGTCAACTCACGAATCACCTTTTTTACAATTGATAATAACAAAGTATTCAAAATGATCGTTTCTTCGATAAAATTTTGTGGCATTTCACATTTTTCTGTACATTCAGCCCGTGATTGCTGAAGGCGTATATGATATTAAAAAAAAGGTGGGAGGAATTCATATTTTTCTTGCAGTGTAAATCTTGTGCTTTTTCGCCTTTCCAGGAAAAAATTTAAATATGAAACAATTTACTAATGATCTTAAACAGCAATATCATAAAGAATGTGAATGTGAGTTTGATAAAAAATGGAACATTATTCTTCTACTGGCTGTGTTATTCATCACTGCTGGGACGATATTGGTACTTCAGCGAACACCAGAAAAATCGACCAAAGACAATGATACTGTTGTAATTGAAGAGGAATATATAGTATATTTTATCGGTGGAATTTCTTTGTTTGTAACTGGATTTATATTGGTTGTGTTATGGCTGGTCAAGCTACAATGTGGCAAGACAACATCTGACAATAAATTAAACTATGATCAAAAGTTGCAGATAGAAGAAAACAAATACCGCGGAGCCACAAAAAATATAGATGAATACGGGCTGTCTGTAACAATAATTTAAGAGTAATGCGTCATAGTAGACAACCGAGGCACGAGTTTGCGAAATAGCAATTTTCTCATATTAACAGACAAAAGACAAACAGATGTTTTCTTGTTCGTCAACGACACCTAGAGGATTTTCACTCCGGTTACTTCAAGTAAACAGACGAAGCAAACCAAACAAACTTCAAAAAAAAAAATATATATAAAATAAAGTGAAATTAGTACATTTACTAACATTACATTTGAAACAGGAGCAAAGAAGTGACTGAAAGCATCTGGCGCCCATCAACAGCCTAAACCGAAAAAGTTACATTACAGTTATTGTCTTCTAACTCAACTGGCGGACCGCGGTCCGAATTCGAACCTTTTGGGCATTCGATTCGGATCGCTCCTAATTTTTTTATTCTTGATCATTAGCCCTACTTTTGAAGTTTCCTCTTATAAAATCACTTTTATAAATTTAAATATCTATGAAAAGAACTATAACGCCATAATAAACAATCTTGATTGGCTAATAATTATTAGTCGGCCGCGGAAGTGCGTGTTTAAGATGAGAAAATATAATTCCTGGAAAGACCGGAACCAAATATTTTTGAAGTTTTGTATGCGTACCATCGGTAAAAATAGCTGAGTAGGCCTGTTCTAGGTAACTCCGCATTTAATTTGTTATTGTTATAATTTTATTGTTTGCAAAAGCGATTAAAATGAAATTTATTTATTGATGTATTGGGTCGCGACCCACAAGGTGAGAAGCACTGGTTTAACGTTCTTGAATCAATTGTACCATAAATATTGTTTTGCAACCTAACACGTATGCAAAGTTGTGCCTCAACATTTTCATTGAACAAATTATGCAGACGTTATGTTGCGCACAGACGCAAAGAATCGTGGGTTCCGATGTAATCTACGAGTAGTATATCAAAATGCCTACGTTATAGATGCTATTACAATTCTGGCCACAAACTAACTGAGCAGCCGACAGAGGACCGTTCCTGCATGTTCAGCTTTTCGGGAAAGTTTTAGAGTATTCGGGTAGAGAGGGGGGGGGGCGGCCTGACTCATCCGACTCTCTTCTCTCGCAGTTGCTCTCCGACTCCCTTTCCACTCACTCTTTTCTGTCATGACCCAAACCCAACCCCCTCCTCAATCGTGCCTTCTTCTCTGCGGTACAATTTGCTTGGCCTGCCTGCTGACTCTCTCGTCCTCCTCCCCGGACTACCTTTGCACCCTCGTCTCTTTTATCTACTCCCATTTTTTTTTCTCCCATTTAACTATTTTCATCTTTCACCCCCTACTCAATTGTGCGTTTTTCTCTCTGCTTGCAGCCTTGTTTCACTAACATTACAGCTTGCGGTCTGCTGTTAGCTGCCCTCTCCCTCTTGGCCTGCCTGCTGACTTCATCCGACTCTCTCGTCTCTTGCTCCCATTCCCATGGATCTTGTGTTCGCCTGCTGATCCGCGCTCCTGCAGTTTGTTCTCTGACTCCCTTTGCGCCCTCGTCTCTTTATCTGCTCCCTCTTTACCTGTCATATGCCTGCTGGCCCCCCTTGGAACTTCTTCTTTATGTTTCACCCACTCCTCCCTCCTCTTGCCCTTTCTCTGCGGTCCAACCCCCTTGCTTGCAGCCTTTGTTTCTACTCGGCGGTCTGCCCTCTTCTCATTCTGATCTTCCTGCAGTTGCTCTCCGAATCCCTTTCCACCCTCGTCCTTTCTATCTGCTCCCATTCATTCCCCCCTCTACCTGTCATGCCTGGCCCCCTTGCAACTCAGCGGCCTGCTGCTACTCTCACTTACTCTTCTGCCGCCATGCCCCCCTCTCTATCCCTTTTGCCGACCCATCCGACTTCTTTTCCTCGCCTTTTTTATCTGCTCCCCTAACCTGTCATATCTTCTGGCCCATTGCTATAACCCACAGTCTACCCTTGCGGGATTCGAACATCTGGCCTGATGTTTGACCATGTCCGTACACTTCCCCTGCGCCACCGCTGCTGACGAGGATCCCGTTGATCAGAATCTTACTTAATTAACGACGTCACGCTTGGCAGCCCACGACTAGATAACCCCAGAAAATTACATTGAACATACGTCGTTGATTCGAAGCATGTGTGTGTATTCATGCCCGTGATATCCCGTTTCAAATTTGTGGCTCATATTACTTCGTTCACTTTTTAAAAAAAATGTGTTATTATGCAATCATAGCGACAAGACGCATAAGATAATTCAAAGAAGTAAATCTGCAAACAAATCTTCTGACTGTGATGGAGGAATACTAAAACCTGAAAGCATTTCATCAATTTGATCGTTTCTGTCTCCTGTGCCAACAGACCGTCTGATCTCTGCTTTACTGTTTCTTACTTTATGAAACATTTCGGTTTGAGATTCTCGCGGCGTCATGCTTCTTTACAAATTGAAACAATATTATACACATTAGAAATAAAACGATAAACACCGTCAATTTTGTCTTAAAAGCTCCGCGACAGGTGAAGGTTGCTACGACAGCCAGTAATGATGAAAAGCAGTAAATTGCGCCTAGGATGTACCTTTCTTCATTCTTAAGCCATACGTCACATTTCCTCAGCTTCTGATGAAAAATATACGCTAATCGATGCAGGTTTGAACCATGTGGGCGTTAGCACATGTGAAAGGATTCTACGGCGCAAGGTAGTTCGCGTAGCCCAGGGGTCGACAATCTGCGTCCCAGTAAAATAATCCGGCCCGCGAGCGACATATCTGATCAGTCAAATTTTGAGGAGGCAGAACCCTGGATTTTTTCATTTCCGACTTCCTATATGATGGAAAAGGGAGTTTCAGCCGTGACACTATTGCTATCAAAACAACAAAATCACCTTTCCGTCAGTAAACGGGTTGGTTTGAGATTGTAACTGACCAAAATTTCACCAAGTAATAAAAAACGAGGGCGATGAAGTTGCACGCAAGCCCATTTCTTCGGCATGCCAATGAGGACTTGGAAACGATATCATTCTGCCTCAGATAAAAAGACTCTAATAAACTAGGTGTCCGTTTATTTATTATCGTTTGCTAACATTTTTGTCCTTCAATGACATATGGCTACAAAGAATAAATTATGACATAACAACTGAGTGAGCACTCGACAAATTTTGTCGGGTAGTGCGCACCATTCCTTTGGCAACATAATATAGTTAGTCTGTGCCACACTTTTACTTCGTTTCTGCTTGATGTATGGGGTTGTACAGCTCATGTTGGTTAGAGTTACTTGATAAGTTACAGTTATAAATTGATTTAGAAGAAATATAATCAATAGGGGAAGGGAATACAAATGAGAAGTGCAGAAAACGAACTATTGCGTGATTGGGATGTTTTTCCCGAAAATATTTTGTGGCGTAACGACTTTGCAACTGCCTTACTGTCCGTGTTTTACTCTACGTAAGCTTGTGGATCTCTGTTCTCAGCTATGAACTTTATTAAGTCTCGTAAGTTGTAACAGAAGTAGCCTAAAACATGAAACCAGTATGTCGTATATTTCTTTGAAAGTTACAAAATATAAATCCAATATCCAATCTCTATCAGCGGTAATGCAGCAGTGTAGAAGTCTCACCGATTTAGAATAAGAAAAGTAATCACATATATTTACCCGACTGATATTTTTCCGGATAGTGAATCCGCCTTTACATGTTTAAAAGGGTTATTATTGTGTGTTTTTGCTTTGAAAGTAGCAAAGCATTGTTTTTAATTTTGATCGGCAAGCGAAAGACCTTTGTAAATAAATTTAGCCGATTTTAGCGCGCAAGCCGGAAAAGGTTGCCCACCCCTGTTCTATCTATACCTTGCACAAAATTGACTCCCCGTACTAGGTTCTATGGTTGCATCCCTGGTTTCAACAGTTCAAAACTTTGAGGTTTGACGAAATCTCCTGAGTAATAAAAGGGTTCTCTGATGGCTCGAAAAGGTTACGAATCACTGATGTGGGAGTTGGCTAAATCGGGGCTCCCAAAACTGCAAGCCCGGCGTTTCTCTGATCCTATGCAATTTTTCAAAATAGTGAGATTTATACTATACTTATAGTGAAATTTACATTATATATACCGTAGTCTGTGTGTGAAATTCGAGTATTCTTTGCAACCCCAAAACTATGTTGCTTACGTCTCACCTGCGGTTATGCGACGCCAGTTAGAATAGATTTGCGCTAAATTGAGTGTTTATCAATTTTTACCATTGGTCTGCATTTGTCGTGAGAAATTAAATATGATCTTCGCATGTAACTCGATTATATTTTTATGTATGTTATGTCTCCAGCGTTTGGTTTGGACCAAAAAATCAGTGCGAAGCGGACATTCAAACAATCACAAGTAATATTAAGCAAATGCCGACAGTCATCTGCATTTGTATGTTGTGTGATCACGTGTCAGAAGTATGATCGGCTCGTGGCGATCTTGTGTTGACCAGGAGTAACGGGACCTATTAAAAATCTTTACTTACAAATTATTAATCACCGTTTTCGTCAAACATTTCGTGCGGGAAGCACAAGCGACAACGCCTCAGTAGCAAATGTACATGTTGGAGGGCGGTCGATTTTGTCGCAGGCGACTACTAGAATATTACGCCAACTCTCCATTACGTTGTCTCTTCGAAACAATATTCAGGTGAGTTTAATTATAACTTGTTTTTACTTGCTACTGCTTTCCCTTTTGGTTGTATAAAAGATCAATTTTTGGGGGCCCAGTGCAATGCTGTGGCTCACTATCTCAATTTTTGTCCGTATTGTGTTTCATAAACTGATTTCTAAAATGACAATCTCATCTTACTTTTGAAGTGAAATACAAATTTAACCCTACATGCGATTCGTTATAAATTGACCAGTTGGCGAAAGATACAAAGTTAATAGCATTACTATATATTACGCCCGATATACAGTTTGTCACTACTTAAGCTGGATTTAGCATGGCACTCTTTATTTAAATGTAATACATAACTTCGGAAACTCCGAATATAACACCGAATTCATGGATTTACGAGGATATATATAGCCTTTACTTGCCATGGCTTTTATATTTTCTTGCATTGAGCTTGATTTAGCCCCGTTCACGCATTTAGAAATGCTTCAAAGGTATGCAACCGTTTATTATTAATATCTTAATTTTTCAGATGCGGAACTTGAAAGATACGAAGAAAGAATGAAGATACTATACCAAGGAAAAAGTTCACAAGTAAACAATATTAAAACATTTTAATTGATTTTTCGACATGTATTGATTCCCGTAAACAGTGTGATAATGCTACATATTACTGCCTAGAAGTGATGAGTCATATATTTCATAAACAATTGTAAAAAACGTCATTGGGTAGTTTCTTGTTATAATAATATTTGTACTCTGTTATATTCTGAAACGGCGAGTAGTATCTTATGAAATTGAACGTCTGCATTTATCTGTGACTGCAGAGAGAACTCCCATAAGAAGGTGAAATATAACACACTTGTCAATAGTAATTTATATGAGGAGGTGCAACACAATGTACTGACAGATCATTCCAAATGTAATATTTCATAAATTTGGGGAAAATATCTGAATTATTTGCAGGGATGTATCTACGCAAAATCGCGCCATGACAAAGTTTAAAAATACGTCCCTCTTGATCGCTGGGTCACAATTTCGAGGGCTGTTTTTTGCAAGTGGATTTTTATCATATCTCACATTTTTGCATTGGTTTCGAAGGCTTTGTACGAATGATCCCAATCTAATACACTAAACAGTGCTATTCAATCTTTCACTATGTGGTAAATCTTTTTGCTTTTAGTTGTTATTTTCTTCGTATGTAACCTACCTCGCAAATAACAAAGGTAGCCGCAGACTTTTCTGTTTATCTCTCCACCAATAAATATTTTTTTCGCGTTCAGAATAGTTATTTATATACCTGGGATCTTACTTAGTATACCCTTGGGTATATATATGGTATAACCGGTTAAATATCACTGCACTAAAGTATCATTCCAACTAATGAGTATAAGCTTATCTTAGAACAGGAACAAATTTATTTTTTCTTTGTTCCTCTTTTCGCCAGTTTAAGCACCAATGCGCGCTCATTGATTTTCATGTCAAAGTCAGTTTGGACCAGACCAATTTCATTTTGTAGAAACGCGCCCTGGATATAACTAATCTGCCCAACAAAGCCGTAATTTGACGTTAAAAAGGTAGCAAAATAATTGTAATTCTTACAAGTAAGGCAACATTCTTCGCGCGGTGGTTAAAATTTTAACTTCTGATCTGTGTGAAAAATGGCGATTCATCGACAATCCTTTCGGTTTTCAACATTCTAAAAATACGTGCGCGCCGCCGATACTTGCAGCCTTCATTTTGGCCCGTGCGCGACAAGAGGTTGCGACCCTCAAACCAGAGCAATAATCAGTGAATATGCTGTAATGAGTACGCCGATGCATATAGGGGCGTTTCTTAACCTGGGTTCGATTGGACTCCTAGCGTTTGGTGCAGCTATTCGGCGTCTAGAGCAGGAGCCATAGTGACAGTACCTTAGACAAGCCAATGATATTTTTTGAAAAGCTAAAAACACATTTATTTTCAGCTTAAAACACTGCTTGAAAGTTGACAACATCGTTTTATCAAAATAAATTTGTCGTTGTCATGCTTTTTAAAACACTGCTTGAAAGTTGACAACATCATTTTATCAAAATAAACTTGTCGTTATCATTTGTCCGGTATTCATCACTGAAAAAGATAAAAGCCTATCGAGTCTGGCCAGCAGAGCAAGTAGCCTATGTAATCGAAGTCTTTTGAGTCTTAATTTGCATATTTACGATCAATTTAAGTATCTTCTGTACACCCCCTCCCCCGGTAAAAACAAAACTCCCCCGCTAACGTTCAGAATAATAAATTTTTAATTATTGTGTAAGAGTTGGGCTAGAATTGCAGATTGCGCTGGAAATACGAATTTACAAATTGTTCTTAACCCTAACTAAAAAATCACTTATTTGTTTATTGAAACTTAGCGCAGGTGGTTTTATCAAATCTCACATTTTTGCATTAGTTTTGAAGGCTTTGTACGAAAGATCCCAATCAAATTCACTAAAATAGTGCTCTTAAACATTTTACTACGAGTTGCATATTTTTCAAATTTTATTTTTTTCGTATGTACCTTGCAAAGAACGGAGGTAATTTAATAATATAAAATAGAAAAAAAGTTGTTTAGTGAAATCCCGACAGAAGTGTTATTCTGGTCACAAGATATTATGTATGACAAATTAACAAACTACGTCAAAATTAACGTTGATTTATGACTATAGATTGTGCTCAGAAATAACGTAGCCGCAGACTTTTTCTGTATATTTCTCCGCAAATAATTATTTTTTGTTTTGCATAATATGATTTCTACTCGCTCATGCAATTCATCTCGCAAAGTTTGTGGCCGTGGATAAATAAACACTTCATGAATTAGTGAGTCTCGATGTTGAACAGGTGCTATGCGCGTTCAAAAACACAAAACGGGCCTGGAAATATGTGCGAATCATGCTATAGCTGCAGTGTACCATCGTATACCAATTGCTATTTGTATAGCCGGGATCTGACTTTTATATACTTGGGTTTATAGTATACCCGGTCGAATATCACCACACAAAAAAATCATTCCCAATGGGTAATATTTTTAATTTTGGGAAATCTGCGAAAAATTATTTATTTGTTTGTTGAGTGTAAGCTTATAGCAGAAAGATTGTATCATTTTGTTACCCCTTTAAGCATCAATGTGCTCAGAATTTTCAATGGCAAAGTCTATTAGAAACACACCATTTTTGTTTCGTAGAATCGCGCTATGTATTTAACTATTCTGCCCAACAAAACTGTAATTTGGCGTTAAAAAAGATAGAAATAATCATTCTCAACAACCCATCTCAACCACCCACTAACTGGACCAATCACCAGTTGATATGGTGTAACGATGTACACCTAGGTTTCGGGGGAGCTGTTCCGGGAGTTCGATGAAGGTCCTTACGAAATCTTTCCCTTACCCAACTTTTCACTTATGTAAAAGTTACTATATCCCACTGCAGATATGCAAACTTCCATGTTTAGCTGCTTAATTAGAATTTGTGATAAGGCAGAAATATTTTATTGAAATAAATTACGAATAAAGCTTTTAATTAATTTTGCGCCTCACTCCAAAGTCGCCAATGGTAGGAGCTATGGCTGCCATACCTAGGATACGCCATTGATCATTCGATAATGAACTAAAAATAAATTTATATTCAGCTTTCTTCATCACTGATTTAAGTTAGCAATGCAGTACATCATTTTATTAAAAGAAATGCCTCGTCATTTGTCTGGTATTCATCACTGATTTAGATGGAAGCCTATCGAGTCTGGTCAGAAAAGCAAGTATGTAATCGAAATCTTTCAATCAAAATGTACCAGATTAGCGTTACGCCATTTTGTTCCAATGCCCCTATTTTAGTTCTATTACGAGTTCGGGGACTAGCCAAGTGACTTCCGTGTTATTTGTACCAGAAATTATGGCCTAATTCGGAAGTACTGACTTTTCTGTATTTATCTCCGCTAATAATTATTTTTGTTCGCATACCCGGGATCTGATTTGGTATACACTTGGGTATATAGTATAACCGGTCAAATATCACTGCACTAAAAGATCATTCCAAATAAGTAATATTTGTAGTTTGTTGGGAAATCTGCGTTTTATCTTTTTTTACATATTTAGTATGAGCTTATCTTATAGCAGAAAAATTGCATTTCTTAGTTGGCCTTTTCTCTAGTTTAAGCAACATTGCGCGCCTATAAATTTTCTATGACAAAGTCTGTTGGAACCAGACCATTTTTATTTCGTAGAATCGCACATTGGAGTTGACTGTTCTGCCCAACATACCCTTAATTTAGTGTTAAAAAGGTAGCAACAATCATTCTAAACAACCCCTTAATAGACCAAATCAAAAAGAAAATATGAACTGCTGTGTTCCTAAATGCACGTAGGTGATTTTAAAAGTAAGTGTAATAACACTAAACAATTAAACCTCAATTACCGATTGAATATATGCTGATAAACGCTTTGTTTTCACAGGCCTTGAGAAAATGTACGAGTGGGTGGATGGCTTCAATTATAAAATTCCAATTCCACATTTTAAAAAGTATTTCATACGAGATGAATACACCTCCATCAATTTCAATGAACTAAAGCAGATAGAAGATGAATACAAAAAACAAACCGATAATTTATATGAAGGATTTCATATTATATGTGATGCTAACGAAGTAAGACTTCTTGGAAGCTGTAATCCTCCAGTATTCTGGTTTGTGGAATATTCAAAACTCAGAGACAGCTATTATTAACTCTCTTTTTCTCGTATTCACATTTACTTTTGTGGTGTGTTAATACATGTAAAATAATAACTTTGTTATTTTCTTGACTCAGTAATTTATTTTGAAGTAAAATGATAGCTCTAGTTTTTCAAAAGCGTCAGCACGATGACACGACGCAAAATTACTTGTGATAAAAGGAGCTGAATCGTTTCGCTCACACTAATCCTTATATCAAACAATTGCGAAGCTTTCGTTTCACCACGCCGAATGATTAAACAAATTAGATCTTTCTCTCACTGGCACGCTAATTAAGTTCAACTGTCGGCCAAATCGACTTCATTCTACAACCCGGATGAACATATGGCTGCTAAGTTGATATTAACTTTTGTGAAAGCTGTCAATATATGAAAAAGAACCAGGGCAACAGGTTTAAAGACAATAGAAAGTTTCAGAATTACGCGCCCCAAATATTCCTTAGCATCAAGCATTCGTTTAGAAATAAAAACCGAAGAAACTGTGCTTTATAGCTGTGAATCTGAAAAGTTTAAAGACTGTTGTTGACAAAAAAACTTGGAAACTTGACTATCCTAACTTTTATACCGACATAGATATCACCCATAAAATGAAAATTGAATCTCTGAAAAACCTTATTTTTAAATTTGTCCGAAGATCGACAAAAAATTTAGTGAAAAATCCATGAAAGGAAGAAAAACTTGCGGTGAGTTGTCCACCCCATGGTTTTCGTCCCGTAGTAGGGTCAAGCTATTTACCGCTGCCAAAGAAGAATTCGGAAAACATAAGGTAGGAGTTAACTCTTCATCAAAAACCAGATTCAGGCCGCTGTGACTTCACTCCAGATCAAGCCAAAAAGAGCTACTTGAACGTTCAGCTAAACTGACTGCTAAATCGATATTCATTCTATAACCCGGATGATCATATTGCTGCTAAGTTGGTATTCCCTTTCGGAAAAGCTGTTAATAATATATGTAAACACCGGAACAACAGGTATAGAGATATTGGTAAGTTCTAGAATGACGTGGCCCGAACAGTTCTTTATGTTCAAAGATCTAGCTAGGAGATCGATTATACAGAGACTGGGAATCAGCAGGGAGACTTATTTAGGAACCTACATCAGAAGAAACTGTGCTTTATGGCAATGGAACTGTTCTAGGAAATGAGTTACTAAAGTTTGAAGACTTTTGTTGTTAGCACTATGAAAAATAGAAGCATCATATCGTTGACACCGATATAGCCGCCACCAAAGAAGCCTTCGGATAACATAACAAAATGTATGCTTAATGAATGGAATTATATACGCATACTTGGATAAAAAGTGGTTAATTTCTTGTTTAATCAGCGTGACGATTCTCTCTTCGCTCATACTCAAGGCTAGTTATTGCTTGCTCAATGCGACTCAGCAAATAGGTTGTTCACTAATTGCACTCAGTGTACATGGCGCAGCGTCCTGTGGGAAACTGTTAGATAAGAGGCTTTTGTATAATTTTACATGCTCTAAATTTCTTCCTAAGGTTTATTATTGTTTGTATTTACTTTTATGAATGGAGTCCGGATTGCAGCATTGACGTTCAAAGTACAAATACGGATTGAGCAAACTTGGCTCGCAGGGGTGCTCGCTATAAGTACTCGTCAATTTTCAGGTTGGTGAGAAACTGCAACAATGAAACGAATTTCAATTCACGACTGCGCAATGAAATAAATGGAAAAGGAAACGAATGCCCACAGAAACGAATGCCAAAGAAATCGAATGCCCAATCCAACATATATATATTGCAATCGAACTATGGGGTTTATGAATAATTTAATATTTAGGGGGCTCATGTTTTTGCGCATGGCCCAGATCAAAGGAATCTCAATAGAAAGCCACTACTGCCACTACTGATATCAATTTTATCAAGCATGTATCAAATTATTCTTGATGCATGATGATTTTCAAAAAATCTCCGAACTCAATCTGCTATTCAATTTCAATATAAATATTTGTGTGAAAAAAATCTGTTAGGATTGGACATATTTCAAAACTACTCAAACGCTACACCTTACTGATTGATGCCTGCTTTTCTATCAAAGTGAAAAACTGTTCAACAACATCATATATATATGATGGGTGACTGTAGGTTAACAAGAACTGCGCATGACTGTACTAGTTTATCTGCATCTGGCCTCAGTTTTGCTGTTATTCAACCTCAAATTTTCTCGCTTCATCTGCTGTAAATCTGGTTTTCCAGCTTAAAATGGTGGATGATTGAGAGATACCCCCTTTGAAATCAGATCGTGTATCACAAATCCTTTATCTGCCAGTACCAAATCCCCTGCCTCTAAATAAAATTTCAGATATGATAAGGACTTATTGTAATTATTAGTTATTCAAAGAATCGTCTTGGATAATGCGAAAACGGGTTAATTAAACATAACGTTCTTGGATAAAATATAATTTATAGTGGAATCCTAGATTTCCAGAATTTGATGGCAGAATACTTTACACCAATTAAATGTTAATGCCACATGATTTAAGTGCAGTTTCACAGCCCATATTATCTCTAGATAGATGGACTTTAATCTCCTTCAACCTGAAGACATCTTAATCCAGTCCCTACTGCAACTTAATAAATCTTCAACCAATCAATTCTCATCCCTTCTATTACTTCTAATTTTGTAAGAACCTTGGAACATTCTGTCATCATTTTATCACTCGTGCTTCCTGGGTATCCATCGCTCATGAATATAATAGCCCCATTTGGTGCCGTACCGACTAAATATTTTGCAGTCAGTCGACGCCTATAATTACTATAGCTGACAGAAGCTGCCTGCAGATCACATCTCGGAGTTTCAATGAGACCTACATGTTTACATACTTTATAAGTACACATTAACGTTCACAAAATTGATTTTTATTTGATTTTGATTTTTCGTTCAATTGCGCCTGGAGTTTTTTCTCTGGTAAAATGGCGCAGCGTGAACAAAAAATTTGGGAACGAATACTGTAGAACAAGGGTGCCCAACCCACGGCCCGCCGGACTGGTTTTTGCGGCCCGCCCTATAAATTTTGTAAGCAGACTTTTTGAATTTTTACTATGTTATATGGGCGAAAGTTTGTTTCGTAGTTTTGGTGTGATTATTCCATCCATCTGATCTATCTACATCCGGATGCCGATTGTTGGACACGTAGTGGACATAACGATCGTTTCAATATTATGTTGTTGTTCTTGTTCTTGTTCTTGTTCTTTGACACGTTTTTAAAAAGTCGCTTTTCTCTTCGAATACTGGACCAATTGCTTTGAAATTTTCAGTGGTTAAAGATTAATTTTTTCGCTAGAAGGCTATTACTTTTGTTTATTCTTAAATTTTATATGAATCCTATGAGATATGATATTTCATACAAAATTTCGCGGTATTTATTTTTACTCATGGGAACACTGTTTTACACTTATTTCAAGCGGTTTCGCGATCGATTGTCTTGCTCAGTACTACAGCTACTGTAGGTCGGTACTGGTAAGTTGCCATACAGGTACCGTAACGCAGTGAAATTGACTTATTCCTTCCGCGGTATTACTAATGCTGCAATGCAAGTTTTATAGCCTATCGTATGCGGAACGGAATATCAGACCTACAGGTTCGGTACCGGTACTGGTAGCTCAGTACGTAAGTACGATACTGGTACTGGTGCCGGTACCGGTGTCTTACCACAATGAAACAAGAGAGCTATGCTCAAATATATGGACACGTAGCGCCACCCAATGGCAATAATTTTGATGACGTCATAGCGAAAAAAAAAAGTAATAGCCTTCTGAAGAAAAATTCTATCTTCAACCACTGAAAATTTCAAAGCAATTGGTCCAGTATTCGAAGAGAAAAGGGATTTTTTAAAAACGTGTCAAAGAACAAGAACAACAACAACAACAACAACATAATATTGAAACGATCGTTATGTCCACTACGTGTCCAATAACTTATTCTTTCACGGTCCTACCAGTGCAGTAATGCAAGCGTTGTAGCACTTGTAGCCTACTATATTTGTTTATTTTGATGAGAGTCTACTGGAAATAAAATTTGAAAGGGAAGAATTGTTCTGTGATCAATTATATGTCCTAAAGTGTAAACAACATAAAATTTGCAAGGGAACAACTGTTCTGTGATCAATTACCGTATATGGCCTACAGTGTACAGGTAAGATGCTGGCTGACTGCTAACCGGTACTGGTAGCTCAGTACGTAAGTACGATACTGGTACTGGTGCCGGTACCGGTGTCTTACCACAATGAAATTACCGTAACTTATTCTTTCACGGTCCTACCAGTGCAGTAATGCAAGCGTTGTAGCACTTGTAGCCTACTATATTTGTTTATTTTGATGAGAGTCTACTGGAAACAACATAAAATTTGAAACGGAATAATTGTTCTGGGATCAATTATCTGTCCTAAAGTGTAAACAACATAAAATTTGCAAGGGAACAACTGTTCTGTGATCAATTACCGTATATGGCCTACAGTGTACAGGTAAGATGCTGCCTGACTGCTAACTCAGTACCGCTTGACACGTTTTTAAAAAGTCGCTTTTCTCTTCGAATACTGGACCAATTGCTTTGAAATTTTTATTGGTTAAAGATAAAAATTTTCTCCAGAAGGCATATTACTTTTTTTTTCGCTATGACGTCATCAAAATTATGTGACTCTACGTGTCCATATATTTGAGCATAGCTCTCTTGTTATGTATGTATCAAGTCTTGCGCCCTGATGGACATCGTCGTTAAGATTTTTTTTATTTCTCGCAGAACTGTGCGTTTTGTTCGACGAGCTTGATTGTGCGATCATTGGCGACAAAAGCTCAGCGCAATTATGGGGATGAATTTGGAACCTAAATTTCCAAATTAGTTTCACTCTGATTGTAGGCTTTGATCATCTTTATCGCCGACGTAAAATAAAAAGTCAACAATATCTTTGCCCCTTGCTCCGGGACACGTTGTTCTTTTATGTTTGTATTTTTGTGTATGTTGTGTTTGCGTTAAATAACAATTTGGAAATATCGTCACTGCGTATCCGTTAATAATTCTGATAAAATTGACCTAAATGGCAATTTTACCAATCAAATTAGTATATAAATATATTTGTCCAAAAGTCTTTGTAATGTTTCTTCATTATACTTGTATCGAAGTTTTGAATTTTACGAAACGGCCCACTGAAATTTAATGTTTCCGCGACATTGGCGCACATTACGTTCAAATATCATAGCCACTGAAAATAAATAAATAAAAAACACTACGACTTAAATATAGGACTCAATTTTGACGTCTTTGTTTGTTAGTGAAAACTGTGTGCAGATTCTCGTGTGGCCGTCAGAAATCCACAAGTGCGTTGTGTAATGATTGATTTTTTGATTGAGCGACTCGCGAATGCCATGTCCACGCCCCATGTTACCAGATATTCGAATAGTAAACTGCTGATATTCGAATATTTTGCCAGCACTAATCAGTAACCAGAAAATATTTATTAACTTGATTGATTTTATGTTACCGTAATAATCTTGCCTTTATGTATTATGTAAATTCTAATGAAAAACGGGACTTGGCTAGTATTAAAGTTTGTTACTAACGTTTGCGGCCCGCAACGATTTTCGTTATGTGAAAGTGGCCCGCGAGACGAAAAAGGTTGGGCAGGCCTGGTAGAACAATTTGATGCTCATTTTCAACATAGACAATAGTTTTAATTACATTTGTAACCATGAAACCGCAGCCGAATACCGCAGTATTTCAGACTAGTAATGCTTTCATCTGTAATGTACTCATAGGAATTTATCGCTGACTTTGAAATTTAGCTAACGGGGATATTTTTAAAAAAATTATTAAGCGGCTCATATTTATCAAATTACCAATATCGCAAAAATCAATTCTAATTATATTCGGGCAGTATAACATATATTTTTATGCACGCAGATTGTAGTATTTCAATGTAGTAATACTTTTATTTTATCATTAGTCGACGCAACGGCGAGTTACGTCCAAAATAATTAAATTATTATGGCAAGATTTTTTTAATACTCGTATCGACCATGGACGGATATTTTTCGCAACAGAAAAATCACCATGATTGAAATAGTCGGCAATTTTAAGGAATGGCGTAATCGCGACGACTGTTTCAATCAGAATTTCCGTTTCCAAATTTGAATATAAAATAAAAGTCATCAGGCATTTGTGGCGAAGTATAAATGTTGATTCTTTTATTTCTAACATATTATATTTGTAGAAAAGGGGTCACCAAAGCGAAGAATGATTATTTTAGATTGTACCTGAATAAATTACCTTTATATATTATTAAAACCTCTTGAAATTTATCATCGTGCACCATGATTAACACAATTTGTTTAATTGATTTGCATTGACTTTGTTTGTAACTTAATGTTCATTGTAATGCTGGGGCCGATGATAACGTGAAAGGAATGTAAGGGAGCGACATTACGGAAAATTTTGAGAACCTCTGGTTTAGAGTCTAATAATCAACTAATGGAGATAATAATTTAAATATAAATGTACCGTACAACAGGGAGAAATCCATATGGTCATTACGGTGGATGGAGTTTAGTAGGCTGCC
The DNA here is from genome assembly GCF_013122585.1 of Styela clava. Taxonomy (NCBI): domain Eukaryota; kingdom Metazoa; phylum Chordata; class Ascidiacea; order Stolidobranchia; family Styelidae; genus Styela; species Styela clava. The sequence continues at coordinate 14,129,419 of NW_024102835.1, read as the reverse complement.
ACACATTTACTAATGATTTTACATCAAACATTGAATGAAGAATAATAACACTCTTCTGATCAAGCGTTTCATGTTTTAGTTGCAAGCAAGGATATAGACAAGCAGATCCAAGCCTAAACATTTACACATAGTGGAGGGTACAGTACTACACCTATTTCGGTATTGCCACTATTAACTTCAAGCGATAGGTGAATGATAGTGCTTAACCTTCATTAAGTGTTTTGGTCCGCCACCCCGAGCAAGGCTTTTGACAAGCATATGCATGCTTATTGATTTATAAACTTGGAAAAAATAAACTTGACTGTCATCCAAAAATTTCATCACCGAAAAATACAGACAATGGTTAACCGGTTTGTTATTTCATATATAGCAATCATGAAAAACCCTATTAACTCAAAATATGTATGAATATATTATGGTAACACAAGGATTTCAACTAATGTGCGTGGCTTAATTTTGCATATGTATAGTCAGATGGGAGTCTGGAACAATATATACAAAAATTGTTTGGCCATGACTGCTAGAAGGAATGGTGGTACTTTACGTAACACCATTTTGATATATTAGTATTAAAATATTGTTTATTATCATGGTGAATGGAGAACCATCCGGCTACAGTCGTTTAGTCATACCCTTCAGTGTGGTTATCAGCTGAGACTAAGAATTGAATAAAACAACGGGGTTGTTAATCAGCTTCAATTGTATTAGTGATTTAGAATACAGAAAACACTAGAAGTTATGCTTGAAACATTGTAAATATAATAGTAACTAATTTACCACACAGCAACACATCTGGAATGTCCAAATAAGCGGCATACATACGGTATTAGAATATGACAAAACTATTTTCTGAATTAACTGCCAAAATTTCAAATGCCCAATTATTTCACCAACTTTGTGTGATAATGTAAAGAAGGGGTCGCAACAGGCCCAAGCCATTTAGTGTTGCTCTTGTCAAAACTCAGATTTTTCCCCATCAAGCGTAAAATCTTAACCAGACAGTTTGTTTGGAAAGGTGCTCACACGGATAAAAATACATAATGTTTCCAAGATTTTGCCACTGCGTTAGATCTTTTGCCGCGTTTGATCTTTTGCCTTATTAATGTAAGGCTAAGGGATAGCCGCATTCCGCATTTTTATGTGGCACAGCTTGATGTCTGAAGTTGGTTATATGGCCCACCGACGAAAAATGTTGCATACCCCTGATGTAGAGGGACTCAGATTTCTTGGCATATATATTAGTTAATATATAATTAAACAATCTAAAAAAAATAAAAGGAATGGAAGATAAACACAATACTCTGTTTTCTAAGATTTATCTTTTATAAATATTTATCAAGGATCTTGAGAATCTTCTTCTGATTTGAGAATAAATTAAAAAGGATGTTATTGAGACATATGGTTGGTTCAAATGACTCCATTTATATATTGAAAAACAAAAGTGTATGCAGTTTTTATTTTACATACACTTCAAGTATTTCAACAGTTTTGAAGAAACATTATCCGTTTCAACTAAATTATTTGAAATCTTTGTCTGATCTATTTTCAAGTGTCCCGATTGTATATAGGACGTATATGGGCATATCTTTAAAACATAACCAGTATAATATAAGTTTAGTAATATATTTCAGGATATATAATCACACCATTAATAGTCTTTTGATATGCAGTGGGAAATTCTATATGTGAAAGCTATAATTGAATTGTAGCGCAAAATATAATTTCAGGAACTGAATCTACATGGACATACATTTGCAAAAAATGATGAATTTATACAAATAAACATTGCGAGTTAATTTTATGGCAAAATGAAGTAGTATAGCAAGAAAGCTAATTTACATTTCCATTATTGTCTATTCTCAGACTCTGGGAGCTCAATTCCTTTGACAGAAAGGCGAAACAGATGAGAGATATGCTTAAAACATATTTCACTCGGAATCCTCTCAAACCAAGCTGGAGTGTTCTCCTCAATGAATTCCAAGAAAGGAAATACGTCCTCTTTCAAGCTGTAAAAAAATTAAGTCTCATTTTATAAAGTAAATTTCACATTTGTACCTTAATAAGTAGAGAGATTAAATAACTTGGCCTTGAAGTGAATTATCATGTGAAGTGTAGTAAAATTAACAAAATTAGAGATTTATGAAAATTTCATGGCTCGACGGTGACCGTGTGATGCATCGAGCTAATCGTTAGGAATACGCTCACCACCGCACCTCTGATTAGTGATTACCCTGCGTGAGTGCACAGGTTCGAAATATGTGCAAGAGCATTGCTGGATTCTGCGCCGTCGTAGGGTGGTTCATGTAACCTATGGTCAGTTACGGCTTCCTCCACCATCAAGTCAGTGCATCTGAAAACATATAACTGGCTAACTAATCCCATACCAGACACGGATTGGTAACCGGACGAGAGGCCGTGGTTTGCCATTTGATTAAGCCGCCTCATCGGCTTTCCTTTCCTCTGGGAAAAATATAAATCCTATCCTTCATACAGGCTTGTCTCAGTTTTCATAGAATCTCTATAAATTAGTTCATATGAAATCGACTGTATTTTCAGCTTGTTTTGGTTTACTGGTTTATGTTTCTGATATATTTATAGCAATTGATCTAACTGCTAACAGCTTATCCTGACTGCAGATAAATTTATTTGGGGAAAGTTTTTTCTAAAAATATTAAGATTTTTGATGAATATTTAACAAATGAAAATGTGGAAAGGTTTTTAGTAGAAATGGGACGAGTACGATATGTGTCGGATTTTGTGAATCTAAGTTATAGGTAGGTCATAAACTTCAAACTACGTACGCAGGCTCATATATCCATATAAAAAGAAATGTGAAGTCTTGAAGTTATTATATGGCAATCTCAAAAAATGCAATTCTGGCTGTGGGTGTCACCGCAATCACAGAATATTCCAATCATACAGTTGCAATGCCTACATAAATGGTAAAGAATTGCTCGGCAATGGAATTTTGCAAATTGGATGCAAATAAAGTATTGGTAAAATGTGCTCTCAGGTTGATCCCCTTTTATTTTATGTTATAACAATTAGATCTGAAACGCTTTTTGTCAGGTATGACCAAAAATTACTACTTTTTATACAAACCCGAAACACAAATATATTGTGTACAAAAATGTATATATATATATTTTTTTAAATAATTCACCGACTCGTTATATTTTGAATTTCCTTCATCATCCAGTCCATGCGTCTGGAACAAATAACCGGCTAACATAAGCTAGGTACCGACGAGAGGCCGTGGTTTACCATATGTTTAAGATGACCTATCGGCTTTCCGCACCCACGGGATGAATATGTAAATCTTATCTATCGTGCTAACACATAATTGGTTTATTTATTCCTAATATGCTAAGGTCTTGTAAAAAATTTTCAGCGCAGTGGTTGTAAGCGACAAAGAGAGTGGGCTTTTACGTAGTCTAATAAAAGCTTGTAATAGTTTGCATGTGTATGTTTATGTCGATTTAATGTAACAAATAACATTATTTTAACAAAATATTTCTTTTACTGAGCTTTATAGGGATGAATTTAAAAAGTGGATGTGCCAATTTGTTAAAAACATGAATTGAAATAACGTTCGGTAAAATGACATGAATTCGACGTGGGTATCCAAATCTTGTTGTCACACCCTTTGCTTTAAGAAACAAATAACAAAGTTCAGGATGCAATTATCTGTGCATCCGAAATATGTGTGGCAGAAACTTGTTAACCTATGTTAGTTATTAGCCTTCTCAAACATAAGGCATAGTGTTTTGGTAAGGCTAACTAACGTACCTCCAGTCTGGAGTAAAGTCTGGAACTTTAATCAACATTTCATTAATTCGCTGTTGAAATAAATTCATGTCAGTGTGATCGAATGCATCTTTCAGTCTTCTTAGAACATCTTCATCTTCAATCTCCTCTTGAGTAACTAAAATATAGTTTCATAATGGTTGGTTAGAATATTTCAATAAACGCGAAGGAAATTACGATTAATGCAATGTGTACTTCATGTGATATTTATCACCATCACTGATGGGTATGCATAAGGCAGTTCACATAGATCAGTATTTATCTCTTTTTCTCGTGCATGAGGGAAAAATATTTTGTGAAGCGCAATATGTATATTCCTTGTTTCTTATTTATGAGGTACAATGATAAATACTAAATTTCCTTTATCCCATCATATAACACTTGTTTTTATTTAAATCTTTACTCCGTGCAATATATATTTTGCTGAGTAGAAAAAGTAGAAATATTGATCAAAATAATGGAATGATATCTATTTATAACGGCATATTATTAACCAATCCTGGTTCTGTTTGCAACTTCTGTGCATGGTAATTAAAATGCATTTGTGTGGCAATTACTAATGAAACTAAAATTGAAGAATATGATGCAAGTGAAATTACCTTCATACAAAGCTTCTTGATATGGATCCAGTCCTTGTTGAACAAAGTTAACAGCTTTGTGCCACATCAAGCGTTGATAAAGAGCCAGAGTGTGGCATGTGAGTGCAGATTTTGGTATCATTGCCATATGATTTGGAGACAAGAGTAAATTTTCTTCCATATATTTATGCAATTCCTTGCTTCCCTCAAATTTAATCTTTAAAATTGGAAGGTTCATGATTATAAAATTGACTTTTTTACTTGAATGAGGAAGCATTTTGTTACCAACCTTTGCTAGAAAACTGATAGCATGGGTCAAAGTTCTGACACCTTCACATACATCAGCAGGTGTGACATCTTGATTTGTAACTACCTCGTCAACATCTTGGGATAACTTAGGCGACAACGGATTCTGTATTGTAAATTGAAAAGTAACATAAAAATAAAGACAAAACTTCAGGTTATGCTCAGAAAGTCACATTTAGACAATAAATACGGACTGAGTATGAACCTAGGCCGATTGTTTATATACCCGAATTAAAATGCATTTCGATGACTGATACACATGCACCAAACAAATCAATCTTGGCCATGAGTCAACAGCCTCAGTGTGTTTCCTAAAATGTATCAAACCAAAGTGCTCATATCACAGATGCTATTTGTAACTAGCCTTAGAGACTTATTGAAATATGTTGATTTGAAATGAGATAAGATAGACCTATACAGTAACATTTATTTATAAAAAAAAAACATGAAACAAACAATTTCCACTATACCTGGGGATGTTTTTCGAGAACTTTGTCCCAGTTACTCCCAACTCCAACATCTTGTGGGTATTTCATGCAAGGCAATGACTGCAAAAAAAAAACATAATCATCATAATGGAATTTACTTTTCAAGGGTTTGTTATGCTTAAATGTCATCTATTGCTCGGGTTTTTCAAAGTCATTATAATAGAGTCCACATTCCACATCAGGGTTGGGACCATGCCATCAATCTCCGCAACAAGTCGAGTTCAAATTAAGTCGAGTCATATCCAAATCTTTCGCCTACATCTAAAGTAAAATACTAACACTGGAAAAAATGCAAATTAATATATGTGATTGACTTTAAATTTATACACATATATCGAACAAAATAAAGTTCTCGAAATATGGTTCAAATGAGTGGACGAAAGATTTAAACCATTGAACATGCCTAATTACACTCGCGTAGGGGCAGCCAGGAAATACAAGGCTTTTGAAAAAAAAAATTGAAATGCTTTGTGTAATTGAAAATTCTAGCATGTCCAAATTATCTTGATATGTTTACTTATTAGGTACACCCCACAAGCGTAAATTTTTTATTTTTTTCCCAAGACAACAAATCAAATCAAATAGAAGGCAATAGTCAATAAAATGTTAAGTCATATAACTCACACAATTCCTCTTTCTTGGCTTCAGTCAAGTTATACAATTAGGAAATTGTCAAGTCAGAATAGGTCGAGTATTGGGTACTATGACTATTCATTTGAATGTGACTAGCCCGATATTGTCACATATTCTGATTTTTTATGTATTGCTAACATTAAATATAATATATTAAAAAGTACCTTTTTGTTGATACAAGGTTGGTATGTGACATACTTTTCCCTGACCTGGAATAAAATATATGTGAATTTGCAAAGTGTATAACAGCTTTAACTCCGATTTACGTGATATTCAGAATATATGTTCAGTAGAAACAAATGGTGATTCTATAGCAAACCAATAAATTATATTTCACAAACAATACCAAAAAGAAATCATTGTGACAGTTGGTTTAAAATCAAATACTAACTGAGCAGCAGCTGACACTATAAAACAGTATAAAACTTACCTGCTTTTCAAGCGCATCAATGTTATAGCTGATTTTGTGATGACTTCCCAGATTATCTTTGGTGATGGTGTAGGAAGTATGCATGCGAATAAGTGGAAGAAGATCTTTTTGCTTGTCAATGCGAATGAAGTTTGAACCAAGTCTTGATACGTCCACAGTATGACTGTGATATTGAAAAGCACATATGAAGTTAAGTATGCAAACTCTTGATATATTTGGCCGATAGACTGGAGTGAGCGACTAATGATATTAGTCAATACCGAGACACTGTAGTGCTCATTAAAATTGTAATGTATTTGACTTCAATTGCGTAGGCTATACATATCGTACTGAAAAGTTCATCTACGCATTGTTTACTTAGTTTGAAGTTTTGAAGTTTTTAGTATCAAAATTATTACATACCCATTAGTGGTCTTTAGTGCACTGCTACACTTGTCTAAGAAATTGTTGTGAATATCGATAAGATATTCCGACAATACTTTTGCACATTTTCCACGTCCACGAGAACTGGGTAATGCCATTGAAATAGGACTGGATCTATTTATGTCTTTCAGATATTCTTTCATTTGCTTGTCAGGATGTTGGCGAAACACTTCATATATCTGTTTATTTGAATAATTTAATATCTGTGAGTGCCGTTTTAATGTACAATGTTCGATGTCAAAAGTAATAGCAAAGCTTTACTTTCAACAAGCCGGGAAGTTTGGAAACATGAATTTACCTAATGTCACATGGTCTATACAATTTCTGACTCATTAGGGTAAGTGATGGGATTGCACAAAAGATTAGTCCAGGGCTGTGTAGCCATTCAAACTAACTTCAATTAGGCTAAAATATTGACCAAAGCTCCTAACACAAAGGTAACGAGAATATTTCTACTCTGTGTTTGTCTCTGAGGAATCGGGAATACGATTCAATTTCTTAGAAATGCACAACCACGTCAAACTCACAAACTTTTTGTACCTTATATATTTTTTTTCAAGTTAATCCGAGCGCTTATTTATTAAATTGACCGATTATGTAAATATTGCTTACGCTATTGTTCCCATTATTAATGATTTGATTGAAATGAAACAATTTGGGATTTTACCTATCAAATTCAATGTTACTGTTATCATGTGGAGTGCAGCATTGGATAGGCAATAAAGTCTTTTCAATTTGAATCAAAATACTTCCATAATTTGTGACTCTAGTCCAGAGATGTTACCATTACTGTTTTAGAAATAGGATTAAAGAATAAAAATTATTATTACCGAATTCCAAAACTTTATATATTTGTCAATGTTATCTCGTTGTCTGTAGCATGAATTGTCCAGACTCATGTAATCATCGAAAGTGGTTGCCTCAGCTTGTCTCATATCTATTTGATTTTGATACCTGCATAGTAAAATGTTGCCAATTGAACTAAATAATTCATAAATTTGAATAAGATTTTTTTAAATATCTTAGGTTCAAGAAAATAACTTAGAAATAAATACAAAATCTGATAAATTTGTTACATCTCACCTACTGATGAAATTTTTCTGTAGCGTCAATACGTTTTCCATGTGTTGTAGCAAATGCAAATCAGGTGAATCAAGTATTATCTTCAGGACATGACCTACGTATATTAAAAACACTATATTTGATGGGAATGTCTTTTGTGGCAGTGGTTTCCAACATTTTTTCACATAACCCAAATTTTAAACAAATTGTAAAAGCTTACCACCCTGAATACATGCATACTAAATGACTTGTAGTGCTTTTATGTCCGCAAAATTAAATGACTAATATAAAGGAAACATTTTTACATAATATTTATTTCAACATAAATTAATTCAAATTTGTACTAATGAGGATAATGTTTGCCATCAGGGAGTTTTAGATATCATGGCGTGTGTTTATTTAATAAAAATAAATGTTGCCAAGATTTTACGCTATGATACTTCCTACGTATACAATTACTATTCAGTAACACTACAATACTAAATATAAAATAAACAATCATAAGAAATTTACTAGAGAATAAAATCAATAACTTTTAAAATTTTGTTGAAACAACATTGAGGCGTATTGTAGACCAGTGATTCCCAAAGTGGGCGATATCGCCCCCCGGTGGGCGAAAACGATACAGAGGGGGGCGAAAAAGTCGAAGGGGGCGATAGGGGGGCGATTTCGCGAAATCTGTTTCTGCTCATCGTGCACTTAATTTTATACTCTGTGTGCATTCGCAGGCTTGAATCACGTGGTCGATTATCACACGCGAATGGATTGCTGGACTCGTCTCCGCAGTAAGGTACGGTAGTTTGCGTATCCCAATGGTCGGCAAAATACGGCCGGAGTAAAAAAATCTGGCCCTTGGACGATTCACTGAATAGACCTATCTCCGACCTTTGAGCGCGGAAAATTCTTCCTATATACTTTACCATTTTAAAATTGTTGGTGCTTATTCTAAGAGTGGTTTCGCGAGTTGTTGCCTGTAAAATAGGCTATTTGTTTCAAACTATCATTCTAATTCATACCATTCAACAATCTGTTTTTTAAAAGTACTGATAAAAAATTTTAGCCTATAAATTATCACAGCTATTTCTACACCAATTTTTGATTACCGTATTTAAACTGAAACTCATAGGAAGACAAAGTAATCATTGACTTATATGATTTATATTTAAATTTCCGAAATACAACTAAAAACTAAAGAATATAAACGCGAAAATGAGGAACGTTCATGACCACTCCTGAAAGTCTGTCTGAGTGAGTGTGTCTGAGCGGATGCGAAAGGGGCATTGTTACGTTTATTTTTGCATCTTGCTGTTTGGCCAATGTCACAATGTAAAGAAGGATGTCTATGCCCGGGGAAACATCCAAACGGCGGTTTTGACGATGAATTTATTTTATTTATAATCTACGCTCGAGGAGTAAATTACATTTTTTTACGCAACAGAATTTATCGTGAGACACGTTTAGACTAAATTTTATTATATCCTAAAAATTCTATTGAACAGCTAGCTACTCGTTTAACGAGCCTACAATTTAATTATAATTAGAAAAATGGAAACACGAAGATAAAAAAGTTGATTCTGAGGGCAGGGGTTCAATAGCGCAGTAAATATTCGAATATATTGCAATACTATAAGGAAATAAAATTCATATTCTATTCGAGAGATTCAACACTGTGTAATTTTTGGAAGAATGTTTCTTCCTAAAGAAAATCTTTATCAAAATTTCACAAACCATGCAAGAATATTCACTGGGATTAGTGATGCCCATTTAGAAAATGTTCCAATCTTGGCGTCGTAAAGCTATCAAGCGTGATGCAGCAACAAGACAGTGTCACATTAAATGTCATTGTAATAATTTTTTAATAAGACGACTGAGTTGAGTTCACGAATTGTCGCAGTTTTCACGCGCTGTTCCGTTTTTAACTTTTAAAAAATATATGCGACCCGCAAAAGACTATAGCAACCCAAAATTTTGTCTCGCGAGCGACACAAATTTGCCGACCCCTGAGCCGTAGTCGATAGTCGGTCACAGCTTCTTCCACATCCGAGTCCATGAATCCAAAAACAAATAGCTGATTAATTCTATGGACTGGTGATAGGACTGGAGGCCGTGGTAGGATGAGGAATCGGGGATGAATTTTACCGAAGTATTTTGGTGCAGGTCATCAGGCTGTAGGAATGAATGAGATGCACGACAATCATTACTACAACTTTGGGAAAATTAACTTTGTTTTCATTAATTTAATGTGAAATGGGGTGAATTTAGGGAGTGAAATGCTATAAGGCAAGAGTACACGACGGTTTTTAAAGAGGTAGAACCCAGGATTCTTTCATTTCCGACCTAATATATGGTGAAAAAGGGTTTTCGAGCCGTGCTACTATTGTCATCAAAACCACGAAATCGCCTTTCCATCAGTAAACTGGGTAATTTCAGATATAATAAAAAAAAACTTGCTGAAGAACATCAAGCTCATCCATCTCATTAAAAAACACTATAAACTATGATTTGTCTTCTCATTTGGTCTGTAATATATTTGTTTCTGACTTTACATTTTTTGTAGTGCTGGGGGGCGATGAAGTTGTATAAACTACTCCAGGGGGGCGATGGTCAAAAAAGTTTGGGAACCACTGTTGTAGACCATGGGTCATTTCTAATGAAGAGGTCAAAAAGTTTCTTTTTATTATGGAAAATGGGTAATAAATAACCATTTGATGTCTTCATCAATGAGTAACTTGCGTACTGTTGCATTTTTTTTTGCATGTCGTATAGTCTTCGGTTTGTGTTTGTAGTTTTGAACTTTACATATTCAGTACAGGGGCAATTTCTATTTCATGAAATTTATGTGTGAAATCAAAGATTTACTGCAAAACATTTATAATGAATGAAAATGAAATATAATAATCCTTTCGAAGATTTATAAGATCATGGAAGGAAGTGCCACTCTGAGAAAATTGAATTTTTAGTCGGCTTCCAAATTCTTGGGTCACAAACATCTCCATGATTATTTAAGTTTTCTGTTTTGTTTAATGAGAAAGAAACAGATCAATTGTATTGCTATGCCATGAATGTTATAATGTCATTATAGCCAGTAGTTGGATACCGGTATATTATCAGTTTTTATTTTTAAATGTTATGACTGAATGTTAGCATGTTTTTTCCATTACTTCATGACTTAACGCGTCATCGATGAAAAATATGGTTGGTGCCTATGTAGAACGCTTTCAGTGGTTCACCATTGCACTTGCAGGCGCATCTTGAATATGCAAGGTCAAAAAAGAGGTAGAAAATGCGAATCAGATGATTTCAATATTATCTTCAAGAAACAGCCTATACGTATATATAAATATGAAAAATAATATTATTTGGTGATAATGTCTTTTGAGACAAATCATACATCTTAAGTATGCAAGATAAAAAAGAAATAGAAATGGAATGTGGCCAATTCTTAGTCTATTTCCAATTCATGGTTAATTAAAATTCATTAAATTTTTTTCAAAAATTTTATCGCTGGCCAGAGTTCGGTTAGAGATTAGAATGACCTATCTATGTTCATTTTTATTTCTATTATTCTTCATTTGCAGTGTAAAATTGTGATTTACATACCAGTTGATGCAGAATCCCGTACATATTGGAGTAAATGAGCAGCATTAGAATGCCTAATTGTTTTCCAAAATAGAGACTGGGACCAAATAAGTTGGTTTGGTGGCTCCTCAGTTTCTATTTCATTGACAATTCTTAATAAAAGGAAATTCGATTTAAAACATTGATCGGACATTGTGCCTTGTTAGAATGTATGAATTAAATGTAGCAACCTGTACAAAAGCATATCTTCTAGATTTTCTACATTGTTAAAGTTTTTCTGTGCATCTTCTAAAATTGCATCAACATTTTGAAACACAGGAAGTAAATATTCTTGTCTAAATTGTGCTTCCCAATTGCATCTATTATCCATGGAAGTCCAATCATTTTCATTTTCATCCTGTCAAAGACTCAAATTAATTTCATTCAAAGAAAGACATATTTATTTTATTCCAATATTTTTAAATTGGCAGTTTTAAAAATCAAGTCAAACATAGTGTAGATGATTTGGATGTTAACAATAGGCCAATTTGCTCATATTTCATCTAATACCAATTTGTTTTTATTGTATCAAATAATGTATTTTATTGCAAAATTTGCAAATACCTCTGACTCTGTGTTTAAAATGCTCTTGAAACAGCTGTGCATGATTGTTATTGCATCATCCAAGTTTCTGCCCATAGCATTAGCAAAATCATCCATGTTCTCTTGTAGCTTAGAGTGTAGATATTTTCTGGAGTCTTGAGGAGAAACTATACCAAGCATTCTGAAGACGTAGAAAATAAACATTTTACTGTTGGTTTGCTCTATTAATTAACAAACATGCATGTGAAAATTCGTGGCACCTGCAAATAGTTTCTTTATCATACTCTAATCCAACCAACATGCAGCAATGAATGATGAAGTGAACCAATGCAACTCCTTGTTTTGACATTCGATCTGAGGGATCATCCTTTCCAACTGTATCTGAGTTCAGTTGATATCCTGCTTGAGATTCTTCTGTTTGTTCAATTCTTTCATTCCCCTCTGCTGCCACATGTAATCGACCACCAATAGTTTCTCCGCAAGTCGGACATTTAGCTTCTACCATTGGTCGTGTACATTCACCAATAATGTATGGATGACCATTAGGACATGCATAGACCGCAACTTGTGTTTCGGCCTGAAGAGCATCACGAATAGAAAAAAACATTGATACGGGCATCCCAGGCCAAAATAAGTTTTCAACGGATGCGGGTTCAGTGCACAATCTTCTGAAATTCTGGAGTATTCTAGGTTGTAGAATAATCACAGAGCCGGATAATATTAAAAGTTGTTTCAATATATTGTTTTGTTTTTCGGATGTTCCCTGTATATGTTGGCCAAGTATTCTGATGACTTCAAACAAGAGCTCTGTGTCATCAATTCTTTTGCTTAGTTGTTCTTTGCAGATATCAGTATAATGATTATTAGCAAACGTAATTACTGCCAAAACTCTAGGTAATACAGTTCTAATATCATTTCCATCAGAAAAGCAGGACTTGAGTTGTTCTGGATAGTTTTCATGTGACATGCGATGTAAAATCTCTCTCATTGTTGCATAATTCTCTCCAAGAATTAGCCATGAATCTAACACTTCGCCATGCATCATAGCTTTCATTTTCTCGGGTGCAAGCTCTTTAAGTCTTTTGTGATTACATATCATATCGAACCATTCTGTCCCAAATGTTTGGCAACCAAACTTGATAGCAAATGTACTCAGCACATCGGTCTTATCATTGGAGCAAATGTCAATAAATTCATGTAAATTTCTATTCAGTCTCCGTCCTTCTTTTTTTCTAATATCAGACATGCTGATGTATTTTTTAATATATTGCCTCAATGTTGTAAGCATTTTCAAAACTTCCAGGGTAATGTTTCTATGTTTCTGAATGTTTTTCCAAAAGATTTTAAAATTATCATCATCTTGCACTTCTGTATTTGCTTCAAAAGCAGTCAAAATAACTGTTATAAGGTCTTCCAGTTGCTTGCTTGCTAGATTGCCACCTTCAGTATTATTTGAAAAAATGCGGTTAATTTCCTCTTCCACAATTTTTGAGTTATGTTGCATCAGAAGCTGGAAGATTTTACTTTTTGTCGCAATGTTCAGATCCAATGCTAGTGTTTCAAGTTCCATTCTCTCTTGGTTTGCTGATGTTTCTGTAATGAGCTCATAAAGAAAAAGTTTGGCTTGGTCTTTCACATCATGTTCTTCACTGGAAAGACAAAATTGTGACAAGTACTCAAGAAAAAAACTTGTGCAATTTGCTTGGAACTTCTGGAGTATTCTTTCCTGCTCCTCTGTTAATTTTGCTTGATCAGTTGAGAAATCGTCAGGTATATTTACAGAGCATTGAGGGCATTGTCGTCTCAATTCTGATGCTGCAAACATTTTATCGATGCAGTCTTTGCACACAAAATGTGTACAATTAAGTATGACAGGCTCTTTAGCCAAAACTTTTCTACACATTTTACAGCTTAAATCTTGCCAAGAAACCAAAAGGTTTAGTTTAATGTCTTCATATGACTTCCGCAACACATTCGACAATATTTTTAGAAAGTCTTGGTCTCGAGAACCGTATCTTTGCAAAGGTTTCAACAATCTTTTTGCGTGGTTGACAATGACTTTCACATAATTGGTGAACAATTCATCGTCTGCATTTGGTAAAAGCTGAAGTAAAAGCAAATCAAGCAATGATATTGATTCCCATCTTTGAGATATTTCTTTCTTCAGTTTCTCGTCAATGGTCAATTGCTTAGATTCATGGTATATTCTCTTGCACCTGTTTGTTAGATCCATCCAATCAACACAGGATGCATCATCAACAACAGGATATTTTCCAAGCCATTCTAACATCTTTTTCAATGCTAGAGCATGAATGATAAAGTCCTGGGTGTGTTTCTGTTCTTCAATCCAAATATCTGTATCATCAGAAATACCAGGGGATATTTTGAATATTTTGCAGATCATACACAAGTGAGGGAGATATTCTTGCAAACAGTTGTAAACAAGAGTTGCAAAATCTGTACTCTCAAATACTTCCAGCCTATTTTTCAATCTGTAGAATATTGTGAGTAAAATAGCAACAAGTCTTTCTTGTAGAATTTCTTCTATATCACCAAAATTTGGATTGCATTTTAATGTGTCAAAAGCATATGCTCGAATTACTTCTTCACCATTTTCTTTATATGTCCTAGTAATAATTTTAGCCTCTGGCTTTCCATGGAACATGTTTATGAACATTTTCTGTCTTGTTTCTGAATCTTCACTTTCTATAGTTGACCAATTTTCCAAAAATACACCATTCAAAGCATAGCTAAAAGGAAACTGAGGTGAGAATGTTTTGGTCAGATGATTTTCTAGATGCACATTGAATTCTTGACGACCTTTCATTCTATTCCACTCCAGTTTTATTGTTTTGAATAATTCAAACCACATTTTCTTCTTCCAGACCTTACAATCGGTATTGAAAACAAAATCCAAATTGTTATTTTCATCAATACTGCCAACGATAAAAGCCAATAGCTCTGACAGATGTCGCTTAACACAGAGGCTAAGAGTTTTGCCAAATGTCCCACCTTCTTGCAGACGTTCCGCAGACTGTGCTTCTTTTTCCATCCATGAATGGGGGGACATTGCAGTGTCTGAATCCCGTTGGTCATAGATTTCTGTCATGCATTTTACTAAAATACTCAAAAATTCACCCCTGAGATTAGGCATTTGTGCAAACGATAAAGTGATATATCTAATGCATTGGAGATTTCGTTCATCAGTTCCACTTTTTCGTCTTATTCGTGTCATTGCTTGGCAAATGCTGTCCTTCAGTAATGCTATGAAATTAATTCCTTCTTGATGTGATATTGTGTGCTCGTCTATTTCTTCCTGTCCCATTCGCAGTACATCTGTCAGTGTTTTTCCAAAAAATTTACTAACAATAACATTGCCTGCTCCAGGTGGCCTCAAGTCATCAACGTAAATAATTTGTACACTCTTTGTATGCTGGAGCATGAGTTGGGGCTGTTTTTCAGTATGGGATGAATGCTGTCGTTGCGTTGAAAGTAGGAAAGCTACAATAATTTGAGAGTCATGCTCTTGTTTTGTAACATCTTTAATCATATTGGTCAGGCAATATTTTGCACATGCTATGAGTGATCCATGTCTTTGAGCTTGTGGACATTGCACAAGAAGAATTTTCTTATCTTGTGAAATGTCGGCTTTAAAAAATGTTTCCAGCTTTGAGGAATATTCCTGTTGCGTATCAAAAAGTAGAAGGGAAACCAGCATTATGCTGTTTTGACCGAGTGCAAGGGTAGATTCAATTTTTTGTCTGTCTTTTTTTGTGAGAATGTTGGAAAATGAAGTGATTTCCAGCATCGTTAGGTTTCTTTTGCTTGTTTTGAAAGTGTGATCCAACAAATGAAGCAAATTGGCATGGACTTGATCGTTTGTATAAATATCCAACAGTCGCTCTTTTTCATTAACATTGGCTCTAAATATTGCATCTGTGACTACAGATTGGAGGAGTACACTCTTGTATAATTCAATATCTCCGCTTTTGTCCTTGGCTAATATCACAGAGCTTGGAGTATTATCATGATAACCCAGAAAAGCATCTTTCTCATTGAAACTTCCTACTTTTGCAAAAGTTTTGCACCACGTCTTCAAGTTATCAGATACACAAAGTTGTGATTTATCCAGCAAATTGCTTGATGCAAGATGGTGTTTCTCCAATCTATTGACAAGAGGAATGGGATAATGCTGATAGACGAAATCTTTTTGCTCCATAACTACTAACCGAAAATTGTTTGCTATTCGGCATTTTACTCTGTGGCCACCCAGGCCTATGTCAACGTACCTCTGTCCACCATAGATCATGTAATGCTGGTTCAGTGCATCATACAAAGATTCATGAACCTCTTGCATACCTAGCAACACCACAGTGCGACCTGCTTCCATGCACACTTTAATCCGGTTTATGTTCTTGCATATTTCTGTATATGTATGGTCTCCTGGAAAGCTTGAACCAACTATTACCCGAACTTTTGTATGAAAATCTTTCATAAGATATTCTAACATGGATACAGAAGAGCGCTGATTTGTCAGCAACAGGAGGAACCTGCTGTCATTTTCTTCCAAGTTATCTTCAATCATGTCACTCACAGGCTTTTCTTCCACATCATCGTTATACATGCACTGTTCTTTCACAGCATTTGTTAGCGTTTTGAAATGGGACTCGTTTCCACCACTGAAATTTCTTTGCACAGCATATGCGATGTCACTGAAATCATATTGTTCTTTGTTTTCGCTTTTGGCATTGATCATTTTGATCATACTGTAGTAATCTCGTAATCCAAAGTATTCTTTTGATACTTGCTTATATCTCTGATTATGGTATATATTCAGATAAGCTTTTGTTAGCCCTTTTAAAATATCAGTTTCTTCTTCCGTGAAATGTCTTTGTTTTCGCATTATGCTTTTAGCAGTTCCTAAAAGGTCTTCGCCATTTGGTGTACTCCTCGTGACGAATATACCACGATTCATTTTGGCAGGATCCAAAGCCCAGTTCGAAATTCCTACAAAACCAACCTTGTCCGTCGGTTTTGTATTACCAATTGTTCCGCTTTCTGTGCTACCACACTCTAGTAGTGGATGAAGTACCTTTAATGGCATGTTGGGCGTGTCTTCTGCAAGGCCAATCTCATCCAACACCACAACTGCCGAGTACGAATTCGGATCCTCATGGTCTTTCTGTAAATCTGAACATTGCTTGAAGATTCGCTCTATTCCTGCGGCATCTGTTAGAGCACTACACTGGTACGATATCATATGAATCTGAAAATACAAAGATTTAGAAAATGTTTATGCAATGAAAGATTTATATGAACTCAATTAATGAACATATATACAATACCTGCTTGAGCCTTTTAAAAAGTTTAGATTTTGATGCTTTTCCTTCCATGTTGTCTGCGACTATAGTCTTTGCCAAAGACTTCGAGCTACCAGGTTTTCCTACAAGAAAAAGGGGTATGCGGAGCTGGCAGCATATTGTAATAAGATAGACATTTTCTCGTAGTGCTTCATTTCGTGCGATGTTTGTATCTATCTTTAAATTTTCGAGAAATATGTTCTGGCATTCAATAAGGTCTTTGTTTATTTGTTGTTCAGTAAGATAAATATTGTGTTCTTTCAGGCGTTCTGAGATGTGTTTTCGAAAATCTTGTCTGTTATCTAGTGAAACATGATAACAGACACCTATTGTTTGAATCAAGCAACAAAGTGTAGATGAAATTTTTGTCTG
Organism: Styela clava; assembly: GCF_013122585.1. Classification (NCBI taxonomy): domain Eukaryota; kingdom Metazoa; phylum Chordata; class Ascidiacea; order Stolidobranchia; family Styelidae; genus Styela; species Styela clava. Next base: position 14,111,799 of record NW_024102835.1, on the reverse strand, counting down.
ATGTTTACTAAGTTTCTTTACAATTGTAGGAAAAAGAAACTTGTGCTGATCATGAAAAAACTGAAAAAACATTAGACATCTTTCCACATCCCTAAGACTGACATATCTGCACTCATCTTTCATCCTTACTTTCATGTAAGACTGTGCACTGTATAAGATGTAATCGAGTAGCTCTTTTTCTTCGTCATCCAACTTTAGTTCATTAGCCAAATGTTTAGTCATCTGATATATGTACTTTTGTTCACATTCTGAGCTGAGTTGACCAAAATCCCACACAAATGGTTGCATGCTTGGTGGCAGAGGAACAACTTTGTAAACAAGTCTTCGAATTGGTATTTTACCAAAGCAGTGGGTAGTTTCAGAAGCAGATACTCTGTAGCCCAGGCCAGAATTTTCTAGTACCTGTATAGCCTTTTCCGACAAACTTTTATATGGATTGCAAGCTGCAACGATTTGGAGTTTAAAGTCATGAAATGACTTTCCATTGATTGTGTTATCGCAAACAACTTCTTTGATGGCATGAATTGCAGTTGTTGTGTTAGCTTCATCATAAAACAACACTGTGCTTATGTTTCTGGCAGCATTCTTTTTGGCAATTTCATTTGCCTTTTCAACACTTCTGTAAATGTCTTCAGCCATAACTCCGCCATGTACTTTCAAAGTAACCATGTTCCGAACATTTTCATCTCCAGCTGCTCGAAGTTTGCTCATAAACTCAACCATTCTGGTTTTTCCACAGCCTGTTTCGCCCATCACAATGACCGGAATATTGCATTTAAGTCTCATGTATATTGCGAGTATTTTGAGAACATTGTCAGTTGTCAGCTCATATGTTGGATCAGGGTCATCAGCACTTAGTGGAAGTCCCATAATGGTTCTTAGTGTGTTTAACTTTTCGACTCTTGTTTTTTCTTGAAAATTGAATTTAAACTCAAGTCGCTGAGCATGCAAGCCTTGGATGAGTTTCCTGCTAGCTATTCTATGTTCCAAAACACTTCCGTCCTCATTCAGTAGATCTCCATTTTCATTTAATGCCACATTAATGAAAGTCATGGTTCGGTCTTCATTGAAAAACAAATAAGGATGAGATTTTTCTTCCCATTCTCGCCTAACCTGATGTCTTGCAAGACTATCTGGGGTCTCATTCACATCCTTGCTACTTTGATCTGCTATCTGCATTGATGGCGTTGCGAAATCTTGAGACATTCTTATCATGAACTTTACGGCAAAATCCTTTAGACCTCTGAGCTCTGTGTCCTGCCACGTTTGTCCCCCTCCCATACTGACTTTTTGGCAGAATATGCTTTCTTCACAATTTTTCAATTGAACATTCATGAAACTTGCAAAATGTCGCAGTTGAGCCCATGTTGGATTGTCTGACACATAACTATTCAAAAATGTCTCAATGCAATCTTCTTGATTTCCTTCTGGTTCACGATATTGAAAGTCATCAAGATTTATATCTTTAACTGCTGCATGTTTCAAGTATTGATATGGTCTTTGGAAAGTGCTTGAAATGAATTCTTTATATGCCATAAGTGTAATATTTTGTAAACCCTCTTCATCGTATATGCATTTGAATTCTTCAAATTTGTCTTCTGGTATCATTTTGTTTATGAGTGGAATCACTGAATTGGGAAATCCACTGTAGTCGAGTAAATCGGTCATGTATTCCATGCCTTGTACGCTCTGCTCTTCATACTGATAATCACTCAACAAATAAATTGCATTCTCATGAATGTATTCATGCACTTTTTTAATATGTTGGTAGTAGTCAGTGTTAGGTATTGGTAATGGCAAGTGATGTTTCAGGGCTTTTAATGTTTTTGATCGAACATTCTTAATTTTTTTCAGTGAATCTTGCGGAGAGAGGCATATTACACGTGGAAGCATATTCAGAATACTGTTCTTTGAAATCTATTTAAGAGAATGTGTAGAAAAAATCTTAAGCAAAGAGTGCTGATTTTAGTATATGAATGGGAACTTTAGGCTTACCTGTTGTCTGTTTAAGTCGCTTCTGGTCAATTCAATTACATAAAGATGTTTCTGTTGCCTGTTCCAAATTTTTCCCTAACATTCATTTTAAATTACAAATAAATATGATGAGAATGGGAACAATTTTGTTCATTTACTAAATGAAAATGTACCCCAGAAATATTTGATGTCTTATGACAGCACCTAGTTACCACACAAATATAGAATAAGGTCCATTTAATTCATTAGAACTTTTTTATGATGTGAACAGCTGTGAAACATGAAGTAAAGTTTTACCGCTGGTGTTAAGTCTATGTGAATGAAGTGATTATTATCATTATGAATTTCCGCCGTTCGATAGAGGCGATCAAGAATATGGTTTGTGTTGATAGTTTTCTCAAGCAGACGTATAGTTGTCTTATGCCACAAATCCGGTGGGTCTCCATTTTGTAAATGATTATCTGTAAATTGTAACAATATGCTTGAGCACAATATCAATTCAAAATGTTTGCACAGAATGAAGTATATATAGTTTCATGAATATTTCCATCAGAGTTAATTTATATCACTCATGGGTATTTAGAAGAGTATGCTTGAGTTTTATTCAGTGAGGTGACTTTAAAGAGCAATTTCTGATAAATATTTTACTATTACGGCCTAATGCCAAAAAAGTACGGTATAATCAATAAAAAAAATGTTGTTCAAAATATGTGTCTAGTGAAAGGTTGAGCGCAAATTTTATATATTTACTTTAATTATTGCAATATTTTTCTGTAAAATTTTGTAACTAAACAATACTACAATTATTATTATAGCTAAAATCATCACAGTGGAATTCACAATTGTATTTACATAATTTTCAAAGTAAGCTATCCTTGAAAAGGACCTGACATTACATATTTGAGATTCTATACCAATGTGTTTACAGCTAAGGCTCAACATCTTCAAATCTATGCTTAATATACAACTGGCATTTTTTGAAAATGTTCCAGACATTTTTCTTCCACTATATAAACTGTAGGAAATGTAAACATCTTTAAAAACCTGATATTATAAACACTATTAGTACTGTAGCCAATATGTGCATTCTGGTGTAAGCACGTATGGTTGTTATGCGTGGAAGAGAATGTCAAAACCTGATGTGCTTTAAATCGTCCAGATGTAAAAGTACATGTATAAATGACGTAAGCCAACACAATAATGCATAATACGAGAATATCGGTCGGAGACAGAAGACTTATCGATCGAAACTGCGGTTTCGATTCATGACTCTATAGTGACACCGCATGTCCCATCACTAATTAATTGATAACTCACTAATTATACGACATAATTTATCCAAAATCAATAGGCTCTTGGTTCGAAATATGATGAATGCACATGCAATTTGGAGCAGAATCAACCACGCGTTTGTGAGATATCGCGTGCATCTAACAGACAAACAGACAAATACCTATCAACATACTTACCGATCTAAAGATCGATAAGTAATAATCACTATCACATTAATAATAATTTAATTTTCTTGTCTAAATACCATTTCTTGGCAGAGGCTCGTTTTTGGCCACAGCGGTGAAACGAATGCTTTCATACTCTCCAATGCTTTCATTTCCCAGATAGAGCAATATTTTGTCAGAATTCCATTGAGTTGAATCTTTTGCCACTCGAAACTGATATTAAAAAAATTGATAAAAATAAAAAAAAAATCTAAACAAACAAGTGTGGATGAGTAAGAGGACGTCATCCGTATCGCATATCTCAGCTGCCTCTTTAAATTCAACAAGAGCGCGATGTTCAAATATATGGACACAAAAGCCAAAACATAGTATGCGTTCGGTTATGCGAGTCACAGTAGAGTACCAGCGCGGCAATCATCGAGACTAACGAGGAAGCGGAATCGCCACGAGCTGTGCAATTTTGGATGACGCTATCACACAAGAACGAATCCCATAAAATCCACAGAAATTTGCTCAAACATACTGTAACTGATACAAAATTATTTACATTTTCATCTTTATTATGTTCGCTTTGTGTTGTTTAGGCTTGTTTTGTTAATATTTGGGTATTTTGGAATGCGTAAGAGCGAATTAAGATAATTAATCTTATGGCAAAACAAGTTTTGATACTCTAACAAATCGGTAGTTGAACACCCCTTGAGAAGGGAATATGTTTGACTACCGAGGTATCACTGTATCAGGCTAACATTTGAGTAATTTTTTTAGTCACCGTCATAGTCAAAGAAACACATTAATCGTCTTTAGCTATATAGAAAAAAAAAACAGAATTGTAACATATAAATAAGCACTTTAAGATTTTTTATTGTCTTTCTATTCTATTTCCATCCCTATTAATGGTTTACGTCATCCTTCTTTTTGACAAAATGTCCAATGTTCTTCCACAGTTGTGAAAACAGTATGTTATAATAACAGAATCAGATATAAATACTGTATATTGAAATTTAGGTGGTATGATTCGAAATATGATTGAAACAAATATTTGAAACTTACATCTGTAATGCGAAGTTTCAAACACTGTTCAAACAATTTCTGACTGAAAATTACTGGGGTCATTTGAACTATATACAAACAATGCCAATCATATTCCAAGATACCGCAATTTGCCATTTATTATTTTTCGGCATATGATACTTACCACATGATGGTCTCTGCACCAGTCGAAAAACGTCATGTCACTGGTTAGAACTATCAGTTGGAATTCTTTGTTTGCATGTACAGTTGTTGATAATGACTCTGATAATTTTCTGAGTTTGTTTGCAACCTCAGGTCGAATTCTCTCTCCATAAGCAATTGTGAAAAGACGTTTATCTGTGTGAATTTATAAAACACTCTCTGTAGGAAAGGTGAGCCACGGCGGTGCATGGGACACAGTGAAAAAATCAGATCTCACACTCATACTATATCCAGAATCAGTCATGCGTTTAGATGTTTGATTTTTCCCGAGTGTATTCGAAAAAGTAAATTATTTGCTTTTGGATGGAATTAGACAAGTTACTGTTGATATATATGTTAGTTTTGTTTAACACATTGAACAGTGTAGTTATTGAAAATTGGTTTACACCAGTGGTGTTCAAAAGTGTCCCAACCTTCACCACTACTTTAGCTTATTCACCCCTACTTTAGCTTATTGAAATGCACTTAAATCAACCCCCTTATAATGTAAGTAAAAATTTTGTAATACCTTGTCTTTGAGATTTGCACATTGCTCTTCGCATGAATCTTTCAACTTCTTCCTCACTAGTTTGCTGGCAACAAAGTAAGACTTCCGGTGCAATTGGTAACGGTTGTTCGGGGTTTGTCATGTATAGTGATATGAGTGCTGGTAGAATGTCTGGCTCAGGAGTAAATATGAGGTTGACTTTCCCATTATTCATGGGTGTTGGAAGTGTTCTCATTGGTGTGATATGGTTTGCATCACGATTTAGGACATCCAGAAAAGCACGCATGTGAGGAATTTGATCGTGTTTCTCAAACCATCGCTTGTTCAACTGTTTGTCCAAGTTTTCGACATAGAGCGATTTTCCTGTTGAGGGGTAATTCGGGTTATCAAAGTTTGCAATTTTGTGTTGCACTCTCTTCGCAAGAGAAAATTCAATGCCAGCATGTTGGAGAAAATATGACAGTGTTCTTATTATTTATTATTTATGTTGTTTATGATGTTTATATTTATATATAATATACTTTTTACTCCAGTAGATAGGTTTACTAACCAACTCCCGATCTGCTAGCTTCCACTATTTTAACAATCGATGGTCCGACTTCATCACATGTTGTGCTTAAATGTTTGTCCAAGTAATTTAGAATGTCATCAAATGATTTCCGCTCTAACAGTTCGACTTGGTGCTGAAATTTATGAATGTTTATTTTTCAAATCTATTGCAGATGATACTGATAGTTTTAATTCAAATCTTTAGTCATTTTCATCTGAATACATATCGTAATATAAATATATTGTATCAAATTGAAAAAATAGTTAATGATTTCATTAAAAATTTAAGCAGAAATGAAAAACTGCTAGGCTACAATGTTTCATAAAATGAGACAAAAGTTTCAAATATTAAATAGTTTATGTTACTCAGTGGTTATCAACTTTTTCAAAAAAATACCATGACGGACCTTTAGAAGAAATTTTGAAATTAATATTACAGAGCTAAAAACGTAAAAAAATATAAGCCTACGGTTACCGTGTGTCAATAGCTAAATATGACAGTTGAAAACTAAAACGTACAGCCTTTCTGACAACGCTCTACTTAATGTAGGGTTGCCAACCGTCCTTTATTTCAAAGGACAATCTTTTAAAAATAACTATACCATGATCTCTTTCAACGAAATAGTAAGTATATTTGTGAGCTTTCGTTAGATCATGGTCTAACTTCTTCAAACAATACAAGATATAACTGTAAATATAAAGATCACAAGAATTTAATTTATTTTAAAATTAAGTTTTCTATAACTGATTTAGATGCTATGGTAATTTAATTCATATCATCTCCGAACTGTCGGTCTAACTGATGTGGTTGGGTTGAAGTTCGTCTATTTGTGTGGTTTCCCTTGTTTGCTTTTGAACCATGTTTGTTTGTGTGCCACATGTGACCCGCCGCTTCATTATTTGTGGCCCGCATCGCGAGGGTAAACAAAAAATCCTATTTGGTGTTGTTTTGTTATAAAAATAACCAGAAAAATCTTTCGACATATTGTTACATCACAAATGTCACTGAATTGACTAGTGTTATGGCTAGCTGAGACAACTAGAGAAGTTAAATAATGTGCTTAGCTATTTTAAATTGTTAACTGGCTTCCTATTTTTTGGACGCGAATATATGCTAACGAAATAGGCTTTATAGAAAGCTAAAAATCGAATGAGGAATCTATTAGGCTGGGTTGGCTATATCTGATTACTGGATATTTATGTAAGCAGAGAATAATATAATTCCCGCCGAGTGTTGCAACCAGCCTAAACAGTATTACAAAAAGCCTATGTCAGAAAATTCAGTAATTCTACCCTCCTCCTTGTAAACATAAGTTTGAAAAGAAAACTGACTAATTCAAACAGATTTTTGATTGAATAATGGAGGGAAAATACCACAATGCTTAAAGTGTCTGTGACAATCTAAAACGGCATTTTCTTCGTTATGAAGAGATTAAGATCTTACACTTAATGTAGATATAATAGGATTCAATGTAGATAAATGACAAATAAGGATCAATGTGTTTTGACAATAAAAGCGTTTGTTTTGTATTGCACTGTTTGCCTTTTCTGAGCACTATTGGGGCCCGCAAACGATACAAAAATAATAGTTTGGCCCGCGAAGCCGACAGCCTTGGACCACCTTGCACTAAACTGTATACAGAATGCAAAACAACAAGCAGTAAATGGCACTTTATCTTGAAATGTTTCATTCTCAAGTGTTTTATTGTTTTCAAAATAGTTTCATTTTTGCTCTCAATTCCCGGAACCTCAGCTTGTTGTGAACGCATTTTAGTGTAATGTCATCTAAATAACGCAGTGAAAAGAACAGATGCTCCATACAACTAATGAAAAGTGAGCTTTTAATATATTTTAACTTGAAAGACACGTGTCGTGAATTTTCGAAAAAAATAAAACGTGATCCACAATTGCTGAAGTCAGCAAAGAGTCAGTAGAAATAGAATTATAAACTTATGCAGCTGCAAAATTAGAGCTTGTTTGGGACAATGTTAATAAGCATTAAATGTAAAACATATGAAGAATTTTTTAATATATCCTTTTAGCTTGTATATAATTTTTATTTCATGGTTTTATATTGTTCCTTCCTGCAAGTTACAAAATAAATGATGACGGTAATCTATGTCCTTTATTGAAACTTTCCATAGTTGGCAACCCTAACTTAATGGTATCTACCTTTCAATATTAAGGCATAAAACAACATTTAGAAGCGGACTGGCATACTTTATAAACACCTACTGTAACTCCCTCGTATACCAACAAACATGCAAAAAGGCAGCGTGAGCCACACCTCTGCAGTTAGTTAACTTGTAATGGCAGCAATTGAACTCTCTCTAAAATATCACAGACCCACGGCTTTGTGACATCACCATGGGACAGCGTGTTCAAAACAGAAAGTGGGGAATTAGTGTCCCAAGCAGTGATTGTGAAGCGGCAAATGTGTATTTGCAAATTTATGCAGTGAATTTTGGCATTATCAAACTATGAGCCATCTAACAGATTTCTTTTGCGGACCCTCCCAATGTGCTTCATGGGCCTAAAAACGTCCGCGGACCCTAAGTTGGAAACCACTGTTCGGTCAGTATTCTGCAAGTTAACGACGTTGTATTTAAACCCTTTTTGTGCGCTTCCTAGGCTTCTGATATTTCAGTACAATAAAAAATAGTAATATTTCTAAATTCCCAAAGGTCGTTCAGAAATGTGTATGCGCATAGCACTATAAAGGTTAATAACAAAATTTTGACTGGAGACTCTACAAGTGGAGCAGACAGAGCATGCTTTTTGTATGGAAATTGACTAATACCAATTTATTACACAAGAATTGTTTTGTATTCATGTCTTCATATAAAATTCTCGAAAGCAGTAGAATCTCATATTTTTTTACAGTATTTTACTAGCACTGTCAGAGCTGAGCGGTCATGTATGCTACAACCGTGGTTCCCAAACTGGGGTCCGCGGAGCTTTTGGGGTCTGTGAAGCACTTTCGGAGGGTCCGCGGAACAAATCTGTAATGTGGCTAACAGCTTGATAATACAAAAAGTGCTCGAATTTGCATATACATATTGGTCACCTTTTGCTGCTTTGCTATCGCCGCTGGAGACACTGGTTCTTCACATTCTGTTTCGATCACAGTGCCCCATTGCGATGTCACAGATCTGTGGGCCTGTGATATCACAGAGAGAGTTCAATTTATGCCATCACAAGTTTACTAACTGCAGAGCTGTAGCTGGCACTGCCCGTTTGCGTGTTTACCAAATGTCGAAACAGACTGGATGTCACACATGTCATTAGAGTTGCGCTTTATATACATTATGTTCAATCCCCTATTTTTTGTTGTGATTTATTAATGTTTTGTTTTAGTGCACAAGTCCGGAAATCATTAAAAAAAGTGCAAGGGGTTCGTCATGAAATTTTTTTCAAAAAGTTTGGGAACCACTCACTGTGCGAGCTTTTTTTATACAAAACTTAGAATAAGATTAAATGATGATTTGAACGCAAAGATTGTTTTGCGTCAATTTTACAAAAAATGTACAAGATGTAAATGAAGGTATTGATACAATTTAGTCATATTTTAATATATAACAAGAAGCCAAATGCATCATTTTGAAGAAAATGATATTTGCAATAACCCATAGAGAGTTTGAGATTGTGAAAAATAAAATCCGTGTTTCAAAATAATAGACCCAAAGCATGTAATTTGAGATCTAAAAGTAAAAATAGTTCTAAAATTAAGAAAATTTCAAATATTTTGGGCAGGACTTTTCCTTTCTGAATCTAGCATGAAACCTTACCTTATCAAAGCATTCACTAATATAATGTTGCTGACTACCGGATAAAATCACAAGTTGATAATCTGCATTTAAATGCCTTTGCTGTTGCAGTAGTTCTTCAAATATATCTTCGACTGACTTTGATACCTTCGGTTTGAGCTTTTCAGTGAAGGCCAGGCAAAATAGTGGTTGACCTTAAAAAAAAAGAAGTTTTTTTTTTAATTTGAAAAATTATTGTGCAGACTTATACCTGTGTGAATAAAATAAAATCTAGCAAGGAACATCATAGTAGATAACAATGCACTACTGCCCAGGGCTGCTGCTGCTGCAGGGATGCCCAAAAAGGATTGACTGGTTTTTGCATGCTAGGCACACGTGATTTGTCTTTCTTTCTAACAATGCTTTGCAATTTGTTTTGTCAGACAATTGTGTTTCATTGAATCTGTCGGCAACAGCTTTTTAATAAATAATTTTTACACATTTTCCTTGCATATATATTTATTATGAAGGATGATATTGTCAAAACTCACAATGCTCTCAGTTAGAGAAAGTTTGTTTTCAACTTTAAAATTCAGGCGTTAATAAACATTGAATAATTTTTTTATTATTATTCTTATCTTTTTAAAAAGTTACCCACGTTATTATCAAAAACTTGGCAAATTTTTCTATTCTAATAAGGTTACAGTCAAGGTCATTTTCAACTTTTACTTATTCCACCTGAAACAGAAGCTAGTCTGTGAACAATACAATATGACTAGAAGAATTATGATCATTTGATAACACGAGATTATTATGCCAATTTACTTTTTATATATGTAAAAAAGTAATTTCTGATATATATTTGGCATCAATACGACAACATAACCAGTCAATGCCAATAAATTCTACGCATTCTTATGCCGCAATAATTTCTGCCATCTGCTCCGCAAATCGCTTATTATTTCGCAACTGTGTACGTTCAGACACATTGATGATTTTTTTTTGTGTACTAAAAACAAATTCATTTTAAGACAATTGTTTTGAACTATCACTAATTAAAACACTTTTTCAAGTATAACGCAAAATATGAAGATAATTATATTTTGTGTTCTACTTTCTAGGATATTACAATACATATAATAAAATTATATTGTGCTGTGAACGCTCAAAATTGTGTCATGTGGCTCAGTGAAAATTTTGGTCACCCGTGCTTTATCTATGAATGTGAATATTACAATCGTACCATTACTTTTGCACTTGCAAATTGCTCTTCTCATGAATCTTTCCAGCTCCTCAGATGTTGTTTCTTCACTGCAAAGTAACACTTCAGATGCTGTTGGTAGTGGTTGATTAGAATTTTTCATGAAGATTGACAACAGAATTGGTATTGCTTCAACTTCTTGGTGAACAATAAGGTTGGGTCTACCCTTTACAAATGGTGGCTCCATGCTTCTTGTGACTTTTTCTTTGATTTCATGATTTTCATGTAGGTAAGTTAAAAATTTGCCCAAGTGCTCCACACTGAGATAATCTTGCATGGTGAGAACCTTTTAAAAATAATTTTTTATTATTATTTTGAATTCAAATTTGGAAACATTCAAGTTCGACATAAAATATAAGTAACCTTAGTTTTTTCATAGTATCTCCTACATATTGTTTTGACTGCGTTAACAATTTTACGTTCTGATTCATCGATATTTATCGTTTTAATGATCTGATTTATCATCTCGGTCAAAGAATGCATAGACTTATTGTTGAAAATTGATATCAGTTCCTCATCTTCATTTGACTGATGCTCGAATGCTGAAAATTATTAAATTATAATGGTTATACATTTGTGTGGCTTGCGGCTTAAAAAAACTGAAAATGGTATTGCTGTGACAATAACTAATTACAGATAATAATATATATATATGTACCTCTGTCTATATTGAATTCCATCAAATTACTCTGTACTTTTTCTTCATTATATTGATGAAGTAAAGCCCAATTGTTACATTCATCAATGTTCTCATAGCCTACAGCCTGAATGGCAGCTTTTGCCAAGTCTTCAGACAATCGCTCTCTGTTTACAAGGATGCGAAGCATTCGTTTCTTTTTATCCATTTCAGTCATAGTGGCTGGAAACATTGAATTTCATTAGTATGCAATTTTTAAGAAAACTGATTTGCAACACCACATATGGAGCTGAACTTTCAAGACACTTTTTTTATGATTTCTAACGTTTGACTTTTTATTGGCTCTCAACTAGATGACTGATAATTAATAGATCGGTATTTCGACATTAATTTTTGAACATTTTTATTTATTTTTTTAATTTATTTTTTCGCGTCACCCTTTAAAGTGAAATGTCACCTGCAACTTTTTCAAATTTATGTTAACAGTAAGTGCATTTTGATTTGCATTTTCGGTAAAAATTAAACCACTGACTGACTGACTGACTGACCTTCAGAGATATCTGTAAAATAACAGCGAAGCAGGCTAGTGTTGAACTAGAGCAACTGCCTTAAACATGTTTGGATAATTTGGTATAAATGTTAATCAAAACTGTACATATAACAAGCAGGATATAGAAATGTACAGTAGATACTCCTTTAAAATAAACAACATCTTAGTGCTTTGTTTTCCAAAGCTATAAATCAATTCATAATGTTTTCATTTAGAAAGATATACTGTATTTTGGCCATACTTTGGATCATTTGTAAAATTATATTAGATATGAATTTTGGTGTAAGTGAAATCAAGTCAACATATATTTCATAATATTGAGTTATTACATGAATGTTTTTGTTTTCAGCCAAATTTTTTTGCTCTCTATTTGCAACATTCGCAAATTCCTACCTTCTGTATTACTTTGTCTTTCATCATCATCATCGCTTTCCCCTTTTTCGAGATCTTCATCATTAATTTCAATTGCTTGATCACGGGCCTCTTTAATTATGCCTGGTGCGAGACTCTTACAGTCATTTGAAAGTAGGGTTAAAACCTGTCAGATAAGCATGTAATGACGCAAAATAACATGCAAAATTAAGTGCTACAATTTTTGCGATCATTGACAGTGTATTCGAATTAATATTGATTTCCAGGTAAACTAATATCGTAATACAAAAAAATTAGTTAATTTTAAAGCTATCTTCATAAGCAGTACCAACTATATATGTTACTATCTGATAAAACAACTTCCAGACTCCTCAGTATACCATAAAAGCCTCTGTGCATTATGTGGGTTTCTGTCTCATTTTGCTTGAATGTTGTTGTTTGAAAAGGTGATATTAACTACTGCTCCAATCACTTTCATTTTCAGTTGTTATAAGATGAAGCTGTTACTGTCAACTATTATCATATTCAACTCATTTTTTCAAATTTTCATTGGACTTTTTACATCCCACAACATTATTCCAAGACTTGCCGATTTCATAATATTAATAATGCTCAATGAACGGTTTATGTTCATATTGATTAAACCACGTTTTTGTCCATGTTTATGGGCATATTGCTTTGGGAACTGGGGTCTACAATTGAAATTATTTACCTAAATGATTTATAATATAAATCATTAAATCAATCAGGGATTGAGATGTGGCAGTAGTAGAAGTAGAATATTTATTAGCCAGTTCTTCCATAATAGGCTTCTGCATACTTGTTGTAATACTTTCCCTATACATACCTGGTCTGGGAGGAAGGAAATATTTTCAGCTGTTGCCAATTGATGGCACAAATATGTTATTTGTTGAATATTGTATTCATTCAGATAGTAATGCTGTAGTCGTTTTGATTTGATATAGTCAGTCCATCTGCAACACAAGTTTTCCCAAGTAAAAATTTATAACATTCATTCTATCATACATTTTTGTAATTTATATGAATTACTAATTGATCAATGAAAAACATGTGCTGAAATTAATGATCATCCAGGATTGTCCCATTGAATGCGTTTTATATAATATCGCTAGTTTTCTCTTTCTTTTCAGCAAAAGTTATCAATTTAACTGCCATGTTATTGTATTAAAATAATAAAGATTTTACTACGATAGTAATTTAAATGCGTAACTTGCTTAATATTATAAAATTGCAAAATACCATTAAAGTGACTTAACTGAAGAGGCAAGCTAATAATAGTGAATCGCTAAAAGATACACAAGGCTGGAGAATGTATCGCTAGAAGATTATCAATAAAAAAATAGGAAAATGGATATCAGCGATGAAAAAACTTAGCAATATGTCACATACATATGCATCATCATCTCATAACAACTTCAAAACCAACCAATGCCTGGTTTCCAAAACTCATTTAATGCTGATATCTTTCTTTGTATTCCCTACACTACCTATTTGGAGCAGCTATACTATAGCAATGGTGCACAACCTGCGGCCGTACGGCCGCATGTGGCCGTCGTGAAAAAATAATGCGGCCGTCCACATACAAAGTCCTATGAAAAAAATAAAAATCAAAATATAGGATGCTGACGGCTATGCTGGCGTATATTGAAGCAAAACAGAAGCACTGCAAAAAAGTCAGACGACACGATGCGTCACAATCTGGATGGTGTATTTGCTGTTGGCGATTTCCCTTCACGGTTCAGATTGATCACGCGTTTCGGCAGCCCACATGCAAGACCGAGGGAGTCATTAAATTGCTACAATGCATTGCAAACTTTTATAGAATAAATTCATTAAAATATATGACATTTTATTATACTTTTGGGGACAAAAAAATGGGGGCGACCGCCCCTCCCCCCTCCCCGACATTCGATTTTTTTCAAAATAGTGCAACCATTATGCAACTTGCTGCAATATATCTGCTCACGAATAGGTCCACCGAACAGCAAAATTCGTTTAAAATGCGAATATTATACTTCCAAGTAGTCCTACATACTTTATAATTGGGCAGACTGCACCTCGCATGGGTCAAATACGTAGTTATGACGTCATCAACGCCAAAAATTCGGAGGCCGTATTTAATAAAAATAAATGCAATGTGGCCGCCAATGGCAAAAAAGTTGTGCACCCCTGAGCTATAGGGAGGTAGGTATGTCTCTTGCTGACTTACTGTGCATGTGTTAGACGTAGTGTTTTTGACAATTCTTGTAGAATATACAAACTTGCTGTGTCACAAAGGGGTGCACTTTGTTCCATGAAACGAATTGTGACTGTTAAGTTATGCTCATTTTGTCTGTCATTCATGTCAGCACATGGAGAGGATCTGAAGAATAATTGAAAAGAACACCCATCACATTACTATATAATATTACATTACAATACATACACATTATTATATAGATTATCTCTCTCTATGTTTATACCGACGCAATGCTCTGACTTTTCTGAAAAAAGTTATTAAATGAGTAGTTGGTTGGGCTGGGCAAAATACTCTAATAACGAATATATTAAAAGTTCTAATACGATTTTGGTTGGACACAGAATCAAATGTGTCGCTACAATGTGTCAATCACCCACATCAAGCTAGCAAAAATTTGCCCATCGCTTTCGTAGACATACAAAAACGACAAATTTGAGTTGTCTTTGCGTTATAGTGTTTACTGTTTCCATTCCACACCCATCATATCATTTAATTTTCTAAACTTGAAAAAAAGCACGCCAACAACGCTACAATTTTGAAAATTTTCTTTTCGGTCAAACCAGATAAGGTATTCTGTAAATATGTCATGTTATCACTAAAGAAAAATATCATTCATTATGACTGAGTAGCAATGCCAAAATTGCCGATTTATTTTATCAGTAATTTAACTCAAAGCAACACGACTTTGCAAAGTTTTTATTCAACACGAAAATTAAATAGACACACCAGATAAATAAATTCATAAGAAATTCGGTATTAATTTATGTTCAGAACCTACTTTATAGTTGTCCCTCAGTCTGTCACCAATGTGAATGTGACAGTTGTGACAGAAATATTAAAACGATTATATTATATTATTGCCCGACATTTGGTAAGAATTAATAAAAAGAGAAATGGGCGGAAAGGTAGCTTACCGACTCAGTGACAAATACGGTCAATGAATAAGACACAATTAACCGATTTAAAAATCCATAATTTGTTACTGTCTTTATGGTCTTCTAGTACCGGTAATTTTCAAAAACATTATCGCCCTTCTGGGTCCAGGTCTGGTCAGTTATATATTAACACTATATTAAAAACATTTGTTATTCTACTATTTAGCATTTGGTAAAAATGTTCGATGTAATAGAAACAATTTATTTTGTCCAAAATTTTAAGATATATTCAGAGAAAGGGTAGATTAAAAATTCTTAGAAAGGGTTAGATTGGGCATATGAAGTCAGAATCATGATAAATCTGTTTTCACGCAAACAGTTTTGTCAAAAGAGGCCCATATTTTCCTATAGCAGATCATATTCATTTAATTGTTATCATAAATAATTCAAGAATTTCAATTTAAAAATGAATGAGATTTCAAAATTGTAAAATATAAATATTCTAGCCAATTATAATTGACAATGTGGTATTCTAAGCTAATAAGCAAGACTCTTTATGTACCATACTGAATTAATAACATGTTAACTGAAGTATACTTCATAAGTAAAGCATTGCTTTACACTATAGTTTCCGGAATATGTTCCCTTGTAAGCTATAAATAAAACATGTGCAGAATACAAAATTCATAAAATCGAAAACTTCTAAAAAATAAAAGTTAAATTAGGTTATTCAATTCTTACGTTATCATGGCCGTAAAGTCATTGAATAGCATACATCCTGCATTAGTTAGGTTAACAAATGCTTCTGCCAAAGTTTTCACTGCTGTGAAAAGTTCAACAAATTGAGCTATATCTTGCTGCCCTTGGTCTTCTTCACCTGCTATAAGGGCCAACTTGGATTGCAAGTCTTGTAAAGCATGCAGGTCATATTTTTCTGATTTTTTATCTGAAAATTTGAAAAAAAAGTAGATGATTGCAAGTTATATTGAGCTGAAGAGTGATTTATAGTTGACATCTCTTTATTAAACTATTCATGGTCCTGCTAGGCATATTGGCAGCAAGCTACTAACTGCCCTGACCATAATATATTTATTTTCTAATGAAACGGAGAAGTGATATGGCAAAATTAATGAAGCTATTGCAATACTTTTTTGACTGCATACACCAAAATGCAATAATACAATGGAATATATAGTTATTTGTATAAACGAGGCATGTAGTTAGTTGCGTTTATGCTAACGAGTCAAAAGTATGCTGCTGTTACTCAAATATCATTCAATTAATTTTTTTCCATCAATCCAATTATTCTAATAAGAAGATAAATTACTTATGGTGAGTTTTCTTGAGTGGAACTGCTAACTAATTTATATGTTTGATTCTCATACTTAAAATATGTACAAATTACACTTGATTCTACAAACATGCACGCATATACCATATCAGAACATACACAGGAGTTGGAAAATAAATCAAGTGATTTCTGGCATGAACAGTTAGCAAAGTAAATAAAAAACCATGATTTACATATTTCAAGATAAAACATATAATGCAATTCAATTTTATCTCCTAATAATGGTTGAGACATATTAACCGGTACCTCTTTGAGGACTAGACTTCTGAGGCAGTTTGTCTTGAATGGTCAATGAAACACAGTTTCCCAGTGCTATTCGTTCATTTTGCACATTACCAATAGTGTAAACTCCTCTTTCATTTATGTTCTGAGCCAGTGCTAGAGAACGCTTTTGATCAGATCCAACAAGACTTTCTCTGTCCTTAAACCATTGAAGGTATTCACCGCTATTTTTCTTAAAATACCGTATGACAATGAAGAAATCATTTAAAATTGAATTACCGGTCTTTATTGTTTTCATGTTCACGGGCTAACATTGTTTCGAAACTTATCAGGTTTTAAATGGTCTCAGCATGGCTTACCTACTTATTTCGAGAAGAACCAAAAATGACCTATATTCTGCAATTTTCCTCCAGGCTATTCTCTGGCTTAAATTATAATGTAATATTAATAAATTAAAAAAAATATTGACAGTGATTTTGACGTTAGACGGATAATTGAATCTGAAGTTATTTTATTTTAATTTAGTAGCATTGGACAGAGTTTCTCTTTATTTTTGTAATATAATATTAATTAATTTAATCATTGGAATCTGATTTACATACCCATTTTTCCAAAATCTTATCATCCTGGTCAACATTTTCCCATACTTCTTCACATTTTTCAAGGAGCTTGTCTAGACAGTTAACATCATCCAAATGAAAAAGCAATGGGGCAAAGCCTTTTGTTGCATGATGTAGATGCAGAAATCTGTCAGTCTCAACAGGCGTTTCACCAGCATATGACATGGCCAAATTACACATCACCTTCACTTCAGTAACATCTGTAAAATGGATTTTTGCTGCCTCACAATTTTAGTGATGGACAAAGCCTAAAATCTAAATTAATATTTTTGAATATAATTCAAGTCATGTTTAATGAAGAACGCATACAATACAAGTAAATTGAAAAAGTTGAAAATAAAAATTCGGAACTTAATTTAAACAGCAATTGGTGATTTTGATTGTTTATCCATTTTTACAGTTTTCATCGATTGCTCAAAATGAAAATTTTTTAAATAAAACTACCTATTCTAAATTAGTCCTAGAATCTGGAATCTAAAATATTGTTCAAATTTATTTTCAGTGAATTTGAATAGTTTTTTTCTTGGTTATCCCTGTATTACATATTGAATTTAATTGTAAATGATAATCATCACTGTTATAATCAACCACCATATAAAAAGCATGTCAAACACTTAGATTAGGTATTGTTGTGAAAACAACAAATCAACCTGTCATTTTTTTGGATTGAAGCCATTGAATGAGTTCCCTTTGCTGAATAAAAGCTTGTAAAACAGCTAGATTAGATGGTGCCATGTCACGTAGTCGCTTAGGGAATTTTTCCAGTGTTGTTTCATCAATATCCCTCAAAGTCAAATCTTGATTTTCTTCCGTGTTCTAAGTTATAATTTAGTAATGAGTTTTTGTTACAAATTAATAACACCATATAGAACATTTATTTGATGAACTTACTAGAATTTGATTCAAATGTTCAAAATCGCCTTGTAGCTCTTGTACCTTTCTAAAGTCTGACACCCATTTTAAGCTTTTGCTATTCTTCTTAATTTCAAAGACATTAAAAATTGAGGTAACCGCAGAATCCAAATCGTTGCCTATGACAAATAAAAATATTGGAAATAAATGTTTTGAATCTTTTAAATGTGTGATAAAATAAATGTACTGTACTATATTTTGCAGGTGCTAACATTAATATTAGGAATGGCTGCATGGTCTCGATCACATGTTGAACAAACTCCTACATTCAGCACTATTAATATACAGCTTAACCAGAAGAAAGCACTCAGCGAATAAGAGTTGGAATAATGAATGAACTAACACGTTGAATCGAACTTGATTTTCTAAAATTCGAAATATGAAATGGTGTAAACTCGATACTGAAAAAAAGCATTCAGCCATTCATTCTTTTTATCGGTAATTAGCAGAATGAGGGTAATAAAATATTGAATATTAAAGTTTCTGCTTTTTACCACAAGTCTAGAAACTGACAAATGAGCGAAATTATTTTAACTGGCTACTTCTGTTCCATCAGTTATTACCAAAATCTGCAATATATATTTCTCTAAGATATATACATTGTTCAAACAAAAAGAAAGGGGTGTTTGAAAATTGGCTGGCGGTATATAAGTGGTTGAAAACAAATGGATTTAATAGTAATAATTAGTCAAGAGACACGTTTATCTTGAAATTATCATATACCTCCTATGGAACTTAATCAAACGCATTATCAGCAAAATATTCTGACCAGCATGACTTAGGCAATTTGCATAATAAAAAAGAAAAAAATATATAGAAATTGTTGGGAAAGCATCAAGTTCGAATAAAGTTGTTTGATACCTTTCATATCTGAATCATTGAATTTTCTGCTGAATTTGCACAAAATTCCCAGTTCTTCATGTATAGTTTTCCATTCCCCTTCAGTCCAAATAAAGCGTTCAACAGCCATATCAAGTTTGAGTGTTTCTGTGAATATTTCATTATAATGTTAAGAAATATTAGTGGCTAGATGGCAATAACTTGAAATTTTCTACAATAACTAGACTTATCCCAAATTTACCTTTCTGAATTGAGTTCACCAATGAACATATTTCATGTTTCACCGCTATCCACACATCAGAAAGTACCTCTTTCCAATCCATCTTACTGGGGTGCTGTTTTGTTTCTTCTAGATTTTTAGAAACCTCTACCCACAAGTTTATGAATATTTGACTTCTCTGTAAATGTATACATTATTCAGCCTTTCTGCAATCTACGTGGCCACATACCAGTCAAGAATTGAATGCCTTTGTCAAATCGAACTTTTTGAAAGGATGTTGACGAGGGCTGGTTATATAATAAAATATTGCTGTCATCTTATTTTATCCGACTGACTTAGATTGATCTTCTCAATATGATGTACTTTTGCTCTTCTGAATTATATTTATATTGACGCTTCGCATTAAAGCATTAGACCATGAGTAATAAAATTAGGTTGGCTATATGTTGCACAGATTCAGATTTTGTTTTATCATCTTAAAAGGAGTATGATCTGCCTCTTATAGTAATAGTGAAATCAAAATTGACCATTTATTTGGGATAGCTATCCATTTTGATACAGTTTCGATGAATTAAAGCTATGTACAAATATTGTTTTTGTACACCAATCTTTTTATATTTGTTTTTTGGTATTTAGGTGTGGAAGGAGTCCTTTTATTTTCTTTGGCCCTTCCAAAATGAACAGAATGGGTTTGGTATTTTTAATGATTGTTTTGACTAAATATTGTAAAAGCTTTTGTATAATCATGAAACTTGTTGAGAACCATCAAAAGTGATTAAAAAAAAATGAATTTTACTACATTTACTTTACTCTGTCTTTTTTATCATATCAAATATTAGAAGTGTGTTTTCCATGAAGTATTTATTGAATCCTCGAAAATATCAGGAACTTTCACAAAAATCTTATAAGATAAATTTACTAGATTAGGAATTCTTATTTGTTAACAAAAATCAATATCGTAACAAGATGAATCAACAAAAAAAATCATTTCAAACCAAGAGAGGAGATAACTCTCCTTTCAATCACTATGGAAATAACATTAAATTATATGTCTAACATTCAGGACACATATGTACAAACTATCAAAAATCTTGCTAGCCAATATCTTAAAATATCAGATACAATAGGTGATAGGGACAGTAAATGGCCATATGCCCAAAAGCTCTAAACATCCCAAAAACGAAGAAAAAAGTGGGCATGAACGGATCTGATTCTCAAACAATGTAACATTAATGAAATGAAATAAAAGTTTATTAATATGGTATGTTAGTACTTTATTTATTCAAGGTTTATAAGAATTTTATACATTTCAGGCAATACCTTGATTGTTTGAATCAACTCGAATTGCTTCATTATATCTGCGGTCAGCCCAGAGTATTGGCTAGGGGTAGCTTCTACATCTTCTATTGTAAACAAATCATTTAGACGTTCAGAACGAACACTTCTATCGTATACTTCTTTTAATTTACTGTAGTCGACACTTGTCTCTGTAGCATCTTGGAAAAGAAGTATAGTGAGTCATATAAATTGATCTGTGATTCAATGTATAATTTTGTGCCATAAACAGAAAAATATATTATACAGGAAAATGCAATATACTATTTAACCAAACCGGAATGATGATTGATTAAGCCTGAGTCAGCATTTCATTGATCAGACAATTGAAGTATTATAATCAACTATCATCGGGCAGCAAGTGGATGTATAATCTAACTGCCCATTTACTGAAAGAAATTTGTGAGACCTCCTCAAATACCAGATAAAATCAGACAATGGCATATTACCCAAAATAATATGAACAATGCTTTGTGAGAATATACGTTTTAAAGTGACATACTGATCTAAATTTAAATGCATGTCAAGTTGGTTCAAAGTTCAGCAACTAATGCTTAATAAAACTACACATAGACAAACCTTTTATCCGTGAGCACATGCTGCAAAACGTTTTGTAGTTTTCGTGTTCCTTCTCAAACTTTTCAAATTTTGCCTGCATTTCTCCTATAACTGTTTCCAAACTTTCAGTTGTAGTGCCTGAAGTTCTCTAGGATAAGAATAAGATTTAGAATTAGAAAATGATTTGAATAAAGGAAAATTGGTAAACAATTAAACCCTTTTGATAGGGGACTAGATTAGAAACGGTGACTTTTTCATCAACATTACCATGTAATTGCAATGCAAACTTATATATTTTAGATTTACATTTAGTTAACACACAAACTATTAGGATATGCACGACGACCACTATTTATGTTGCGTGTGAAATCTCATGGCCCGGCAACTGATTTTCTATTGCACCTCTGATTACCGTACCCAGCTTGAGTTCTTTTGCCATAGGGATAATTATGTGTGTGAAAATTGATGAACAGATATCCTCATCATCAAGACCATGCATCTTTATTTTATTGAAATAATTACTTAACTATTCCTTATGAACTAGTAACAAAGAAGCCTATGATCTCTATATGATTAAGCTGCCTAATTGGATTTCCTCTCCCCCGAGATAATATTGACATAAAAAATTTAGGCTGTTGATTGAAAATGTATTGTGAGTTTGTATCAAACAGGTTTCATGGTATATTATCTGCTGCTATGTCTGTTTTATTGTAGTTGCCCTTTTGTTTGTTTCATGAAAATACATATTTTGAATTGGTGATAAAAGCCTAGTTTCATTGCTTTATGTTCAACTAATTAAGTCCACACTTACTGAAAACATAGTTTGAAAAAATTGACATATTTTTGAATGGTAGTTTCGTATGACGATCAGTTCATCTATTGGCACATTTCGTCTCTCCAAAGTGTTCAAGAATTCTTTACAGCTTTGCTCAATCAGTTTTATAATAGGTTTTGCTTTTGGTAAATATTCAAGAGCATTGTTGTTGTCTGTAACATAAAGAATTTATCATTTTCAGTCATTTTTTGAAATCCGCAACTGCAATGTACAATTATTTTGTAAATCGAATTTAGGTATTCACTGTCTTCTATAAAATATAGACATCTGAGGAATGTTGTTAACAGTTTGAACTGCTTAAAATAGGAAATGAAAAGAAAGATTGGTTCCAACATAATTTTATCAAAATATTCATATGCTTTACAAAATTTACATCTTCAATGTTATCAC
The DNA here is from genome assembly GCF_013122585.1 of Styela clava. NCBI lineage: Eukaryota > Metazoa > Chordata > Ascidiacea > Stolidobranchia > Styelidae > Styela > Styela clava. The sequence goes on along the minus strand of NW_024102835.1, from coordinate 14,089,115 downwards.
CGTATATACAATTTTTACCACAATCACATTGGAATCCTTTTCATTTTATCAAATAACTTATTCAACTGCAGTACTTACAAATTATTCTGAAGATGCTCAGAGATATCGGCCATTCACAAACAAATTTTAGGATATTCTTGGTTGATGTTTTCTTATTAATGCCATGAGTTTCGATCCCGTCAAGGATTAGTTTTTCAATAAATTTTACAACTGCCTTGTTCTTGTGCGAACCAAAGATCTTAGCACTGAGTCCACAAAAGAACGATAATGATTCAGAATCCTGTTAACCAAATATTAGGATTGGCGCATTTTAGTGCATCATGTAATGGTTCATATATATAAGAAATTTCGAGATTGTTGGCAGTCGAGTGTTATCCATGATATGGTATTAATGTTTTCCATATTATACTGCGTTGAGAAGTTGACATATGTCTCTAGAGGCATATTTTTGTATGTGCATTTAAAATACTGAGTAATCAAGCCGATTTAAAAACAGGATTGAAATTCACTTTTGTGATAGAGTGATAGCTCATTCTTACCTCATCTTCCCTCAAAACTTTGGCCGCACTGATCAATGCTTTCTCAATAAAACAGTGTTCAAGTTCATCACAGAAATGAGCTTTCAAAATTGTTTGTGTGAAAAACTTGAAATACTTTTCGTCATCATTCTTCCATTTCTGTGTTAAAAATTTGTTGTACTCAATCTTATTCCAAAGATTTCAAATTCCATTAAAAGTTAATTTTATTGTGAAATATTCTTCTCGTTTTTAATTATATCTGTTTATTTACTAATTTTGTATACGAATTTGTTGGGTAGCATAAACAAGGCTCTTCGTATTCATATTTAGAAGTAATTAGAATGCTGCTTGTCTCAAATTTGTCTTCGAATAGACCATTTTTGAAGAAATTCTCAATTTTCCTAGAGATGATCCAGATAGTTATATAATGTTTAGATTAGATTTTTTGCTCAAATTTTGGCAGTTGGTGATCCCATGATATGTATGTACATGGTGTGTCATATCAATATGTGTATAAAAAAATATCATCCGCATACCTTATTAATGTTTCTGCTGATTTGAATTTGAATGATTTCCAACCACTGTTTCTTATATTTTTCAGGCCATTTGATACTCAGCAATTTGTCAAAGAACTGTGGGCGCATACGAAAATGGCATCAGTAAACATTTTACAAAATATATCAATATATCGCAACAAATTTGTGCAAGATCTTAAATTAGGTAGTTCAGGTGGAATATTACTTGTCCATCAGAACACAAACAGATTATCGAATTCTCATATTTATCGTAACCGCAATAAATTTAATTGTAACAAAATTTAACAATGCAGCTGTACAATTTATTCAACAGTCAAAAGACAAACTTATTAATTATAAGGAATCACTACTAAATCTTAGTCTGAGTAAAGTTTGTAGAGTCACCTAGGACAAGGTCAAATGTAACAGCCAGGTTCATCCAGGAGAAACAAATCTTAATCATGCTTATTCTGTTTCTCGAGCTGCTTTTGAAGTGAAACAAGTGGAATTTACCTGTGTGTCTTCAAGAACATTTGTACATAGTAAATAATGGATTACCTGAAAATTGTCTTTGAGACAAGGATCATAACTTTTAATTTTTTCACCCACATAACTTTGTATATTAAACACCAACGAACTTGTCTGATCATCAGTAAACTTTTTATTCTGTGAAGTTAATTTTACACATTTGAATATGACAACATCATCCTATTTTTATATGCTAGAGTTCTACTATTGTTCTTAATCAATATAAAAAATGATTGCTTGATTATATAGCTGAGCTCTTTTACATGAGTCCTAGTTAGGCTTACCATAAATCTGAAACAAAAAACCGGGACGGTGCGATTTGGCAAACATTCGGTCGATTGCCAGTCTTGATAATATTGGTACGTCTACCATGCCATTGCGGGTATATACGACTGTAAATCTCTACTGATCATTGAATTAGAAAAAACACAAAAAATTAGTTTGTATTATTCATTCAGACCAAAAGTATTTGTCCGCAGATGGAACCTTTCTCAAAAATTCTTGTTTGATTTTCTCATAAAACTGATAACAAGAGACATCACCATTAAATTTGCAGGTTACGGAGTGGTTTTATATTTTCTTCTGGCATTCTGCACCTGCTTTCGGACCAAAATTTTTTAACAATGGAAAAAATCCTTTCAACAGATGCCGATGTTCCGAAAAACAAAATCAACCAATTTGCTGCAAATTCGAAATGCTAATATTTCTGTTAGAAAAAACGTTAAACAAATCTGTCCACTTAATTTCAACCGGCAAAGTAAGTCAAATTGCATTTGAACCATGCTCAGATAAATATCTCTTTATCAGTATTCGTCGAAAAGTGCATCGCTATTCAAAACCTGATCAGCTAACCAAACATATCATTTATCAATTTTGCAGACCAAACACTTCAGTCCAGTTTATTTCACTCTTCAAATTTGTCAATATGTGTGGCCTGGCAGCATTGTAGGCTTCATCGTGCAGCCTTATATACGATAGACATTTCTCGTAAAAATCGCAAACATTCTTTTTAAATACAAATTTTTCCCTGCAAATTTAGCTTCACCTCTGACAGAATATTTGCAACATCTACGGCAGGGGTCGGCAACCTTTTGTCGCCCGCGGGCCAAAATTAAGGGTTGCGAGTCATTGGCGGGCCGCACATATTTTTAGAAAGTTGAAACTGAACGGATGATATTTTTTATATTAAAAATCAAGCAGTGATACATCTCTCGAATAGAATATAGATTTATTTCCTCATTGCATCTCAAAAAATTCCATTTGAATATTTTCAGCGCCATTGAACCCTTTGCACTTAGCATCAACTTTTCTGCGTTTTGTTGCCATTCGAGCTTGAAGTAAATCATCATTAAATTCAGAGGAGAACAGCGGAGCAATGCACCAACTCTAATTTATTTCTGGCTAAACGTGCAAAATCAGCGAATCCGCATATCAGACAGCGGACATCAGAAATTCTAACTGTGTATATTTACAAGTTAATGCAAATTTAGCCTCAAAAAAATTTGAAATTAATTTAGAGGTGCAGTCAAAACTATGGTCATGAATAGCAGTGTGATAGGTAAATGTCGGCTGCCAACGACACAGAATCATCCGAATTTGTCATCGCAAAATTGGTCAGTCGAGTCGATGCCTCAATGTTTTGTGCTTCCTGCTTTGGATATGATCGTTGACATCTGAACGTCCGCCATGACTAATAGAAAAACAGATCTGCAATGCGTACAGTGTACCTTTCCTTCTTCAGTTTGCCTCAAATAAGGAAGATCTTTCTTCAACTCATCAGAAAACTTGTACTTTCTTTTTGGCATTTCGACAACTTAACGACATTGCAGTTAACGCCAGAAAACGCATTAAAACATATACCAATTGTGACATAACAATAGAGCGATTTCTCTCTCTGAACTAGCAAAGTGTGTCGCAAAACAGTGGTAAATGGGCTGTCACCGTTAGAAAAAAATTTGTAATAATAATGAATTTGAATTTTTTACCCATGAAAACCGTGCTGACAAACCGGGACATTTGAGTCAACCGGCCGGGACGCCGGGACAGCTTGTCAAATCCGGGACTGTCCCGGCTAAACCGGGACGTATGGTAAGCCTAGTCCTAGTCTACAACAAAAAGAATAGTTGATTAAATACAAATGATGGTTCAAGATTGAAAATTACTAGATCGAGGAAGCAAAAACTCACCAAAGTTAGTATAGCAGACCAGTAGGAAATAAAGCTGACAATCTTCGAACAGAAAAGAATATATTTCGTATGGTTGCTATCCGGTTTCTTTAGTGACATAGATAGTGTATTAAGCATCGAGTTCATGAAACAGACACAGTCTTCAGTATTATCTCCAGAGAAATTGCTGTATAATTTGAAGCATTACTTTGTGTTACAAACTGTTGTCAAAGATGTTTAAAATCGTTGTTGCATAAATATACACCCGATAATAGCATGGACTTCACATCAGCTTTGATATAAATGGTTTAAAATAGCAATGCTATTATATGACAATGCAAATTATACAAGTACCTGTTGAATTCATTCCTCCTTGCATAATCGAATATTTCTTTGAAAAGCTCTTCTGCGTGATCAATAACTGTTGAAGTATTTTTTTTTACCTACATATTTGAATAGTATTATTTAATGTAAAATATAACCATTAGAACACACTGATCATGTATGGAACACTATCCAAATAAAATATACCAGTGATGGTAACCTATAAGTATTTCCGCTTGTTACACACGGTCAATCGGTTGTTTGCTACAAAGTTCCTTCTACCTACTCTAAATTCGTCATCGATAAATTGCACGATCTTCCGTAGAAGCTCATCCAACCGAAAACTCGTGAGAATAACAGCTTTGCTCCTCAATAACTCAAGAACAGAATCAGTTGTCAGTATATTCTGGTATAGATATGTAATCCAAGGCTGACTTGTCTGGATTTCCCAAATTTCTGGTGCGAGCTGCACAAGGTATCTGAGGTTATAGAGAAATTAAGTATTTGTTTAAACATTTTTTACTGGTAACATTTATAAAATTGTTGTTTCGATACTACGTGTAATATATATGTTACTTAAATAAACTTACTAAATAAATACTGTAATTCTTACTTCTGATAACCTTCAGCATTACAATCCTTTTGAACTGCCTTCCAGTCTGACAAAAATTCTTTCATCAATATTTTACTGAAAGGATTAGAGTAAAATGCTGACTCCCTTGATAAATCGAGTTTTTTCATTGTTAACGATCGTTCATCATGCTTCACAAAATGGCATAGCGAAAGCGCTAAAATCCATCTTGGATTTGTGGGGTAACAGGTTCGTAGCACCCTCAATATCTTTTCTGATAGATGCTCGGGCAATCTGATAATATAAGAATTATATAATAAAAGTTTTATTTTGAAGCGTGCACTGAATCACCGGCTTACAATATTGTGCTCTACATTTAAAATATGTTTGATGAACTCCACCTTTAATCCATGAACCACATCATATAGCTATTTTTTTTATCTTTCAAAGGGTATTGTTAGTTGACTATAATAGTAACTGCTGCCAGAAATGGGCTTGAAATTCTCCCTCATCATCACTGCATTGATAAGGATCGAGAAACATAACTTAAACCAGACAACTACCAAGTGTACAATTTCACATTGTACAATGCTGTCAAATACCAAGTTTAAATTTAAAAAGTATATGTGAGTATATGACTTTGGCAGGTCCACACATTTCATACCTTTTTTTGAAATCTTGCACTTCGTACCAGGCAGAAAACTATACTTTTATCATTTATAATTTTTAAGAGATTGTTTGATGCTCATTATCACATACTTACGTGTGTGCATCCAGAATATTAGTTGTGATAAGTTGATGTAGTCGTCTTTGTCTGTCTGTTTCAAAAATGTTAAAACACAACCCTTCTGAAATGCACATCAAAAGTTCATCCCCTGCTTTACATTGAAGTCTATCCATAACAATTATCAGGGCTAATGTCCCCATCATTTTCTCATGTTTTTTCAAACTTTGTAACCAGTCAATTAAACACTTTTGATACATCTGCAATATATCACAATTTGCTATGTTATTTTGAATACCTGATGTAAACCAGAAGCGGAGCTGTGGCCCTTGTTCGCTAGTGTTTATTACATTTAACTTAACATAGGTAATTATTATTCTTAAAATTTAGAATTCAATCCTTAAATTCTCAGGAAGAATTTATCTTTGTTTAAAAATATTTTCAATAGGTAGTCAGCAATGATTCAAACACGTTTAAATAAAGTCAAATTCAATCCTCCCATTTCAACATTCATCCAAGGGCTAAAGTTACAAGTTATCGAACATATCTGTTTCATCTACCCGCTGAAGCGTAATGCATTCCATGTATTGTCGTAAATTAAGGTATTTGATTTGTGGGATGCTTTAGCCAAAACTGTTTTCAAATCTTATTTGAGGTAACCCAATCTCTATCCCCAATTTACTGCAGTATATTACCTGATCGTCAGCAAAAACTCTTTTTTTCGGTGGATAAAACTCCCACCCACTGGTTATTTGATCCATCCATCCCATTAATTCCATTTTTAATATTTTAGATGTGAACAAATCACTACCAGACATTGGTAATAGACTCAGAAGCAAGTCTCCCCACTGGGTAACAGAAGGCATTTGCTCATAACCATGGAAAAATGCAACATCAAATATATAGGACTCTGCTCCTGAAAAACATGGAATTGTTTACAATATTATGAAACCAATATTAAATGAAAGATAAACATCTATTTATGGCAGTATATAACTAGCAAATAACAACAGTTGTTAAGCCAGGAATCCCATTTTTACACAACTGTACCTAATACTATCACATTATCATTCAATGGTACTTACTATGACTGACATACACTATGCGGCGTCCAGGTACTCCAACTTTTTCTAGGTTGGAGCTGTTGTTATACACTGAGTAATCGTATGATAGTTGATTTTTCCAAGGCACTGTGATGGTATACACCATGTTTCTATATAAAATAACATGACAGTGTTCCTAATTGAATTCAGACTTAATGGTTAATTTTTTTCAGAGTTCTAGATCCAGGGCTAAATTAAAAACAATTAACTTCGTCGCAATCACTTGCTGGTGGGCATGTGCAACAGTGCAATTTAAAATATTTTTTTGCTGTAAAATGACTATTTTTGCAATTTGTACAAATAAATATGTGTATCTTTGGATTATCGAGCGAAGATGATGAATGAATCAGATTGATGAAAATCCTTTTTTTATCGGATGGTATTTTAAACTGGGTCTACTTAAATGTTGGCAATAATTAATTTCAAACAAACACGAGCCGTTTGTATTCTTGATAATTAAAAAGAGACAAATTCACCCGGCATAAACTTCTATTGTACGCTGAACTATACTATATAATAAATATACTATAATGTGAAATCTTGAAATGATTAATGCGCACAGTATTGCAGTAGTATGCTATAAAAATGCTATTCCATATCAATGAATTTCATTACTCAAGATGGTCCATGGCAATCCATTCCTTTCCAATCCTAATTCTGACTATTTCATCAGAATGAACACCTGATGCCGCCACACGAATTATAATTTCTCGACCTGAAAATATATTACTGACATCAAAATGGGTTAGAGTATGCGTGTTTGAGTTTTTCAAATAGCAACACTTTGCATCTGGAACGGACTGACTTTGTTTGGATCAGGTACATACAAACCCTCTCAAGTATGATTCACATTTGGAAAGTCAATATTCCAGTCATTCCCAAACTTTTTCAGCTTGCGGCACATCTATTACAAACCAAATTTTTTTTGAGTCCTTATCCGCGAACATTTCGGGTTTTGGCAGTAAATAAGATTAAAATAGGATTCCGTCGATCAATTGTACCGAGTCTTTTTCGTTTTTAGCTTTCAATTAATGAAGAATGGAAAAATTATTATGTTGCTCTATATATATTGTATATACATATACAACAAATAATCTTTCCGTTCACATATATATATCAGTACAATAAAAATTGTATATAGCCTACATATATACTGTACTGATATATATATGTTTTCTAATAACGACTCGCGGAAATTTGTCGAAAGAAAATTACATGGTGGCGAAGTTTACCACAATTTTGTGGTGGTAATAGTAGCTCGAAATGTGAAAAATTATGAAAGTAATATTATTACAAGAATCTCTTCAATTTCTGAACTGTTGACAGCTTAAAAAGGAATGTACCAGGAATTTAAAAGTAACGATAATTTGACCTGAAACAGCAATTTTTCAAAACGATACGTAAGTCCACTCTGACTAATTACAGAGCTGTCCTGGTGGTGGAATCATGAAATCGCAATTCTACCAAAATTAGTAGCCCTTCAAGTATCAGTGTCTACTTATCTAGATGCAGCTACAAATAATTTTCATTTTGGGAACTAGTACCGAAGTTTTCGAACTCGAATTTTTTTTTTCAGTCATCAGCCATATCGGGTAAGTGTTGAGCGAGCTGACTTTGAGCAACCTTGCATTGTTTAGTTGGGGTTGTAAATGTATTATTAGTAAAGACCTATCAGAAAAACATTATTAAAATAGTGTGGCACAACACATCCCCTTATCGGTAGACATAAATTACTAAATCTTTATATATGTGGTACCAAACTACACTCAATACTGATTTTTAATAAAGTTCACGTTGAATATTGTGTGATAATCTCAGGAATATCGTGAAAAATCCGCACACACTTTTATGGGCTTGACAGCACACAATTTGGGAAACCCTGACATATGTTAATGAGAGGTTGCTCCATACCGCTGTGATGTGGTTTGCATAACTTGTTGCTGGTTAACTAATTAGTAACTGAAAACTAGACATACTGGTGTAGCTTCAATGTGATATTGTAAAATATGGCTTTTCATCATCTGGACTTAATATCCTTTGGTTACTTATTGAATGCTTTTTTGGATGCTATACAAAACTTACTTTGGACTTGATTTTGTCTCATTCGCAATTCCTCGGATGAGGCAGAAGATTGTTCTAATGGCCACACTTGATCTTGAATACCATAATGGTCTGAACACAATGTAGAAAATGTTATTTTGGAAAGTTGAAACTATGAACAAAAAACAATTTAGGGAGGATCGTAAAGATTCAAAAGATCACAAGGAGGTAAATTGTTCTTTCACATACAAATAATTGAGGTTTTTCAACAACCTCAACTGTTATGACTTTTTTAAATATTTGATCTGAAAGTGAAATATCACTAAAAATTTAAATCTTAGTGATTCATCACTCGTAGAAAAAACCTCAGTGACAGTGATGAATGTAGTGCCATGGTTGCCCTCATGGGATGCAGCTAGTTTCTGGCTACTTGAAGTAGTTATGTCATGTTTGAAATGGCCCACTGATTTCGTTGTACAACTGAACTCTTTGTACATATTTTTGTGATGATGAAGTATGAAATATGTGAGCTGAAAAGTTTATATTTTAATATTTACATGGAGTATTAGGAAATTATAATGTAAAAAAAATTAGCTGATTCTGAGCTGGAGCCACTAAAGTTTCTGTTAGCACCGGCTCCAGCTCTCCAGCCCTAATCTTATCATACGAAACATATTCATATATGATTGGGGCATTGCCAAGTTCAATTATACAAAATTCACAAATTTACATGTTGTACTAAAGTGCCAGTTAGCTAATTTGACAATGGCTTCAATATGCCCATTTCTCAGCATGTTTACTAAGCGTCCCGATGCTGGAAAGGAATCTAGAGTTTCTCCAACGCTTAGTTTTTTTCTTGGCACTTGAACCTACATCGCTACAATGTTGCGCCAACTGCCAGACTACATATCTTGTAATACAGCCTTTTGTTATAAATTAATGATATTACTTTGGCTATGTAATTTTACCAGTTTCAAGAGCCGGTGGCGTTTCCTGAAACAAAACAATGCATAAACTGGCAGTGTGATCATCCAGAAGAAATATGGGTTAAATAATTATTTGACTATGAAGGCATCATCAGTCGTTTTTCCATTAGATGTTTTAAAATTTTCACCAGATTCGGGTAATTCATGATAAAGTATGGTTCAGGACCAAGCTTGTGCTGATCAAATTCATACCCATTTGCAGTCTGACCCAATCAGATTTTCTTCAGACACACTATATTTACAATATAGATTATGTTCCATAGGAAAGTGGGCTTAAATCGGTGATATTTCATTAGAAGTAGATTGTAGTGATATTTGTAGAAAAATTTCACTTCTTTGGGTTTCTGTCTTGATCCAAAAAAGATTTCTTTCTGGCTGTGTTGAAATGTTGCTCCACAACTTTATCTCACTTGAAAATATATCAAATGCATTTAAACACTCACCAGGTTTGGATCGATTTGTTTGCATCCGGGTTTGACTGCGTGAACGAAATAGAGTCTGTGATGGACAATCTAAAATAAAAAATGTTTTCTCATTACTAGTAGTCATTTACATTTGACAAAGATTGAAAATTGAAAATAGCTATCTACCCTGCAATAGAAATACCATTGTAAGTGAATCTAGTGATGAGCGGTGGTGTGGCTCATTGTGCTAAGCGTTAGGAATACCCTCGCCACCGCACCTCTGATTACTCTGCGTGGGTTCGCAGGTTCCAATCCTATGTAGGGATATTTATTTGCAAGATGATTGCTGGACTCCTCGCAGCCATAGGATGGTTCACGTAACTGCTGGTCGGTTACGGCTTCCTCCACCATCAAGTTAATGCCTCCGAAAACAAATAACTACCGGTGACTAATCCCATACCCGACATGGAATGGTAACTTGACGGGAGGCCGTGGTTCGTCATATGGTTATGCCGTCTTATCGACTTTTCTCTCCCCGAGATAAATATGTAAATCTTATCCTATACTGAAATTTAAAATATATACGCTATTTATAATATAGCCCAATACATATTTGAAATCATTTAAAGCTTTGTCAATTCGTGACCCAAAAATATAAGGGAATTGTATTATGTGTTATAAACAGATCGAGTGAAAATCATCCAATATATTTCCTTAATTGAACACTGTATCCTATTGCTTGCAATATTTCATCCTAGTTCATTTCAGTAATTTATTCCAGATATTATTTCATTTTGCATTTACATTATCTTGCTGTAGAAACATATTTTTTGGACATTTGATTCAGTATTCCGCAGCATTTTTAGAGCCAAGTTTTTTCCTAAAGCCCACCCAGATTAATAATACAAAACGTTTGATGAATTTTCATCTCACAGACTATACAGGCTATGAGGTGGCTATACGACATCTCGAAGTCGGGCTTACAATTGGCGGCCAAGTAACTGTGCTTGACCCATACTGCAGCAGTTTTTGGAATGGCTAAGTAGTACAGTTCGAGTTATCAGTTTCTTGAATGCTGGAAACAGCATTCAGCTCTCTTGATTTTGTGTACTCTAGCTACAATCTTTGTACGTTTTTTTACGACAGAGATTGTACTTAAAAAACAAAAGAATACAATGCAAATATTTAAGATGACTTAAGAAATTCTCTTTCAACATTTGCTTAAAATTCTAATCTGAAATTTGTGTGTAAATAATCAGTGATACATCAGTCAAAATAGATAACCGCATGCACTTTCTACAGATACTTCTTTACTCTCAATGGAAGCAATCAGTATTTTATTTTAATATCATAATAATGAGAATAATATTGTGGATTACTGGATATTCTTACCTCGTGCAGGCAACACTCCTTGTCTTGATGACAAGAGTGATGCTCCATCGTTTCGTCTTGCATATGGTTCTGAAGATATGGAATTGATTAATGTAGTATTGTGAATGATTCACAATTAAGAACAAATTTCTTTCAAATGAAGCAAGAAACTATTGGTAAACTTCAACTATTATATATGATATATATGATTGAGGCAACGCCAAGTTTAAATATACAAGATTTGTGAATTTACATGTTTTTCTAACCCAATTAAATAGTGCTCAAGTCAAATTTTTACAAATTTTAAAAGTATAAGGGCAACAAGGCAGTAATGCTCAATTTTAATTAAGCAATCAATATTCACCATTTGTTACAGTATCCGCCCTTGATTTCCTTCTCTCATCAGGTGATGGCTTCTTTGTTGTTGCGCCTTTTCGCCTCTCCGCTTCATAAGTTTCTGTAAAATTATCTTAATGTAAATTTATAAAAAAAAAATACCAGTTACCTCCATACCGATTATACATGCTAATTTGGCAATTGCTTCATTATACCCATTTCTCAGCATGCTTACCAACTTCCCGATGACAGCAAGGAATCCAGGATTTTTCTAATGATGAGTTTTTCTCTTGGCACTTGAACCGACATGGTATAATGAGAGGTGTATACCCTAGGATTAGGATGTTGTGCCAACTTCCAGACTATTCACAACCTTTCGTTATGATGATAATATTTAAGCTATATAATTTACCAGTTACAAAAGTTGGTAGAGTTTCCTGAACATTTGATGAGTAATTCTGCTTGTTTGATGTGTCTTCATTTTCTGCTTTTGGTGGAATATGGAAAAAATGAAATAATGCGTATGTTGGCAGCTGTTATTATGCAAGAGAAATATGAGTTAAATAATTATTCGATTTTGGATGAATTGAATAAATTAAAATTTTTATCAGTCTTCACTCATCAGGCGTTTTTTATGTCTTGTCACTCGCTCCATAACATTTTGTTACAAGAAAATATATTTAATTCATCTCTCCCCCATTTGAAGTGACATATTTGGAAAAAATGTATTGGTTGCATTGCTCATGAAAATATTTCATTAAATTTATATAGAAAAAGTTGTTTAAAGATTGAAACACTCACCATTTTTTAATTGTTTTTTTTGCAATCGGGTTTCAATTCGTGGACGAGATGCAGTGTGTGTTGGACAAGCTAGAACAATTTTTTTTTTTTCTTTACCGGTGGTCATTTAAATTTGGTATTAAAACATAGCTATTTACTATGTTGCATAAAAATACCATAGTATACAAATCTAGTGATGAGCGATTAAATTCAAAATATATTTTCAGTATAATAATACTTATTTAAAATGAATAAAATAATTGTTAATTTGTGCCAAAAAACATAAGGGAATTGTTGCAAGAAGTAAAAAAATTTTAATTTATTTATCCTCCAGACAACATACAAGTGATATCCTTTCATATTAAAATGCAGTGTCCTTTTGCTTTTTCTAATTCTTTCATTTGTTTCTCATAATTATTGAATTTTGTACCATACCTTGAGCTTTTTCCACCGATGTTTCTTTTCTAGTTTTTCCTTCATCAGTTTGCTTCATGGTCGTGGTTTCTGAAATTTCCAAACAAAATGTGATAGTAGAATTATAGATTTAGCATTGCTTTACTATTAACTTTAAAATATGGTACTTAATACAAAATATGAGATTTCTTTCATGCCGAGTATAACATATCAAAACTAATTTTTTAGACATTTACATCAGTATTTCCGATTGCCAACCAAAATAAAATGATAAAGTAGATGTGAAGACCTATAGTTGAGATATAAGATGTCTAATAAGTCGCATAAAGCACATGTTTACTACAAGTCTGCAATGTCATGTTTGAGATGACACGCAGTCTTTTTGTACAGCTAACTCCCTGGGAAGTTTTGTTTTGAAAAATATTTTACTAGCTAAAATAGGGAAACAACAAAATAATTTTGATATCAGTTGATATGGCTTTTTTAATATTTGCTTAAAACATAACTTGAACTTTATACATATTCTAATTGATACATCACTCAAAATAGATAACCACAATGCTTCTATAACATGGTTGAGGATATGCACATTGTCATAGCAGATCTCATTAATCTCACTGTTCAACGCTGGATAATTTAACCATTTTGTGACAATCCTGCAGATCTAAAACTTGAAGTGTATTGACTTACAATATAATGAAGTCTTTCAATAAGCAAACGGGATGATCAGAGATTGTACGTGACCAAATTGTCATCCATCTCAATGAAAAAAACACTGACCATGATCTACTTGTTCAATCGATTTGCAATACGATGGGTCATTGGTACAAAAGATTTGAGAACCACCAGTCTATACCGCTTTATTTTTGAACTTGTTGCAATGAAAGCATACAAATACTTGATCTCATCTGACCTCAAATATTAGTGACATACATCCAAATAAAGATTAAACATGACTGGTCAAATTTCAGCACATAACTTATTTTAACAGTATATCTTTAGATCTAGTTGAATTTCTAACTGAATAAAGTTGCTAAAAACGAGCTATTGATATTTTGATGATTACCAAAACTGAAATAACTTAATCTTTACCTTCCAGAGGTTGTTCTGATTCTTCTGCAATTCCAGTTTTCGAACTTACTTTCAACTATAAATAGAATAGGATTTTATTATGTTTATTCCAAATGAGACAAAAGCTCATAAATGAATTAATAATAATAACATGGTGAATCATGGCCTTTTGTTTAGTCACCTTTGATATTTGTTATGTTTAGAACTTGAAATTTTATCAACTCAATCATATGATATGTACGGTAAGTTATTAGTTTTAAATTTTATACACAATAAGTTGGCCTAGAATTTAATATCAATGTGATTACAATTAAATATTGCTCAAGTTGCTCATGTTTCAATTGTAGTAAACGACTTTTTCTAGAAAACAATAGGCCCACTCATTGCCTAGTAATCAGAAGCATAAAGTGAACCTTGGTCAAATCCAATACTATGTTGGCTATGTAGATAAGTTCAGTAACTCGGTCTTTATTTTTTCTGACTTTTCCAAACATGGCACTTTTCCATTGCTGTGCTGTTTGTCTACAGGGTTCCCGACTTCCTACTTTATCAGTACTGAGCAAAATTTGTAAAATAAAGATGTAAGAAGAAATGAGGGTATTAGTTTCATTAAGTAGTTCGAGTATTCAGAACAAATTACCATATGTCATGGCGTTGGTGCAAGAGGTATTCCTTGAAAATAATATTATACCCTGAATGCAAAGGCAATTGCAGTAACAGTTAAAAGAATTTTAATTGTACCTTCCGAGCATAGGCCACGCAATTTCAAGTAAAGCATTGAATAAATCAATTCCCAATTCAGGGTCTAGAAATTTTTTTGTATTGTCCAATATCCATTTACGGAGACTTTTATCATCTTTGCCTTGCTCTCTTGTAACTCTGAATATTTTTGCTTCCTGAAAACAAAATAAAAATTGTAAGGATTTGCCCAACTACTGATTCCAACAAACTTTTATGTGCCTCCCATCTCTTGAGATAACTGTTTTTTCTCTTTTTTGTATATGAGTATTCATTGTTTATTCACTACACACGTAGTGATGGGATAAATACTACTACTACTACTCCCTCTAGAAGAAGAAATTCATTGTTTGGTATTTCTGCAACAAAAAATGATGATTTTTCGTTAAAGATGAAGAACATTACACTAAAAAAACAGATAATTGAGAGTTAGATTAAGTTGAGTGGGGCAAGTGGCCCAAAAGCATATAAAGTGGTATTTATCTTATTTTCTTTCTGTGTTAAGATAGATATAGTACTTCGGCAGAGAGTCAGAGTATTCATATGCAGTGAGATTCATACAATTGGGGCAAGTGTAGACAATACATTTTTGAGAGAACCCTCTGCATATCAAATAAGGCATATTTCATTCCTACGGGAAAAGATAAATTGTATTCAGTTTCTCTTGCTTCTAATTAATGTAATTAAATAAAATGTGATTAAAACCCACAGCCATAAATATTTGATAGGAATAAACTATAATTTCCTAATCTAAAGTTGCATTTATGAATTATGTCTTTATAAAATTAAATTTGCAACCTAATTTTTGAATCAGTGATTCACAAAAAAATCGTTCTGTATCTTATGATAATAACTTGAGAAACGTTGTAGAAGATTAAACACTGTGTTTATAGGAGGATATAATTTTGTTTACTATATACATATCCCAACTCATTACTTGTTGAGTTAGTTCTGGCTGACAGCAAGTTTATACTATTATAACCACAAGATCTCATGAAGCTTTCAATTTTTTTGGAATATATAGAAACTAAACCTTAGAAACCTAGTCAACATTAATGGGTTCTCATTTGTTGCCCACCTGTGACCTTTCTAAGTAAATAGTACCTTTGTGTGTGTTAATATCCAAGAGCAAATCTTCATAAATGGTTGAAAACTATCAATGTTTCCATGTTCAAATATTGTAGCAATAGCATCATCAGGCCAATTTTCCAAAACTTGCCTGGCATGACGATAAAAGAAATAAATAAAATAGTGAAGTTAATGTATAAATCTGAGTGAATGACAGTAAAAGTTCATCATATTTCCACATATGTTTTTCAATTTGCCGCTTGCAGTTTGAAAGCTTAGAGCAAACACATTTTCATTATTGCATGGATTCTTAATTACTAGAGCATTTGTTTCAATAGAATTTAAATGTTATGGTAATCACTTATCAATGTGGCAAAATATTTGTTGCAAATATATAACTTACTCTCCAAAACCAGGCCATGTGAATTTCATTGTGGGAAGAAGAACTTCTCTGGTGCTCGAAATACTCTCATAGTTCTCATTCAAAAATGTTGCCAACTTTTGGAATTCTGAACATAAAGGAATGACATTCCACTCTAGAGGGAGTGCATAAAATTTAATTAGATTGTGCCAAGAATTACAAAATCGTTCCATTTGTATGAAAAAAATTATTGTAAAAATGGAATACTGTTCGAAACAGGTAATCTCAAGTCTTGGAAATACTGAATTATATCTAACCTGCTTCTTCAATATCATTTGTTACTATATCCGCATTAACCTGAAATATAAACATTGATATACTGGTATATACCGGGTGGCTCAAAAATGGGTATACAGTTATTAAAATCATTAAACAGTAAAATAATTTAAAAACTGTATACTTACTTTTGGACCACCCAGTATATAATTATATATAGGCCTAAACGTAAAAATAGTTCATACTTGATAGGGCCCAAGACATATATATGTTAAGTGGAATTAGACTTTTCATGGTGTAATTAACATTGGTTGATTGCAAATCAACGCAAGTATATTTTCAAGTATGACACTTTATCATCTGCGTAAAATCTGGCCTAAATCAGTTGATCCCGTTCATTATGTTATTAGAACATTACAACTCAATAGATAGTCATCCATATATCATTTCTTTAATTATATTGCCAAGGTTTCGAAGTGTATAATTTATTTAAAAAATATATTTGCACTAATATAATATTAAGATATACAAACTTTGTATATCTGCAGAAACACATTTGCAGCATTTGCAAATTCAGTGGTTTTCAACGTATCGGACTTATGCTTTTGTAAAAGTGTTGTCGTCCAATCCTGAACCTGCATCCTAGAGAAAATGTGACATGGATATGAGTTATAAATATATAGGTGTATTCGAGGTATTTAAATTCGTGGTTAAATTCGTGTTGCTTTTTTATGACTTTTATATTGTTTTGTTTAAAATATTTTATACGGTAATTAAAACCTCAAAACTCACCTACTTAATTTCTGAGTGCAATATTTGTATAATTCTGAATTTAAGCCTCACTTAATAGTAATGAACATAAGGAGGAATATTCTGGGATGTTGTTTTCACTATTCAAATAGGTTAAATATATCTGTTGGTAAAGAATTTTTATATTGTAGATTACTTTTCAGTTTTTGACCATCCCATATGTAGTAGCTTATTGAACAAAACCGTCCTTTTTTCTGTCTTCTTGAAATGTCTTGGGCCATTCATAACCCAAGCTCTTGCATCTTTTGTGTCAATATTCGGTACTTGCACCAATGTCATATCTGGTATTTTCTGAAAATGTTAACATATAGTAAAATATAGCTTATATCAAATACTTAATGCTTTTGCTCAATCATTCATTACTGATAATGGCATGATTTTTGGGAATTACGGTAATAAGAATCCAAATGAGTTTGGTGGTTTAAAGTCAACAAATATGAACCTGTGGTTAAAAATTAGAGAAAATGTTTCAGTCACTTAGCAAAGTAAAAATTATCTAAATAGTATCAATTTGAAAATATTGAGTCAGAGATTTGAAAATCTTTTATGAATCACTTATAAATATTATACAAGGTGGGAGGTAAAATTATAAACAGGAATAGAACGTAAAATTAATCGTGAATTTCAATGTGAAGAACATTGGCTTGTTTGCGATTTGTTATTGCTGATATCATGGAAAATAATTACATTCCTTGAATTATGTCAATGAAGTGTGGAATTTGCCAATTTTGTAAATACAAATGAGTTTCTCGGTAACAACTATAGCTATAATAATGGTTGTGAAATTGTTTTGTTGCTAATTCCACTACTAAACACATAAACACTAAAATTCAAGGTCATTTTTCACACATTTTGCCATTAGATCTCATATGTTCAATATCACCTTTCTCCGAGTAGAAATATGTTTTGAAAAGTGAAGTTTCAGGGACAAATGTTTGACAAACATCTTATTTAATAAACGACCCATGCAAAGTGGCTTGAAAAGATTGATCATGGCCACAACATTCAATCATGCATAATACAAGCAATTGCGGACTATTTGAGAATTTTATCAAAAACCGGTCTTGCTGACCTATTCATTACCTTTTTAATATCCAAAATGTGCTTGGTCAACTCAATGAAATCAATAAATAATTCATCTTCAGCGGGAACAATCCTTGATAGTAATTCATCTATCCAGTCACCTTCTTCGCCATATTCACTAAAACAAGAATTTCACAAATGTTATTGCCACAAACGCAATGAGCCTGCCAATGACAAGAAAGAAGAATTGTACCTAAATATAAGATAATACAACAAACTTACATGGGGTCAGCGGACCAAATTAGTTGTACAACTGGGAGTAGAAAAAGTTCCAAGTCACATATTGCTTCATAGTTTTCATTGACAAATTCCAGTTCTGGACTCGACTCTGTGTTGGAAAAATTGAAAATTAGTACATCTATATGAAAAGTGATGTTCAACAGGCTTCTTACTCCTCGAGCACAAATTATTTTTGTAATGCTTTTAGCCAAGGCCAAACTTTTTGAAATAACCTGTTTGAAACTAGAAATAAGAAACACTTTGTCAATACAGGCAGAGACTTCAGGTCAGATCTAAACAAGCAAAATTAACAAAATATGTACTATCAAATCTACGGTATTTAGATATGACTCCTGACTAAAACTGGCATTAGTTTAAAAATATTAAAAAAAAAAATATTTTGCAAGAAACTTCTAGAAAGTAAGACTTCGACTAATAGGGTGCTATGTGTGTGTGACTCGATGGTTGTGTGCAAGTGCAATAGGATTAAGGAACAGATAAATGGTTAGAAATAGAACGGTCAGTCATTTGTATGATAAGATGATTTTTTCTGGTTTCCCTCTATGCTTCCCTATGAAGACAGACAATACAATCATGAAATCCTGTATTTTTATCTCAGTGATTAACAGTGGATTTAATCTGAGATCCTACTAATATAAAAAGGCTTCAAAACTGTTTATTCTGAGTCATGGGCTTCTTTTTGAACAAATGCTGCATCTTACCTTCCATTTCCTGCAAAGTCTGTACATTTAGGCTATCTTGCTTTGCATTCTGAAAAAAATTTTCAATAAATAATATAAGTTTTCGTATACCGTATGCTTTGGTACAGAGAAAGCCAGCTTTTCGATATGGTGTACCTCAACATTTTGGCTAATTACCAGTCACAATATTATACATGAATCATTAAACCAGTTAGTCCATTGCAATAGTAGAATATAACTGTGAAAGTAACAGTCAGGACTAGAAGTTACACGGACTTTAGGTGAGGAGTCCAAGAATTCTTTGTACTTTATTTGCACTGATGCAAGAAATTATGACACAAAAAATTGTGAGTTGAAAATTGTGAATTAAACATCTAGATTCTAGACAGGTTGAATGTTGGGCTCTATATATATCTAGTGTATCTGTATATATCGGTTGCTAACAAACTAGTTATGATTAAAAGATTTTTGAAGTCACATTTTTTTTTTATAACAAAGTATATATTCCTACTCACCTCAATCAAACATATGATTGTTCGAGCTGCATTAGCAATATCAGTTGCTCTGGCAATATCAAGTTTGTATTGTCTCAGAAATAACTTTGTCCACTCAGTTGGATCAATCCTATATCAATATAGAATCAACATTTGAAACGTTGAATAGACCCACTGTAGTATTGCTTTGACATTTGCAATATTTGTCAAATATTTTGATTCAATATAAGCCGAGCTCAAACTCTATCATTGATGATCTGTCTTCAAACAGTAATTTTTTCTCATATCTACAACTAAATACTAGTGCCACTATATACTTAAACTATGTAAAAAACTATATTTCAACAATCTTGCATGTAAATGCAAAAGATTACCAACTTAAAAGTGAATCTGGATGTCAGGGCATCCTAATTGAATGCCAAAGAGATGCTTATAATAAATTAACTACAAACTTTTTATTGGTTGGCCAGGCCAATTGAAG
The DNA here is from genome assembly GCF_013122585.1 of Styela clava. Classification (NCBI taxonomy): domain Eukaryota; kingdom Metazoa; phylum Chordata; class Ascidiacea; order Stolidobranchia; family Styelidae; genus Styela; species Styela clava. The sequence goes on along the minus strand of NW_024102835.1, from coordinate 14,069,034 downwards.
TATAATATTGACTGTTTCCATATCTTCTTCACCAAGCTGAATAATTTTTTTTTGCACAGCCATTATCCAGCCTCTTGCTGATTTCGCATCCATGATTATTGGTGACTGGAATCCCTGAGAATCCTAAAAAAATCTTGCATATAAAAGTTTGGACGAGATGGCCTAGTAATTAGTGCTTTTGACTCGATCATATAGTGTCGCAGGTTTGAACCTCATTCCTGCCTTCTCTCCACATAAAGCAGTGGTTCCCAACCTTGAATCGTGACCCTCCAAGGGCGCCACAAAGCAATAGCAATACAAGGTGCAAAATTAATTTTGATGCCATTTTGTTTGTACATTTTTCCCCTTTATAAAATAATGTTTAATGTCCAAGAAACAGAAATGAAAGACTGTTACATTGCCTTCGACTTAACCACACCAAATCAAGATGGCCTGAAAGTTGCACAATACTGATATTTTTGAAATGCTGAACAGGAAGTGCCGGAATGGAAATACGGGCCATAAAAGGCGGGAAACCACTGACTTACTGTGTAGTAAATTGAGCTACTAATGTACACAGCCTTGTTCGGAGTAAAATGTGAAAAAAACTTTATTATAGATATAATAGCAAATTGCATTTCTAAATTACTTATCCTCACCTCAGAACGGTATCTCAAAAGTCTAGTGGCCACACGCCAAGTTATGATATATATATATATATCTGGCGGGGAATTCGGTTAAAGTAAGTATATATATTCCTGTTATATTTTGGGTGAAGATAGATATATTGCTCCTGTAGAAAGTGGGAATATTCTTTTTAAGGGAGATTCATACAATTAAGACAACTGTGGGAGTGGAAGAAGTGATAAGTGGGGTGCAAATGCGAGACACCCACATTAAATATTAAAAAGCTTTGAAAATGTTCTTGGTAATTGTATCTCACAAAACGCAATATTCAAACCTTGCTCAAATCAAGAATGCATTGACAGACATGCACAAAATGTTGTCCTGGTAAACGATCTTCAGTCTTGGAAAGATCAGAAATTAAATCATTCAGCCAGTTTTCTGTTTCAGCCATGCTATAACCATAAAAATAGAATATATCATCAAAAAAGGAAGAAACTTCATTCTAAATTTGAATGATGTCTATTCCATTTAGGAATAGACTATCAGGCGGCTTAATGCTGTAGCAGAAATACATGTTATAAAATGTTTTTTTATCAATGTTGACACAATATCCATTTTAATATCATTACTGTTGTTTAGCTATTTGACGGGTCTTACCGACAAGCTAATACTTTCTATTCTGTTGTTAGTGACCTAAACAACCGAATTCAGAAGTCCAAATTTTTATTCAATTTAGATATAAAAAACATAGTTTCCTCTCCAGCATTTAATAATACCAAATAAATAAAAATCAATCCATCACAACCAACATAAACCAGTACATAATAAATTTACGCTTAGTTGAGGGAATTTGAATATAATTTCAATTTAGAAGCAGGACTCTTGTCAAAATGTTGAAGAGTTAAATATTTATTGGAAATAAATTTTCATTTCAAGGTCGTACGTTATGTCAACGTCGTACAGATGGTTAATATGACTAACTTTGTTGATAGAATAATTTGATCTAAAAAATCGGATCCAGGATATATCGGATATACACTAACCTTGTATCCGTCGGCCATATTACTTTTGCAATTGGAGCAAGCATATCTCGTACCGCAGTTAGTTCTTCAAACTTGCCTTTCAGAAACTCTACCTCTGGAGATAAATCTGAAAAATTATTAGGAATTAAAATTAGTTTTTACATAGAAATGTGAGTAAAATTGTTTGAACCATGGAGTTTATATCAGCAGTCGTTCTATAAAGATGTAATTACTACGTTTTGATTGAGTATTTAATTTAAATTTACATTGAGGTCTTGAGCAGATTTCAACATTTTTAGCGGTACTCACTTTGATCGTTTACACCGTTTCCAATATTCTTCGTTTCACAGGCCTGAAATAAAATATACCAAATAATCAAGTCATATTAACAATTGGGCGCTGCCCTCGTTATTGTTTAAATATTCACGCACATTTCGAGCATCACATTTATCGGTACTTTAAACTTTCACTCCGGCATACCTTTGGATTTATTTTGTGTCGACGTTCCTCGTATTGACGGATATGCATCTTTCGGAGTTGATTGTTTAGATTGTTCTCTTATTGTTGCCGTTGTTTCGGGGTTAGGAACGTCATATTTAAGAACAATCAGGGCGCACGAATGAATATTTTATTTATAAACGAGTTTGTGATAGATAAGACAGGAAACGACAAAAACAAATCTTGTACTAGCAATAGCGCAGCTTTTTTTATATTACGATTTAGCATTTAGAATGTTATGTCATTACATTAGTGTCAGATATGAGTATAACAACCTTGAATGAATTGAATATTTTCAATACCTGTAACGATTTCAACAGAATTTTTGCAGATTTTGCAAAGTCTTGGAATCTGTCTTTGTCATCAGCATACTGCGTGCGCAACTTTTCCATCCATGTTTGCTGAATGCTAAAATACAGTGTTACATATTGAGCAAATAATAATCAGGTATTTCATAATCAAAATCTATTGGTTAGATTTATTATGTCAGTTCGGTGATAAGGAGGTTAGAAATTCAGTAGGGTATTTTAGGCCTAGGGCAGTGGTTCTCAACCTTTTCCCTTCTGTGGCACAAATAATTCGGTGGCCCATTAATTTCTTATGCACGATAAAAAGTTACAAAAAAACACAAAAAATATTTTTGCAAAAATAGACATTTTCTTTTTAGTAAATAGAATGAAAATTACGACTCATTGGCAAAAACAGCATTATCATTCATTGCCACTAGAATCGTAATTAAACTATAGTTATAAAAATGAAACTAAATTTTTACAATAACGTTAGCGATTTATATTAGGTTTGTGGCCCACCTAAAAATGTTTTTGTGGCCCAGCAGTGGGCCATGGCCCACATGTTGAGAACCAGTGGCCTAGGGCATAGGTTCTCAAAGTGCTCCGTACGGAGCTCCAGGGCTCCGCAAGAGAAACCCAGGGGCTCCGCGAGCTATTCGTTTACTTTTTAAAATACTGACTAATTTCGTAACTGTTCAAAGAAGCAATAACAGCTTTGATAATATATGACAACAGTATAGCCTCGAAATATGGCAAAGAGGCGGAATTAAAAAATGACATTATTTATAAGCAGGAGCGCAGCAAGGATTCTTAAGAGGGAGGTGGTTCAAAATTGGAATCGGAAATTTCCGCGCAACATTTTTTGCGGTTAAAAAAACGGATAACGAGATTTCTGTTGCGTAAAATATTCAATCCATGTCCATGTCCACATATTCAATCGTTACTCACGTTTGATTCGAGATTACTATTAGGATTACTAAAATGAAAGCATACTATTCTAAAATAACATAAAATACGTGATAAACTGCCAACTATAAATAAATTGGAGTCGTATTTTTGCGATCTTGGAATTTGTCAAACTTGATTCGTTCTTTCGCACTTAAGATTATTTTTAAGCAAGATATCGCCGTTTAAAAAATCGCAATGTCTGGGCAAAATACGAACAATTGAAATTTATTTTATTGCATTCGGCTCCGTTGGTAGTTTCAGAATGAAAAAGGGTACATCGCGGATCGCGCGCACAATTGATTGCGTGCGGCTCCGTCGGTAGTTTCAAAATGGGAAAAAAAGGTACATCGCGCGCACAATTGACTGTGTTTCGATTTCGCAGTTACTACTACGATGAAAACCTAACATAACACCAAATTTTGTGATTTACAATGTCTATAAAAGCGTTTTCAATCTGAGGCGAGTCTGAATCTGCTGAAACCACACGTGTGATCTTCCATTTTAAGTTTTAGTTTTAATATTTTAGAATGCCGCTTTTCAATCAAGAAATGTGAGTTGCGGATTTACCTCTTTATTAATTATTATTTTTAGCATTTCATCGTCGATGACTATAATATGGTAACATATTTTTCACATTCAACTGATGATTCCCCACGAGAACAAAAAAGCAATTAACGTCGTCATTGTGTAACAATACATGTATATGCCGATCGACCCCTAATTTATTAGTATGTTTGTCAAGTGTCAAATTTACAGCTTTAGTATATAAACTATATATATATAATTTATGCTTAAAATTTAGTTTTATTTATGACTTGCATCAACCCTATTAAAAAAGGTTCCGCATTTAAATTGGGTAAAGTACTTTTAACTTGCTCAGGAATATTAATCTGAAAGTAACAATTTTAACATTTCTTTTGGGGCTCCGTGAATAATAGTCAACCTTTTCAAGGGCTCCGCAACACCAAAAGTTTGAGAACCCCTGGCCTAGGGGAAGTAATATAGTCAGTACGTACAATTCCACTTGTGAAATTTAGTTTTATTTATGACTTGCATCAACCCTATTAAAAAAGGTTCAGCATTTAAATTGGGTAAAGTACTTTTAACTTGCTCAGGAATATTAATCTGAAAGTAACAATTTTAACATTTCTTTTGGGGCTCCGTGAATAATAGTCAACCTTTTCAAGGGCTCCGCAACACCAAAAGTTTGAGAACCCCTGGCCTAGGGGAAGTAATATAGTCAGTACGTACAATTCCACTTGTGAACCCGGCGTTTTGTCTGGTTTAGCAGGGCAAGTCAGGTATGTGTGTGGGAATAGTTCACTTCTTAATGGTTTAGGATGAAAGCATAGACTTCCTTACACTGTAAATAAGGCTTACTAGGTCATGTGAACATTCTGCGACTACAGGTACCTCACAAGCATAATTTTGCTAGCAGTGCTATAGAATGTTTGTTTCGAGCGTCAAAATGTCGTGTATAAATTTCACAGTGTATAAGTTTTAAAAAAATTAAATCATCCCTTTGTTGAGTATTATTTAAGTTTCACATCTTTAATGCGAAACTGCTTAAACAATAAATTGTCAAACCTGTCGATGTTCGGCCATGTAAGTCTCAAAAGAATATCAAACATTTTCATCGATATCTCTGATTTTATCGGCTTCTGTAGATATTTTTCTACCCAACCCCAAGCTTCTTCTGGCTCAGCTATTGGGTCACTCTGAAATACTGGAGATGCCTAGAAATGATTGTATACAATTACCATTTATAAATACATGTAACACACGTCTAGAACTGGGAAAATGCACAGACCACCTATGAATAAGAATAGAGGTATTCATAAATTTGATATATATCTGATCGATAAATAGGTCTAAATATATTTTTCGACGTTTGGTCTTGAAATGGGCATTCCACAATCGTCAAAATGGGAAATTTCCATTTCTTTCTGAAACAGTCGCCGCGATTACGCGCTCGTTAAAAATCTTTTTCAGCGTATACCGACTTTTTTGTCGGTAATTTTGTCTAAAATTTCCCCCTGTATTATTGTAATTGTGTCCAACGTAACTTGCGGTTGCGACTTCTTGCGTAGAAATATAAACAATACTGCTTTAACATACCACATCAATCTGTTGAATCCGTAAAATATAAGATAAACATGCCTAATTGTATTTAGTTTTAATATATTTTTATGCGATCTTGCGAATTCGTTATCGCCGTTAAAAAATCTCAAGATAATAAAATCCGTACATTACTCATTATAAAGTATACCAGTAAATCAAAAATACATGTTTATATATATTCATTGCCTCAAAATCCACACGAAACGAGTTTCTCGACGGATAATAACGATTATTCTGTTGTGCAAAGTGATCAATCCATGGCCGATACGGGCATATTTAAAATGTCTTGCTTTATCAATTTAATTGTCTTCAAGTTACCCTGCGGTTGCGTCGACAAAATAAAAGCATCATTATTCCCAATAACCCAGGCAAACCGTGGATATAAAAATGTGTGATAAACTTCCCAATTATATTTAGTTTTGATCTGTATTTTTCATATTTGAGCTGTCTTGCAACACTGACTCCGCTTTATCGCAATGCTGCCACTCAGATTATTTTTAAAATAAAACAGTTAGAAAAATCCCCAAGTCTGCTATAAAATTTCATGTAGTTAAATTTATTTTATTACAATAAAAATTGAATGAATATACTTTAACACAACTCGGAAAAAATTCGCGTTTCCAACCTTGTATAATATTATCACGAAAATTTTCGACGGCAGTTGAAAATAATGAATGAAAAGTCAAATCCCGCGCACAATTGACTGTATTTCGATTGTAGTGAAGGTATGGCGGCCAACGGTACGGTACGGAAAATAAATACGAACGTAAAGGTGTTTACGGCCTAAATAACCAGCCTCGCTGATAAATAAAAACGGCAATTTTAGCAAAATGCAATCGCACGCGACTTTTTCAGTTTTCCAAAAATCTCAAAAGGAGGAGTGCTCCCCTCCCACCCTTCTGGCTGCGCCACTGCCTATCCATAATTCATTACTTTAGCATCTTGAAGAGAGACATTTAAAAAATTATAAGTCATACTGTAATACCTTTCCGAATTCTAGGAAGCAAAAACAGATTTTTCTAAAGAGTTGATGGGATACTTTATTCTCATTGTCAGTTTCTATGCTCATCAAGTCATCCAACCAAGATTCGTCGTCTGCTGATCTACGTCTGAATAGAATGATTTAGTTATCGTCCTATATAAACAGCTGTCGGAATATGACTCCAATATAGTTTTTTCATATATGGAAATTATATTTTTATCACAATGAAAAATTATTTACCATAGCCTTAGCATAAAAGTTGTCAGTCAATGTAAGATTTGTATGATTTGTATGGTCATCTCAGATAGTTCTAGAATCACTTTCAATAGTTTTTCAGCTACCAACGCATTGTTTTCGATACATGTTTCTGCCGTGCATGTCTATATGACCTTATACGATAATTAAGACGTAGATTATTGCTCACTAACATGTAAACTTACTCCGAGTCTTCGGGCAAGATTAAATTTACTATTGGAAGAAGCAGATTTGCTGATTCTGTCACCGCATCATAATTGTCCACCAAAAACTGTGACAGATTCAGATGGTCTTCATCTTTTTCTAAAGTACAACAATGCGGTTAATTGATGATAATTTTGATATATTAATTTCATATATTAATAATAAATAGATATTAATCAATTTATTTAAATATAAACCACATAATTAGTAATTTACACTCTAAACACAGTTGTAGCATTTTTGACATGATGACTAATATAACGAACCACAACATCGGTTCATTATATTATATTATAGGAATACCTAACCATCGAATTCTAATAGTTTTGGTTGCCTGGATCCGATGGCGGGTCATACCGTAACTGACATTCAGGGTGACGTTATGACAATCCTGCTGCTTGTCCTTATAGTCCGGCAGATAAGGGGACCTTTTTGGCCCAAGTTTGATTTCAGACATAAAGTTTTTTTTATTTGTGATTATTCATCTTGGGTTCATTGCCCATCATTTCTACATGGGTGTGGAGTTTGCAGCCTTGAGCAATTTTTTTACGGCTCGATATTTGTATTAGTGTTTTTTGTCAAACCTATGCATCATAATGACGCACAACCTGAACCATAACCTGTTACAATACTATGTTCAGGTTGTGCGCAATCTTGGTGCACAAACTACGCGGGCACCAAATTTACAAGAAAATAAAATCAATAACTTTTAGGTATTTGTTGAGCCCAGCTTTGGGTCGCGACCCATATACAGTATATGGAAATACTGTCGAAACACACGCGTAAAATAAAGAGAACTATTTCAAAATACCCGTTTTTGTTGCAATTAAGAATACAAGCCTGCTAAGCAGTCGCCAGTGGTTGAAGTGGATATACACCCGGTGGAGAACAGTCAAATATTTGTTAGCAAGAATTGTTATGCAGCGGGATGATCACGACGACGCAGTGAAAGATAATGATATCATGAGAACAAGAATGAGGAAATTGCTACATTTTATAGTATATCCCTGGGAAAGAATGTCTTTCATGCTTATGTCTCATGCCAATGCTTTTCAAACTACCAAAGACTCTCAACACTTTTGCTTCTTCTCTTCTATAAAAATACATTGTTATTATATATTTGTATTTCCATCTGTTTGTTAGTGCTCCCATATAACCGATCAGCGGCCTCCAAAGAGGGCGGGGTCCCCTTTAAGAAACCGTGTCATAAACTAAAAGAGGCGACTGTGCTTTTCTTGCTTGTTGTCATGCTGTCTCTGGAATTCAGCTACAACAAAAATTTCACGAAAACGGATTTTTAAATTTTATGATTTTATCAATATTCTCAACAATGAATGATATACGGGTGGTAAAAGGCCAAGTAATTCCAACAACAGGATTATGTTTTGCAATTTACAACCAATATTTTGTATGTAACTTTGTTTGACAGAGCCCTAAGAGCTCTAACTACAAATATCAAAAATGTGAGGCCAAAAAAGTCACACTACAACATTGTCAAATGTGCTGTATTTACGATAGATAACAGGTTTACCAAAAAGAATTACATGAAGAATGGTAAAATAAAGATCAATTCAGCAATATCTACTTGGTGATAGTAGTATGCAATCAAATAATCTTATTGTAGAATATATATTTAAAAACATTTCGTCACGCCAACTGTAGTCTCAAACTTTTTTTCTCTGGCTGAGCTTAGATACCAATTGGCACTCATGTAAACTGGTAAGACTGTAAGAAGCACGCGATGGAGCAGATATTCAGAGTATCCATCCCCCAGCTATCATTTGATTGGGTACTGCTGTTTTTATTGCAGATGTTACTGATCTTTTTGTATTAAAGATTTACTGGCATCACCGATTTAAGGATGTTGGAAACCTACAAGCAGTATTACAAAACTTACTTTCAACACGCGGTTTGAATGAAAAAGCTGAAACTAGTATTCTTTAGAATAGCATACAAATTCTATGGAAAATATCATACACAAAAGCCTATATCTCAATAATCAAGTGGAATTTGATGCATGTGCGCAAAAATGTGCGCGTTACTACGTACAACCGAAGCACGCAGGAAATGTGTGTGATGCACTAGTATTCAAAACGTTTGAATCAACTATGTTGGCACAACAGGTGCACATCTCGGTTTCGCATACGCATACCTTCTATCTCCACAAGGATATATTAATTTTGCCAAAGTCAATGCAGCACTGAAAGGTTGCGGTTCTTCCAAAAGAAAACACGTTACACATCTTTAGATACCAGTGGATGGTTTTACATGGCCTTGTTTGGAGTGAAAGACGAGGTCAAATATTCCAATCCAATTCAACTAATAAAATATTTCCCAAGTCCCTAAGCTTAAACTAGGAAAACGAAAAGCGCGCGGCAACGCAAATGTATTTTGAAGAGCGCAATAGAAAGTGGCTATAGATGCTGTCGATGGATCTTGGCTTGTATTAGTGAAATAAACTACCATTTAATCTACTAAAATTGAATTTCTGACATTGTAAGGAGATTCAATGTTACTATGTATGCAAAACTAAACCCTGTAGTTGTGAAATAATTGTTTTTAACAAAAAGGCGCTCCTGAAGTATTCGTACCAAGAAGGCTCACAACCTGAACATTGTATGTTTACCAGGTAAGGGTTCAGGATGTGCGTCATCTTGGACCGAATACTTTATATCCACTTAAAAAAAATTGCTCAACATTATATACTCCACACCCATTTGGGTATCATTGTATATGTCATATACATTATATCTAAACAATAAAAAAAACTTTATGTCCCAAAACAATGTTAAGGCCCGATTCTGCCGGACTATTAGTACTAAGCTCCTAGTTCCTTTTCTTACTACGATTTAATCAGATTTAGTATAACTTAGTAGTATTCATTGCGATCAATTTAAATGGTAGTTTCGAAAAGGTCACTAATAAAATATATAGTTTGCACTCAAATAGAGCTTATTCGCCATAATATTTATAAGATGTAGAGTCGCCTTGTCTGTCTGTAGTGCTATTAAGATGGACTGCCCTTCATAACAGGGCCGCATGCACAGTTCATAGTGAGAAAAGTAAATGACGTTGATATCATGCGATCAATATTTAATAAGTAAAAGAACACCTGATAAAATTCCAGCAATCACTGTCAGGTTTACAGATTTTTCTGGCGCAATATTTTTATTGAAGTCTTCAGAAAGAGATTTAGATGGTTTATTTGCCTGCAAATAAAAAAAGTAAATTCAAAATACAAATTATTATAAAATACCCAAGTAAGCTTATTGCGATTGAATTGTAACGATTTTAACGGTTTACTTGGCGTTTAGAAACGATGATCGAAAATCAAAATCACCGTTAAATTCATTCTCACTCAATAATAATGAATTCTCTATTTTAAATCGTTTTAACATTCTACATAACATAGAAGATGTACATACAGTAATTGCAATAAAAATTTCAATTATCTCACGTTTTCAAATTCAATCATTCCAAGAAGGATGTTAGATGCATTTACAAAATCCGTTGCAAAACTAGGATCACATTGGTACTTTTGAACAAGTTGATCTTTCCACATCTTTGCCGGAATACTGTTGAATAAAATTATACACAAAAATCAAACACTATCTTACTTTATTAGGGCTTTGCGGAAAATACGACAGGCGTGTGAAGACATACGCTCTTGCCAAAGAGCAAATGCAATAGCTCTATAAAACTATGAATGAATTTTAGAGGAAAAACCCGCTCTTACATCCTAATAGACAAACATGCATTGTAAGCGAAGCAATATTACTTTTATTTATTACATGGATACCTAATTATATCAGGCCAACTAATTTCCAATAACAATTTCACTGCTTCTACTTGCTCCTTTGATTCATTAAAGTATGTTTCTAAGTTCTGTATCCATAGTTCAGCTGCTCCGGTATCAATATATGATTGTGGCTTGAAATTAGGAGATGTCTAAAAATAGAATACACGCAATATAATTGTTAATTCAACTTTCGATAATATTCCTATATAATCGCGTTATCCTGTAAGGCAGGGGTGGCCAACCTGCTTTCGAAAAAGCTTGCGATCGACTTATCGGTAATAAGATTATACACAACAACGAATAAATACTGAATACGCAAATAACTGCACACACGCATAAAAAATCGCGCTCCCAATAAGATCGGTTTTTTGGGCGCATAGAATTCAGATCTAACACCTATCTAATTTTTAGTCGTAAATGTCAAAAAATATTGTCAAGTATCCATGTATTGTCTAAACAGCAAAACATTAAATAATCCCAAACTATAAATGTTATATGACCGCTCAAACTTCAGTAACTTTTTTACATTTTCCTCCGAGTCCGATTCTTCGCTTGGAATTAGAAAATATTGGTCACTCTGAAGCTCAAGAAGTTTAAGATTGCGATTAAATTTAGTTTTGGCACGAGGCTTGTTATTTCCCAGTTTGGCTCCAGCAACACTGTGAATATTGTTCATACAATGTAATTTTTAATGTCACACTTACATAGCCGGCCGGTCTGGGTGGACAAAATTTCTGACCCATAGTCCAAAAACCTTACCCACATGTGCTACAAAATATGTGTATATCGTATTTGGCGCGTGTACATTACTGTATTATTCGTGTTTTAAAACACACAGCATGCGCTTCAAGAAATTGGGTTCGAGGCAATTTTTTTAGGTATTTTAGTAAATTCACTCAACATCGTACTCGATCAACTACTCGAGACGTGGAGATCGACCGGTCGATCACGATCGACGTGTTGGCCACCCCTGCTGTAAGGGGTTTGTAAAGTTCCATAACTTCGCATTCTTACCTTTAACTTCTCAAAGATGTAACGGCATGCTTTTATGAAATGATCTAGACATTGCTCAAATCCCTCATCGGATGCTACACTCATCAAAACGTCAGGCCATGTTTCTTCATTTGTGATCCTAAACATAAAAACGATTTATATTTCTGGTTTCATTTACCAATTAACTTGAATGAACTTTGAAGTTTACAATATGCACCCGAATTCAGGTGGTCCATGGGTCATATTTACTGCGTTTTTAACGAGGGCTGAAGATGCATTAGTACCGAATTAAATTATGTGCAACAAATCCATGGTTTCGCTGTATGTTGCAATGTACTCGATTAAAAAAAACAGAGTTACAAATTTCCAGATCTATCGTATCATTGCTTAATTTCTTGTGCACTGCTGAAAACTCGAAAAAGAAAAAAATACTACATGATCATTTGCGTTCGAAGAGTGCAAGTATTTTTAAAGTTTCTTTGAAAAAATATGAAATGAAGTGGAACATAATAGCGTCACTGGCTTACTCTGGTTTCCCTGGCCATATAAGTCGAACTATTGGAAGAAGAATTTCTCTTGATTTTTCTATTTCTTCGCAGCATTCAGTCAGGAAGTCTCTATTTTGTGTTTCATCTATGAAAAATAGTTCAATTGTATTAAATTTATTTACAGCTTTGTCAACCATTAACTCTATTATACCAAGTTATATTACCGTATAATTATTATTGGCATTCAGGTATAAATCTCCATGCTTTTTTTATTTCTTGGACGCATTCATTTAAAACTTGCGCAGAATCTCGAGCGTGTTTCAATTTAATCCAAAAACATTCACATCTATGATTCGTATGTTGCTTTTATTGCGTTTGTCTCTTAAATTTTACTTTTTAACTAAATAAATTCCACCTTTGTATTGTTCAGGATTATATTCTTTTGTAGACGTGAAAGTAGACGTTGGAATTTAAGTCATTACTTTACCTTCCAAATTATCTACCCTACAACACGTTTCTTTTGACGTAATAGGGGAGGGGCTAAGACAAAAAATACGTAATGTTTGAGGCCTAATGTTAAAAACAAATTCACCAATGCCATTTTTGCTTACTGCCTGTTTTTGACGTGGTATTTGAGTTGTTACAATTTTCAAAATCCAGTGATTCGGGCTGATCGGATTCTTCACCTTTCGTAGAATCTAAGATATAATAAACTTAGGTAATTATCAGGTCAACTACATATATATACACCAATTACATCATTCTGCATGTTGAACAATTACAGCTTGGACTATTTGGTAGATTACTTGAACCACCATAGACAAATTATTGAATAACGACTTTATTTTATACTTAACATTGCAAGTTTGAGTATTCATCAATTTTTATTTGCCTACTTTTGTGAAAGTAATTGAGAAATATATGCTGATATCATGTGCATCAATTTTATATATGTAAATTTGGGCACTATAACAACAGAAAATTTTAATATTCCAATGTTTTAAAATTTAATGTTGACAATGTTCCAATTTATGACACCTCACCTTCAAGACTCCTCGTTCCATGATCCGACGATCCACTTTCAGTCATTACCTAATGTAAAATGTACGTATTGATCATTCACCTTTTCCTAACCATTCATGTTTCATGAACTTTTGTGATTTACAGACGAAACCATAATGATTTCATTCAATTGGCCACAAATTTAAACAAGAATTATACCTGTTCTGACTTCCCTTCATCAGTCTGTAAAAGTAGTTCTTTCGCTCGAGCATGAGCAGAGTCTTCAGCACAAAAGAGCAGGAATCGAATGGGCCAGTTACGAATTAACCTGATGGCAAAAATAAATTAAACATGATTTTCGAACTGATTTTGACACCTCCTTGGATCTTCAGAATTTATTTCTTATCTAACCCGCAGTTAACAGATAAGTTATATTTTTAGTGTTTCATTACTGCATTCTTCACGGCAAAACCCAACGGAAAGGTGTCTCATTTTTTCCAACTGTTTATTGTTAATGACCCATGGCAACATTTGTGGTGTTTATAAAGACTTTACTCTATATTAAAATTTTTAATCACTCCCCAAGAAATCTGCAATTTTCGTGGAGGAATTACTAAAATACTTATTCATGAAGGTTTATTCAACACCAATTACTGTACAAAAACGGGAGTGCGACTTGCGCATAACACTAGCGAAAGGTTGAACAAATGTATAAAGTAGTTTTACGCAATATCAAGGAATGAAGAGTTCCAAAAAGAGTGAAGGGAAGAATTTAATAAAAATGTTTGAAATCACTGCTCTATTACTTATTGCAAGTTTTTTTTTGTTTTAGAATTCGATTGCATAATTTTTATCTAATGTTTGTATTGTTGCAAAATGTTTGCTTGCAGTTCTTCGCAACAAAAATCCCAACTTACTCTTCAACTACATTCGGCCAAAACTTTTGTATTTTCAATTTGAATGTCTCTTTTTGGTTAATCAATACATCCCAGCGTTTGACAAGCTTGAAGAATGTAAGATGTGGGTTGTCTTCAACCAGCTTCTCTACCAATGAAACAACTTGGTTTTTCACTCCACTTTCTGAATAAAAAATGTTTAGTTGATTTTCTAATCTTCTGTATTCATTTTAATATAGCCTTATATCTGGCCTCAAAATATACTTATTTGTGATATATAGTTCTTCAATGGTATCAACACGCAGTCTTGTTCTATCGCATTGTTGGCATATTTTAGGTAATTAGGGCAATCTTATCGAATTGTTATGTTACCGTGTGTGATGATTACTATGGGAAATTAAAGAAATACCTAAAAAAGAATATGTCTTAGCGATTTCCTAAAGGCTAAATAGTTGATATATACCCTTCAAATGCGATGGTAATTCTTTAAACCCCTTTTCGGCTTTCAACACATGTTGGGTCATCTGTTCCAGCGCCACTTTGAGATCATTTTTCTTGACGAGATCGAATATCTTATTGTCTGCGTGAAATATTATAGTAAATATTAGGACGGGGCAGCGGACCTTCGCAGTTCTAGTACCAAAATTAGAACTGGAAGTAAAGAATCGATCGAGTAATGGTCGTTTTTGCAGCATTATCTGGTACGAATAATATCAACCAAGCATGGCTATCACCTACTGATCATGACATTCTAAGTCACCCCAGGTGTATCCGTTTCCGTGTGGACTCTGATAATAAGATTTAAATTCGATATACGATAATAAATGGCAATCCAAAGTCCAATAGAATTTATTTCTCCTAAAGCGATTTTGATTTTAATTCAGTTTTGCAGCATGCAAAGACGAGTATATTCTAATATTTTCGGACTTTAATATAACAAACTTACCAGACCTATTTACCACTGATTTACCTTTTCTGATTATTTCTTTATTCAGTAACGTGTTTGCCAATTGTTTAACATCTCTTTCGCTATCACCAACACATCGCTGAAGTGCGATGGATAAGCATTGAATGCGTTCATCGCTTCCACTGCTTGTCTCGCTCATTTTGAGGTTCAATATAAAACTGCAATATGGTTTCTACATATTTTCTGTTAATAAGAAAAATATAAAATGTTTCGTAAGATATATAATTACCTATCGATCGAGATCGATGTTGATAGGTACTTGTTTGTTTGGTTGTTTGTTTGTCTGTTAGACAATTTCGTATGTTACGCGATATCTCACGAAAGCGAGGTTGAATCTGCTCCAAATTTTGCATGTGTATCCATCACATCTCGTTTTTATTATTGGTGCTTTTTTGCCATCTCGTGTGCCTGTTCTACAATGGTGAGGCTGACCTGGACAATGCGGTCAGTCTGATGCACTCGAACTACAAAGTGATACTCTAGACCAACAAGCAAACCAGACGGCTCTTTGTAGGCTACTGTGCTTCTAACGGACGAGGCTACTATGGAATTCGTTTATTGTGTGGGATGACATAATCAAAAATTTCACATTTGGCGGTGGTTACGTATGCGTTAGTCGTGAAGTTTGCGGTACATTCTGGCTTCGTGTCCATGTATTTTAGCATCGCTCGATTGACAAATTGGAAGTTGGTTGCTGCTGTCATTGAAACAAATCCGTACTGTCGATACGTTCAATCCCATAACTCACATGAAAAATTTCATTCAGATCGGTCCAACGATTTGGACCAGGGATGTTTAACTTTAATAAAATAGGGCTAGATACAAATAATTGGGTAAAACCGCGGGCCGCACCTTTATTTAACATAGGCTCCTCAGTATACTCGAAGGCACAAAAATTTTGATTATTGATCTTATGACATGCGTTGTTCGCTTCACCCTAGCTAGCTGTTAGGGCGTTGTAACGTCATGGCATATATGAAAAAGATGACTCAGTAGCGGAAAAATATATTGAAAACTCGTTCCGCGGGACGCACATTTTTTTTGTGGGCTGCATTCGGCCCGCGGAAATTAGAAATATATATATTTATATACAGTATACTCATAGTTTACAATATTGACAAACTGTTTAGGGTTGATAATCTATGGAAAAATCGCAGATATTTCTATTTCAAAACTCCGTTTGTAAGAACATTTAGGCTTAAAACGATGTATATACACAATAGGGCGCTTTCTAAATAATGCTAATGAGCTGGCGTCTTCTTTGTAAGTGTATCTATATCTTATCCTAATAACGTACCAACGTTTATATTGCACAAACCCTAACCCAACGAATGCGCTAAACTCTATATTTCACGCCATACGATTACTAATATTAGTCGAAGCATTGCACAAAATTAAACAAACACGTTAGATAAGTTCTGCAGTTGCCCTTTCTGCTCCAAATAGTATTGACTGAAAAACGATTGCACTTTCTATGCTTTGTGCCTTAAACGGACATGTAAAACAATTTTCAAAGTAATTGATTACTATACCGACTTATCAGGCCGTGCAATAATAACAAATTCGAACGTAAAATGTTTGAAATATTGAAATACTCTTTTGTTAATCCTAACGAGATTATTGGGACATCATTTAAAGAGTTTGCAGTATTGTTGTGGAAGAAATGTATCCCAGAAATGAAGATATCGGACGTGCGTAGCTTTGAACAATGTTATTCTATTATTCTTCACGGCGGAACCCAATGATCGTTCAAGTCGACCTGACGATTCGTGGTGTTAACTGCACCATGATAATGAAGAAGAGATAGTCACGTGGTGTTTCATAACCGGTTTAAACCACATACATCTTGCTACACAACAGGTTAACTGCGATTTTTAGAAACGAGAGTGCTAGTTGGAATCGAGGGTTAATTGTTGGAAACGTTGGCCAATCAATCAGTTTTTTCAATCAGGAATTTCAGTACCACCTATTTGCAAAATCTCGGCTACCCACTGTTATATAAATTACAATTAGCTGACATATATAACACAATCAGGGCCTACCAACTAAAGGAATACTCCAACAACTCCAATTCAACCCAATATGAAAACAAAAGTACAAAGTACTTGTAATCTTGCTTACTCGAATCTCAATAATGATTCCAAGTAGTTTGAATGACTTAGCCGAGATATACAAAAGGGAAATACTAAAATGGTACAATCTATCAGAGGAAGAGCAGTTTGCTAAAAGAGAATGAAAAGCTATAGTTTCAACAGCGCGTAGCGAATGCATTAAACAAAACAATTCATTACGAAATGCCCTGTAGGAAACTCATGTGACTGTTTAATTCTAAATGCACTCTGTAACAAATTGAACATTTCTTTTCCGTTCATACACTTTTGCGACATAAGGAAGGGCTTGCCCGACTAAGCATAGCATATAGTATCTGTGACAAAATAGAAAATCAAAAGTTATCGTCATCGCTTCGGTATTGTTTACGTAATTCTTTGATAGTGTAAGGCGTAACTATATAGGAAAATAAGTGTTTTTCATGGTTCTTGATTTCTCAGATGAAGCCAACGTCGCCGGGGTTGTCAAAATGGAGTCAAGCCGCAGTTGGGTTATAATTCATTTCTGAAAATGCAGTTCTTGCAGCCATGTAAGATCAAGATAATATACAGACTAGGGTACAGATAGATCTGAATCCATCGAAGCACTCGCTTTGGTACATCTTGACCTAGCTCTGGTGAAACCCATTTATACGGAAACCATATCCGCAGGATTATTCATTGAATTATCTAACAGGATAAACACCCTGGCCCCAAATCTACCCTCTGCGATTCATGATTATCAGTTCTCAAAGAATGTGCAGTCTGCACTGTTAAGTTGAATAACGCTACATAGGCTAGCAAGTTTCGATATTTCGAATTGGAGTGACTTCTTTTAGGATAAGGCTATTGCGTAACGACAGTAATTTATATTTTAAAGTAAATCGTAATTGTGTCTTAAATGTACTGTACAGTGGCCGTTGCTTTTACTGCAAAGCCTCATTTTCCAGGCTACCGTCATATTGATAATTACAATTTGTTAAATGGCTGATAAACATCAAAGAAAAATATCGTATGATCAATTTTTTTAAAAGCTTGACTTTTAGTGCTATGAGTCTGCTAAAATCAAAGCACCGAAATCGATTAGACGTAGAACACAATTTTCGTTTGAGCTTAAGCAACATTAAGCCACGAATGCAAGATCTCGTTGGAAGGAAGCAGTCGCATTCTTCACACTGATTAAATATGGTTGTTGTTGGGTTCTTTTAATAAATTTCCGAATTCGATAAATATATTTTTCGTGTCTGTAGGTGAACATATATATATATAACTTGGGGTCGCGAGTGCTTATCATACGTAATAATATTGTAGATGGGGTCGTGTCTCAAAAAGTTTGAAGACCACTGCTTTAGATGGACATGTAAAAGCATTTTCAAAAGTAATTGATTGCTTTACCGGCTTATCAGGCCGTGCAATATTCATAAATTCGAACAAAAAATGTTTGAAATCTTGAAATACTCATTTACTAATCCCAACAAGATTATTGGGACATCATTTAAAGAGTTTGCAGCATTGTCGTGAAAGAAATGTAGCCCAGAAATGAAGAGATCGGACGTGCATAGCTTTGAACAATGTTATTTTATTATTCTTCGCGTCGGAACCCAATGATCGTTCAAGTCGACCTGACGATGTGTAGCGTTAACTCCACCATGATAACGAAGAAGAGATAGTCACGTGGTGTTTAATAACCGGTTTAAACTAGATACATCTTGCTACGCAACAGGGTAACTGTGCGATTTTTAGGAACGAGAATGCTAGTTGGAGTCGCGGGTTAATTGTTGGAAACGTTGGCCAATCAATCAGTTTTTTCAATCTGAAATTTCAGAACTACCCCTTTGAAAAAAAATCGTGGCTACCCACCGTATATAAATTAAAATTAGCTGACATATATACTACAATCATGCCTACCAACTAAAGGAATACTACAACAACTCCAATCAACCCAATGTGAAAACAAAATTACAAAGTACTTGCAATCTCACTTACTCGAACCTCAATGATGAACCCAAGTATTCTGGATGACTTAGCCGAGATATACAAAAGGGAAATACTAAAATGGCGCAATCTATCAGAGGAAGAGCAGTTTGTTAAAAAAGAATGAAAAGCTATAGTTTCAACAGCGCGTAGCAAATGCAATAAATACTTGCAATCTCACTTACTCGAACCTCAATGATGAACCTAAATAGTCTGAATGACGTAGCCGAGATATACAAAAGGGAAATACTAAAATGGCGCAATCTATCAGAGGAAGAGCAGTTTGTTAAAAAAGAATAAAAAGCTATAGTTTCAAGACTTTCAACAGCACGTAGAAAATGCAATAAATAAAATATTTCAATACGAAATGCCATGTAGGAAACTCATGTGACTGTTTAATTCTAAATACACTCTGTAACAAATTGAACGTCTCTTTTTCGTTCATACATTTTTGCGACATAAGAAATGGCTTGCCCGACTAAGCATGGCCTGTAGCAGGGATGGCGAACCTTTTTCAATGAATAGGTCAAAATTTATATTTTATCACCGAACATAAGAGTATGAGCACAGATATTCAATTCAATGTTTGTATCTATAAGAAACTTGCTGCTGGATCTTATCTTTCAAATCTTTCGAACAAACAAACAGACAAATTCCTATCAACAGACTTACCGATCAAGATCGATAAGTAAAGTCAAGTCGCAGTTGGTTATATTTATTTTCCAAAACTGCAATTCTTGCAGCCATGTAAAACAAGTTAATATATACAGACTATGGTACAGACAGATCTAAATCCATCGACGCACTCTCTTTGGTACATCTTGACAAAGCTCTTCTGAAACCCATTTATACGGAAACCATATCCGCAGGATTATTCATTGAATTATCTAACAGGATAAACACCCTGGCCCCAATCTACCTTCTGCGATTCATGATTATCAATATCTCTAAGAATGACAAAAAATTAACCAAGCGCGTTTACTATTCGCCATAGTTGCTCATTTACGAATTAAATGGTATTGAAACATTCGAAATTGAGAAATCTACCGAACACTTGAAGCATTTAAAAAATGTTTATTGTATATGGGCAAGCGAAAACAGTAGAAAAGTCTTTAATCAACACCTGGCTGTAAACAAGTTTGTAACACAGGAATTATCAATGACCAGATAATGCTACCGAGAATATAACATATAGCATTTCGAAACTCTCAGCCCAGTTGCCGCTCATGGACTTGAATAGATATTTTCTTTTTGCGTTTCGACATTGAATGATCGTTTAAATCAACTAGTCGAACAGTAAACGAGATAGCGATCTGAGACCGACGACTTATGGATCTAGCGGCGTGTATCCTTTGCGTTGACTCAATAGCGACACCGCGTGTCCCATCATTCGTGCTTTAAATGGACATGTAAAAGCATTTTCAAAAGTAATTGATTGCTTTACCGGCTTATCAGGCCGTGCAATAATCACAAATTTAAACAAAAAATGTTTGAAATCTTGAAATACTCATTTGTTAATTCTAACGAGATTATTGGTGACATCCATTAAAGAGTTTGCAGTATCGCCATGGAGGAAATGTAGCCCAGAAATGAAGAGATCGGAGGTGCATAGCTTTGAACAATGTTATTCTATTATTCTTCGCGTCGGAACCCAATGATCGTTCAAGTCGACCTGACGATGCGTAGCGCTAACTCCACCATGATTATGAAGAAGAAATAGTCACGTGTTTCATAACCGGTTTAAACTAGATACATCTCGCTACGCAACAGGTTAACTGTGCGATTTTTAGAAGCGAGAATGCTAGTTGGAGTCGATGGTTAAATGTTGGAAGCGTTGGCCAATCGATCAGTTTTTTCAATCTGAAATTTAAGAACTACCCCTTTGAAAAACCTTGGCTACCCACCGTATATATATTACAATTAGCTGACATATATACCACAATCGTGCCTACCAATTAAAGGAATACTACAACAACTCCTATCAACCCAATGTGAAAACAAAATTACAAAGTACTTGCAATCTTACTTACTCGAAGCTAAATAATGAACCTAAGTAGTCTGGATGACTTAGCTGAGATATACGAAAGGGAAATACTAAAATGGAGCAATATATCAGCGGAAGAGCAGTTTGTTAAAAAAGAATGAAAAGCTATAGTTTCAACAGCGCGTAGCAAATGCAATAAATAAAATATTTCAATACGAAATCCCTGTAGGAAACTCATGTGACTTTCCAATTTCGAATACACTCTGTAACAAATTGAACCTCTCTTCTTCGTTCATACATTTTTGCGACATAAGGAATGGCTTGCCCAACTAATCATGGCCTGTAGCAGGGATGGAGAGCCTTTTCTAGTGAATGGGTCAAAATTTATATTTTATCACCGAACATAAGAGTATGAGCATATATATTCAATTCAATGTTTGTATCTATAAGAAACCTGCTGCTGGATCTTATCTTGCAAGTCTTACGAACAAACAAACAGACAAATTCCTTTCAACAGATTTACCGATCAAGATCGATAAGTAAAGTCAAGTCGCAGTTGGGTTATATTTATTTTCTAAAACTGCAATTCTTGCAGCCATGTAAGATCAAGTTAATATATACAGACTATGGTACAGACAGATCTAAATCCATCGACGCACTCTCTTTGGTACATCTTGACAAAGCTCTTCTGAAACCCATTTATACGGAAACCATATCCGCAGGATTATTCATTAAATTATCTAACAGGATAAACACCCTGGCCCCAATCTACCTTCTGCGATTCATGATTATCAATATCTCTAAGAATGATAAAAAATTAACCAAGCGCGTTTACTATTCGCCATAGTTGCTCATTTACGAAATAAAATGGTATTGAAACATTCGAAATGGAGAAATCTACCGAACATTTGAAGCATTTAAAAAATGTTTATTGTATATGGGCAAGCAAAAACAGTAGTAAAGTATTTAATCAACACCTGGCTGTAAACAAGTCTGTAGCACAGGAATTACCAATGACCAGATAATGCTACCGAGATTATAACATATATCATTTCGAAACTCTCAGCCCAGTTGCCCCTCATGGACTTGAATAGATATTTTATTTCCACGTTTCGACATTGAATGGTCGTTGGAATCAACTAGTCGAACAGTAAACGTGATAGCAATCAGAGACCGCCGACTTATCGATCTAGCGGCGTGTATCCTTCGCGTTGACTTAATAGCGACACCGCGTGTCCCATCATTCGTGCTTTAAATGGACATGTGAAAGCATTTTCAAAAGTAATTGATTACTTTACCGACTTATTAGGCCGTGCAATATTCACAAATTCAAACGTAAAATGTTTGAAATCTTGAAATACTCATTTACTTATCCTAACCAGATTATTGGGACATCATTTCAAGAGTTTGCGGCATTGTCGTAGGAGAAATGTAGCCCAAGGTGCATAGCTCTGAACAATGTTATTCTATTATTCTTTGCGTCGGAACCCAATGATCGTTCAAGTCGACCTGACGGTGCGTGGCGTTAACTCCACCATGATAACGAAGAAGAGATAGTCACGTGGTGTTTAATAACCGGTTTAAACTAGATACATCTTGCTACGAAACAGGTTAACTGCGATTTTTAGGAACGAGAATGCTAGTTGGAGTCGCGGGTTAATTGTTGGAAACGCGGGCCAATCAATCAGTTTTTTCAATCTGAAATTTAAGAACTACCCCTTTGAAAAAAAAACGTGGCTACCCACCGTATATAAATTACAATTAGCTGACATATATACCACAATCATGGCTACCAACTAAAGGAATACTACAACAACTCCAATCAACTCAATATGAAAACAAAATTACAAAGTACTTGCAATCTTACTTACTCGAACCTCAATAATGAACCCAAGTATTCTGGATGACTTAGCCGAGATATACAAAATGGAAATACTAAAATTGCGCAATCTATCAAAAGAAGAGCAGTTTGCTAAAAGAGAATGAAAAGCTATAGTTTCAACAGCGCGTAGCAAATGCAATAAACAAATAATACGAAATGCCCTGTAGAAAACTCATGTGACTTTTCAATTTTAAATACACTCTGTAACAAATCTACCCTCTGCGATTCATGATTATCAGTATCTCTAAGAATGACACAAAATTACCCAAGCGCGATTAGTATTCGCCATAGTTGCTCATTTAAGAAATAAAATGGTATTGAAACATTCAAAATTTAAAAATCTACCGAACATTTGAAGCAGTTAAAAAATATTTATTGTATACGGGCAATCAAACATAGTAGAAAAGTCTTTAATCAACACCTGGCTGTAAACAAGTTCGTAGAACAGGAATTATCAATGACCAGATAATGCTACCGAGAATATAACATATATCATTTCGAAACTCTCAGACAAGTTGCCACACATGGACTTGAATGGATATTTTCTTTCTGCGTTTCGGCATTGAAAGAAGATAGTGATCAGAGACTACGGACTTATCGATCTAGCGCGTGTATCCTTTGCTTTGACTCAATAGCACACAGCGTGTCCCATCACTAATTAATTAATATCGCGCTAATTATACGACATAATTCATCCAAAATCAATAGTCTTCTGGTCCGAGGTATGATGAATGCACATGCAAAATTTGGAGCAGAATCGCCCTCGCTTTCGTGAGGTATCGCGTCTATCTTACAGACAGACAAACACCACAGACAAATACCTATCAACATACTTACTTTGGATGAATTATGTCGTATAATTAGCGAGTTATTAATTAGTGATAAGACACGCAGTGTCGCTATGAAGTCAAAGCGAAAGATAAACGCCGCTAGATCGACAAGTCGGCGGTCCTGATCACTATCTCGTTTTTATGATTTTTGATTTCTTAATGAAAATCAAGACTTTGCAAACATAAACCTCATATCGACAACACCGAGAGACAATTTTGTGCGGAGTTGTCAAGATATAGTAAAGCCACAGCTGGATTTATACAGGGTGTCCATAAAGTCTTTAAAAACTTTTTTTTAAATTAAAAAGGGAATTTATCGATACCAATATTGTTTTTGCTGTCACAGCTGTACTGAATGAAATGAAAAATACTTAACAATCACTGATTAAAATACAACAAACCTAGTAAGATATATTGAGAACTGAATTCACAACAAAATTGAAATTGTAGAGAGTGTTTAGCGACACTCTCTCTTTTTTAAAACGGCAAATACGTTAACCATGTAAGATTAGGATAACATATACAGACTATATAAGATACTATTTTCTGCATAATGATGCAGACAGATATAAGACGAAATTCACCAAACATGTTTAGTACTCTCTATAGTTGCTCATTTACTGATTCGGAAAATCGAAAATAGTCATGTTTTATCGAGTTTGTTTTGTTCTACAACCGGACACATAAAGCGTATCGAATTTTGCGTAAATGGGCAAGAGTCTTTAATAGTAATGATATAGTTTTTAATAAATAATAGTCTTTAATCAACGCTTGGCCTTGTCTTGCTCTAAACAAATTTGCAAGATATATCAATGATTGATAATGCTACCAAGATTATAACATAAACCATTTCAAAACTTACAGCTTAGCCTGTTTAGAAGTTGAGAGATCGACTGCTCATGGCCTTGGTTAGATATTTCGTTTCTGCGTGTCGGCATCAAATGGTCGTTCAAGTCAACTATAGTAGATCAGCAAAATAAAGCGTAAAATGGAGCATAGCAAAATGAGGAACTCTATTTATTTCGAATGCATTACGTGATTCTCGATAACCGGTTTGAACTGGATACATTTCCCTAGGCCACAAAGATGTTGCATTTTGTGAGCACAAGAGTGGGTTGGTATCGTTTAAAAAAAGATTTATCGACCCATCAATTTTACTTGTCAATTATACAAGTGCATATGATTAATTAATATTTCAATAATAGGAAGACAATGGGGACCATTTCCAGCGATTGCAGCGACTGATTTTAAAACTTACAGCCTAGTTTTTATTGATATTTTGACCACAAAAATGAAAATATTAGGGATGCATCTGGCACTTCGGCTTTAAATAATTGTTTAACGATCTCTCATTTCCCAATAAAATTGCAAAGAAGACAATTCAAATCCGAGAAAATCCAACTCATTATCTATGATTTGTTTTGTACTATAAAAGATCAAAAAGCATGTATTAGATCCTATTATAATTCATCTATGTACAGCAAGGCCAGCAGAGAAGATCGACAACCTTGTTCGTCTAGCGATAGAAGAGAACAACCTCAGAATGTATCTTACCAAGATTATTAGAGGAATTATTTCAAACTTAGCCAGGCATGGCATGTCTCATCTTAATTTAAATAGCAGAACAGAAGTAATCTGCACCGAGCAACCCATACTTTTCAATTTAATAGTAATCTAGAAACAAAACTATATAGGCAAAGCAAAAATAATAGAAAAATCTTCAATCAATTCCTGTCTTCGTCTGAGATCACTACAGAAATCATTTCAAAATTTATATCCTAGCCTTACCGGACATTAAAGAGAAGCAACTGCTCATGGCCTTGGATAAATATTTTCTTTTTTGCGTTTCCCCGTCAAATGGTCGTTGAACTAACTAGTCGAGCAGAAAATTACAACGTAAAACAAAGCGAAGCAAAACGAGGAACTATATTCATTAGCTTTGGCATCACGTGATGTCTCACAGTTTCTTGGGTACAGTCAGCTGAATTACCCATTAAGCAAAATAAGCACGTGCTTAGGGCACCAAGGAAACCGGGCAGAACGAAAATTTTCACAGACGAATTTTCAATGGCGCCTCAGTGTTTAATAAAATAATGCGAGTTTATCTGACGACTCGGACGTAATATTGGCCCGGCCAAAGCAAATTTTAGATTAATTTTTGCTCTGAAGTGTTATATTTAGCATCTAGAAAAGTTTGTAGGCACGAGAAGCCCTTTAGCAGTATTGAAGTTACGTTGAAATGTTATTCAAATGTTTCACGACTGACGCTTTTTAACAGTATTACTCTTAAAAAGCGTCAGTCGTGTGACATTTAAATTGCGTTTCACTGTAACTCCAATATATTAATATTCGATCTCGTACCAAAGAATAGGCGGCACCCCAGAAATTTTTGTAGCCGAGTTTTAAACAGTGCCTCAGTGTTTAGTGAATTCATTCATCAGACGATTCGACTTCAATATTAGCCTGATTGAAATAAATTTTGCTTCTTTTTTTCCTCAAGTATTTCTCTTTACAAATGTTTGTAGGTATGAGAACTATTTTCAAAAATATGATGTAAATCAATCATAATTTAGTCTTTAATCAAAAATAAATATTGAAACTAACTTATTCAATTTGAGATTATGTGAAACGCTGGTTACATTCCTATAGTTATTATTTTTTTATATATAGAGCACCAAAATATTAAGTGCTTAAGCCTCTAAAGGTCATAATCCAGTCATGTCTGGCAGGCGAGCATAGCCCAGAATTAAGTTCAAACACCTGAAAGTACGCGCCCGTCTAAAAAAAAAAATCGGGCGATAGTTTTAAAGCAATTTAAAATGGAAAAACACATAAAAATCAAATAAAAGTCTGAATAAAATATATTCGACCAACCAGTTCGCAATACAAAACGAATGACAGTCTCGACGATGGACGTCATAAAAACAGCGTTTCCATGGATACTAACGACTATTTACATTTGAAAACGATTATTCCATTAGTTAAAAGGTGAATTGATTGGTTTATTAGTCCATTGCAACGTAAAGCCCATTCTTCTACGACCGAATTCCCAGTTTTCGAATTCCCGGACCGAATTCCATAACGTCAACGATTTAGCAAGACTATTCATACGATTCATTTTACATGATACGTCCCTAATTGGTTTGGATATTTATAATGGCTTTGCTATTTACGGTCGAGGCTTCGTGAATTGTGTGATAAAGTTGACACTACCATCGCGCGGGATCAAAATAAATATGTATATACTCTGGCAAGATCATACTGATTTTCGCTGTATTTCATTCACAAAACATTTTTGAAAAGGTTATGTCAACTAGAATCGCATGACATAACGTAGGCTATATACAATTAGATATAGTCGTAGATACAATTAGATATCGTCATCTCTAAGAATGACAAAAAATTAACCAAGCGCGTTTACTATTCGCCATAGTTGCTCATTTACGAAATAAAATGTTATTGAAACATTCGAAATTGAGAAATCTACCGAACACTTGAAGCATTTAAAAATGTTTATTGTATATGGACAAGCAAAAACAGTAGTAAAGTATTTAATCAACATCTGGCTGTAAACAAGTTTGTAGCACAGGAATTATCAATGACCAGTTAATGCTACCGAGAATATAACATATATCATTTCGAAACTCTCAGCCCAGTTGCCGCTCATGGACTTGAATAGATATTTTCTTTTTGCGTTTCGACATTGAATGGTCGTTTAAATCAACTAGTCGAACAGTAAACGAGATAGCGATCAGAGACCGCCGACTTATGGCTCTAGCGGCGTGTATCCTTCGCGTTGACTCAATAGCGACACCGCGTGTCCAATCATTCGTTCTTTAGATGGACATGTGAAAGCATTTTCAAAAGTAATTGATTACTTTACCGACTTATAAGGCCGTGCAATAATCACAAATTCAAACAAAAAATGTTTGAAATCTTGAAATACTCATTTACTTATCCTAACGAGATTATTGGCACATCATTTAAAGAGTTTGCAGCATTGTCGTAGAAGAAATGTAGCCCAAGGTACATAGCTCTGAACAATGTTATTCTATTATTCTTTGCGTCGGAACCCAATGATCGTTCAAGTCGACCTGACGGTGCGTGGCGTTAACTCCACCATGATAACGAAGAAGAGATAGTCACGTGTTGCTTAATAACCGGTTTAAACTAGATACATATTGCTACGCAACAGGTTATGCGATTTTTAGGAACGAGTATGCTAGTTGGAGTCGCGGGTTGATTGTTGGAAACGCTGGCCAATCAATCAGTTTTTTCAATCTGATATTTCAGAACTAACCCTTTGAAAAAAAATCGTGGCTACCCACCGTATATAAATTACAATTAGCTGACATATATACCACAATCATGGATACCAACTGAAAGAATACTACAACAACTCCAATCAACCCAATATGAAAACAAAATTACAAAGTACTTGCAATCTTACTTACTCGAACCTCAATAATGAACCCAAGTATTCTGGATGACTTAGCTGAGATATACAAAATGGAAATACTAAAATTGCGCAATCTATCAAAAGAAGAGCAGTTTGCTAAAAGAGAATGATAAGCTATAGTTTCAACAGCGCGTAGCAAATGCAATAAACAAATAATACGAAATGCCCTGTAGAAAACTCATGTGACTTTTCAATTTTAAATACACTCTGTAACAAATTAAACATCTCTTTTTCGTTCATACATTTTTGCGACATAATGAATGGCTTGCCCGACTAAGCATGGCCTGTAGCAGGGATAACGAACCTTTTTCAATGAATAGGTCGAAATTATATTTTATCACCGAACATAAGAGTATGAGCGCAGATATTCAATTCAATGTTTGTATCTATAAGAAACTTGCTGCTGGATCTTATCTTGCAAATCTTACGAACAAACAAACAGACAAATTCCTATCAACAGACTTACCGATCAAGATCGATAAGTAAAGTCAAGTCACACAGTTGGGTTATATTTATTTTCTAAAACTGCAATTCTTGCAGCCATGTAAGATAAAGTTAATTTATACAGACTATGGTACAGACAGATCTGAATCCGTCGACGCACTATCTTTGGTACATCTTGACCAAGCTCTTCTTAAACCCATTTATACGGAAACCATATCCGCAGGATTATTCATTGAATTATCTAACAGGATAAACACCCTGGCCCCAATCTACCTTCTGCGTTTCATGATTATCAATATCTCTAAGAATGACAAAAAATTAACCAAGCGCGTTTACTATTCGCCATAGTTGCTCATTTACGAAATAAAATGGTATTGAAACATTTGAAATTGAGAAATCTACCGAACACTTGAAGCATTTAAAAAATTGTTTATTGTATATGGGCAAGCAAAAACAGTAGAAAAATATTTAATCAGCACCTGGCTGTAAACGAGTTTGTAGCACAGGAATTATCAATGACCAGATAATGCTACCGAGAATATAACATATATCATTTCGAAACTCTCAGCCCAGTTGCCGCTCATGGACTTGAATAGATATTTTCTTTTTGCGTTTCGACATTGAATGGTCGTTTAAATCAACTAGTCGAACAGTAAACGAGATAGCGATCAAAGACCGCCGACTTATGGATCTAGCGGCGTGTATCCTTCGCGTTGACTCAATAGCGACACCGCGTGTCCAATCATTCGTTCTTTAGATGAACATGTGAAAGCATTTTCAAAAGTAATTGATTACTTTACCGACTTATTAGGCCGTGCAATAATCACAAATTCAAACAAAAAATGTTTGAAATCTTGAAATACTCATTTACTTATCCTAACGAGATTATTGGGACATCATTTAAAGAGTTTGCAGCATTGTCGTGGAAGAAATGTAGCCCAAGGTGCATAGCTCTGAACAATGTTATTCTATTGTTCTTTGCGTCGGAGCCCAATGATCGTTCAAGTCGACCTGACGGTGCGTGGCGTTAACTCCACCATGATAACGAAGAAGAGATAGTCACGTGGTGTTTAATAACCGGTTTAAACTAGATACATCTTGCTACGCAACAGGATAACTGCGATTTTTAGGAACGAGAATGCTAGTTGGAGTCGCGGGTTAATTGTTGGAAACGCTGGCCAATCAATCAGTTTTTTCAATCTGAAATTTAAGAACTACCCCTTTGAAAAAAAATCGTGGTTACCCACCGTATATAAATTACAATTAGCTGACATATATACCACAATCATGGCTACCAACTAAAGGAATACTACAACAACTCCAATCAACCCAATATGAAAACAAAATTACAAAGTACTTGCAATCTTACTTACTCGAACCTCAATAATGAACCCAAGTATTCTGGATGACTTAGCCGAGATATACAAAATGGAAATACTAAAATTGCGCAATCTATCAAAGGAAGAGCAGTTTGCTAAAAGAGAATGAAAAGCTATAGTTTCAACAGCGCGTAGCAAATGCAATAAACAAAACAATACGAAATGCCCTGTAGAAAACTCATGTGACTTTTCAATTTTAAATACACTCTGTAACAAATTAAACATCTCTTTTTCGTTCATACATTTTTGCGACATAATGAATGGCTTGCCCGACTAAGCATGGCCTGTAGCAGGGATAACGAACCTTTTTCAATGAATAGGTCAAAGTTTATATTTTATCACCGAACATAAGAGTATGAGCACAGATATTCAATTCAATGTTTGTATCTATAAGAAACTTGCTGCTGGATCTTATCTTGCAAATCTCACGAACAAACAAACAGACAAATTCCTATCAACAGACTTACCGATCAAGATCGATAAGTAAAGTCAAGTCGCAGTTGGTTATATTTATTTTCTAAAACTGCAATTCTTGCAGCCATGTAAGATCAAGTTAATATATACAGACTATGGTACAGACAGATCTAAATCCATCGACGCACTATCTTTGGTACATCTTGACAAAGCTCTTCTGAAACCCATTTATACGGAAACCATATCCGCAGGATTATTCATTGATTTATCTAACAGGATAAACACCCTGGCCCCAATATACCTTCTGCGATTCATGATTATCAATATCTCTAAGAATGACAAAAAATTAACCAAGCGCGTTTACTATTCGCCATAGTTGCTCATTTACGAATTAAATGGTATTGAAACATTCGAAATTGAGAAATCTACCGAACACTTGAAGCATTTAAAAAATGTTTATTGTATATAGGCAAGCGAAAACAGTAGAAAAGTCTTTAATCAACACCTGGCTGTAAACAAGTTTGTAACACAGGAATTATCAATGACCATATAATGCTACCGAGAATATAACATATATCATTTCGAAACTCTCAGCCCAGTTGCCGCTCATGGACTTGAATAGATATTTTCTTTTTGCGTTTCGACATTGAATGATCGCTTAAATCAACTAGTCGAACAGTAAACGAGATAGCGATCTGAGACCGCCGACTTATGGATCTAGCGGCGTGTATCCTTTGCGTTGACTCAATAGCGACACCGCGTGTCCCATCATTCGTTCTTTAGATGGACATGTAAAAGCATTTTCAAAAGTAATTGATTGCTTTACCGGCTTATCAGGCCGTGCAATAATCACAAATTCAAACAAAAAATGTTTGAAATCTTGAAATACTCATTTGTTAATTCTAACAAGATTATTGGTGACATCATTTAAAGAGTTTGCAGTATCGCCATGGAGGAAATGTAGCCCAGAAATGAAGAGATCGGAGGTGCATAGCTTTGAACAATGTTATTCTATTATTCTTCGCGTCGGAACCCAATGATCGTTCAAGTCGACCTGACGATGCGTAGCGCTAACTCCACCATGATTATGAAGAAGAGATAGTCACGTGTTTCATAACCGGTTTAAACTAGATACATCATGCTACGCAACAGGTTGACTGTACGATTTCTAGGAACGAGAATGCTAGTTGGAGTCCCGGGTTAATTGTTGGAAACGTTGGTCAATCAATCAGTTTTTTTTTCAATCTGAAATTTCAGAACTACTCCTTTGAGAAATCTTGGCTACCCACCGTTATATAAATTACAATTAGCTGACATATATAACATAATCATGCCTACCAAGTAAAGGAATACTACAACAACTCCAATCAACCCAATGTGAAAACAAAATTACAAAGTACTTGCAATCTCACTTACTCGAACCTCAATGATGAACCCAAGTATTCTGGATGACTTAGCCGAGATATACAAAAGGGAAATACTAAAATGGCGCAATCTATCAGAGGAAGAGCAGTTTGTTAAAAAAGAATGAAAAGCTATAGTTTCAACAGCGCGTTGCAAATGCAATAAATACTTGCAATCTCACTTACTCGAACCTCAATGATGAACCTAAATAGTCTGAATGACGTAGCCGAGATATACAAAAGGGAAATACTAAAATGGCGCAATCTATCAGAGGAAGAGCAGTTTGTTAAAAAAGAATGAAAAGCTATAGTTTCAACAGCGCGTTGCAAATGCAATAAATACTTGCAATCTCACTTACTCGAACCTCAATGATGAACCTAAATAGTCTGAATGACGTAGCCGAGATATACAAAAGGGAAATACTAAAATGGCGCAATCTATCAGAGGAAGAGCAGTTTGTTAAAAAAGAATGAAAAGCTATAGTTTCAACAGCGCGTAGCAAATGCAATAAACAAACTATTTCAACACGAAATGCCCTGGAGGAAACTCATGTGACTTTTTGGATTCCAAATCACTCTGGCCCTCTGCGATTCATGATTATCAGTATCTCTAAGAATGACACAAAATTACCCAAGCGCGATTAGTATTCGCCATAGTTGCTCATTTACGAAATAAAATGGTATTGAAACATTCAAAATTGAAAAATCTACCGAACATTTGAAGCAGTTAAAAATTATTTATTGTATACGGGCAATCAAACATAGTAGAAAAGTCTTTAATCAACACCTGGCTGTAAACAAGTTCGTAGAACAGGAATTATCAATGACCAGATAATGCTACCGAGGATATAACATATATCATTTCGAAACTCTCAGACAAGTTGCCACACATGGACTTGAATGGATATTTTCTTTCTGCGTTTCGGCATTGAAAGAAGATAGTGAGACTAGGGACTTATCGATCTAGCGCGTGTATCCTTTGCTTTGACTCAATAGCACACAGCGGGTCCCATCACTAATTAATTAATATCGCGCTAATTATACGACACAATTCATCCAAAATCAATAGTCTTCTGGTCCGAGGTATGATGAATGCACATGCAAAATTTGGAGCAGAATCGCCCTCGCTTTCGTGAGGTATCGCGTCTATCTTACAGACAGACAAACATCACAGACAAATACCTATCAACATACTTACTTTGGATGAATTATGTCGTATAATTAGCGAGTTATTAATTAGTGATAAGACACGCAGTGTCGCTATGAAGTCAAAGCGAAAGATAAACGCCGCTAGATCGACAAGTCGGCGGTCCTGATCACTATCTCGTTTTTATGATTTTTGATTTCTTAATGAAAATCAAGACTTTGCAAACATAAACCTCATATCGACAACACCGAGAGACAATTTTGTGCGGAGTTGTCAAGATATAGTAAAGCCACAGCTGGATTTATACAGGGTGTCCATAAAGTCTTTAAAAACTTTTTTTTAAATTAAAAAGGGAATTTATCGATACCAATATTGTTTTTGCTGTCACAGCTGTACTGAATGAAATGAAAAATACTTAACAATCACTGATTAAAATACAACAAACCTAGTAAGATATATTGAGAACTGAATTCACAATAAAATTGAAATTGTAGTGTTTAGCGACACTCTCTCTTTTTTAAAACGGCAAATACGTTAACCATGTAAGATTAGGATAACATATACAGACTATATAAGATACTATTTTCTGCATAATGATGCAGACAGATATAAGACGAAATTCACCAAACATGTTTAGTACTCTCTATAGTTGCTCATTTACTGATTCGGAAAATCGAAAATAGTCATGTTTTATCGAGTTTGTTTTGTTCTATAACCGGACACATAAAGCGTATCGAAAAAATTTTGCGTAAATGGGCAAGAGTCTTTAATAGTAATAATATAGTTTTTAATAAATAATAGTCTTTAATCAACGCTTGGCCTTGTCTTGCTCTAAACAAATGTGCAGGAATTATCAATGATTGATAATGCTACCAAGATTATAACATAAACCATTTCAAAACTTACAGCTTAGCCTGTTTAGAAGTTGAGAGAGATGGTCGTTCAAGTCAACTATAGTAGATCAGCAAAATACAGCGTAAAATGGAGCATAGCAAAATGAGGAACTCTATTTATTTCGAATACATTACGTGATGTCTCGATAACCGGTTTAAACTGGATACATCTCCCTAGGCCACAAATATGTTGCATTTTGTGAGCACAAGAGTGGGTTGGTATCGTTTAAAAAAAGGTTTATCGACCCATCAATTTTACTTGTCAATTATACAAGTGCATATGATTAATTAATATTTCAATAATAGTAGGACAATGGGTACCATTTCCAGCGATTTCAGCGACTGATTTTAAAATTTACAGCCTAGTTTTTATTGATATTTTGACCACAAAAATGAAAATATTAGGGATGCAAGGGTCTAGAATAAACCATCTGGCACTTCGGCTTTAAATAATTGTTTAACAATCTCTCATTTCCCAATAAAATTGCAAAGAAGACAATTCAAATCCGAGAAAATCCAACTCATTATCTATGCTTTGTTTTGTACTATAAAAGATCAAAAAAGCATGTATTTGATCCTATTATAATTCATCTATGAACAGCAAGGCCAGCAGAGAAGATCGACAACCTTGTTCGTCTAGCGATAGAGGAGAACAACCTCAGAATGTATCTTACCAAGATTATTAGAGGAATTATTTCAAACTTAGCCAGGCAAGTCCTGTCTCATCTTAATTTAAATAGCAAAACAGAAGTAATCTGCACCGAGCAACCCCTACGTTTCAATTTAATAGTAATCTAGAAACAAAACTATATAGGCAAAGCAAAAATAATAGAAAAATCTTTATCCAAATTCCTGGCTTCGTCTTGCCGTACACAAATTTGAAGCGCAGGAATTATGAATGATTATATCATGCCACCGAGATCACTACAGAAAACTTTTCAAAACTTATAGCCTAGCCTGACCGGACATTAAGAGAAACAACTGCTTATGGCCTTGAATAAAGATTTTCTTTCTGCGTTTCCCCATCATATGGTCGTTGATCCAGTCAAGCAGAAAATTACAACGTAAAACAAAGCAAAGCAAAACGAGAAACTATATTCATTAGCTTTGACATCACGTGATGTCTCACAGTTTCTTGGGTACAGTCAGCTGAATTACTCATTAAGCAAAATAAGCACGTGCTTTGGGCACCAAGGGAACCGGGCAGTACGAAAATTTTCACAGACGAATTTTCAATGGCGCCTTAGTGTTTAATAAAATAATGCGAGTTGATCTGACGACTCGGATGTTGATATTGGTCCGGTTAGAGCAATTTTTAAATTATTTTTTTGCTCTGAGTTGTCATATTTAGCCTCTAGAAATGTTTGTAGGCACGAGAAGTCTTTTGGCAGTATTGAAGTTACGTTGAAATGCTATTCAAATGTTTCAAGACAGACGCATTTTAACAGTATTACTCTTGAAAAGCGTCAGTCGTGGGACATTCAAATTGCGTTCCACTGTAACTCCAATATATTAATATTCGATCTCGTACCAAGGAATAGGCGGCACCACAGAAATTTTTGTAGCCGAGTTTTAAACAGTGCCTCAGTGTTTAGTGAAATTATTGATCCGATGATTCGACTTCAATATTAGCCTGATTGAAATGAATTTTGCTTCTTTTTTTCCTCAAGTATTTCTCTTTACAAATGTTTGTAGGTATGAGAACTATTTTCAAAAATATGATGTAAATCAAACATTAGCCTTCAATCAGTAGTAAATACTGAAACTAACTTATTATATGAAACGCTGGTTACATTCCTCTAGTTATTATTTTTTATATATAGAGCAACAAAATATTAAGTACTTAGGGCCTCTAAAGGTCATAATCCAGGCCTGTCTGGCAGGCGAGCATAGCCCAGAATTAAGTTTAAACACCTGAAAGTACGCGCCCATCTAAAAAAAAAATATTTCAAGAACACAAAACATTGATCGCGATTTTGAATCGGGCGATAGTTTTAAAGCAATTTAAAATGGAAAAACACATAAAAATCAAATAAAAAGCTGAATAAAATATATTCGACCAACCAGTTCGCAATACAAAACGAATGACAGTCTCGACGATGGACGTCATAAAAACAGCGTTTCCATGGATACTAACGACTATTTACATTTGAAAACGATTATTCCATTAGTTAAAAGGTGAATTGATTGGTTTATTAGTCCATTGCAACGAAAAGCCCATTCTTCTACGACCGAATTCCCAGTTTTCGAATTCCCGGAACGAATTCCATAACGTCAACGATTTAGCAAGACTATTCATACGACGATTCATTTTACATGATACGTCCCTAATTAGTTTGGATATTTATAATGGCTTTGCTATTTACGGTCGAGGCTTCGTGAATTGTGTGATAAAGTTGACACTACCATCGCGTGGGATCAAAATAAATATGTATATACTCTGGCAAGTTCATACTGATTTTCGCTGTATTTCATTCACAAAACATTTTTGAAAAGGTTATGCCAACTAGAATCGCATGACATAAAGTAGGCTATATACAATTAGATATAGTCGTAGATACAATTAGATATCGTCATCTCTAAGAATGACAAAAACTTAACCAAGCGCGTTTACTATTCGCCATAGTTGCTCATTTACGAAATAAAATGGTATTGAAACATTCGAAATTGAGAAATCTACCGAACACTTGAAGCATTTAAAAAAATGTTTATTGTATATGGGCAAGCAAAAACAGTATAAAAGTATTTAATCAACATTTGGCTGTAAACGGGTTTGTAGCACAGGAATTATCAATGACCAGATAATGCTACCGAGAATATAACATATATCATTTCGAAACTCTCAGCCCAGTTGCCACTCATGGACTTGAATAGATATTTTCTTTTTGCGTTTCGACATTGAATGGTCGTTTAAATCAACTAGTCGAACAGTAAACGAGATAGCGATCAAAGACCGCCGACTTATGGATCTAGCGGCGTGTATCCTTCGCGTTGACTCAATAGCGACACCGCGTGTCCAATCATTCGTTCTTTAGATGGACATGTAAAAGCATTTTCAAAAGTAATTGATTACTTTACCGACTTATTAGGCCGTGCAATAATCACAAATTCAAACAAAAAATGTTTGAAATCTTGAAATACTCATTTACTTATCCTAACGAGATTATTGGGACATCATTTAAAGAGTTTGCAGCATTGTCGTAGAAGAAATGTAGCCCAGAAATGAAGAGATCGGAGGTGCATAGCTCTGAACAATGTTATTCTATTATTCTTTGCGTCGGAACCCAATGATCGTTCAAGTCGACCTGACGGTGCGTAGCGTTAACTCCACCATGATAACGAAGAAGAGATAGTCACGTGGTGCTTAATAACCGGTTTAAACTAGATACATCTTGCTACGAAACAGGTTAACTGCGATTTTTAGGAACGAGAATGCTAGGCCAATCAATCAGTTTTTTCAATCTGAAATTTAAGAACTACCCCTTTGAAAAAAAATCGTGGTTACCCACCGTATATAAATTACAATTAGCTGACATATATACCACAATCATGGCTACCAACTAAAGGAATACTACAACAACTCCAATCAACCCAATATGAAAACAAAATTACAAAGTACTTGCAATCTTACTTACTCGAACCTCAATAATGAACCCAAGTATTCTGGATGACTTAGCCGAGATATACAAAATGGAAATACTAAAATTGCGCAATCTATCAAAGGAAGAGCAGTTTGCTAAAAGAGAATGAAAAGCTATAGTTTCAACAGCGCGTAGCAAATGCAATAAACAAAACAATACGAAATGCCCTGTAGAAAACTCATGTGACTTTTCAATTTTAAATACACTCTGTAACAAATTAAACATCTCTTTTTCGTTCATACATTTTTGCGACATAATGAATGGCTTGCCCGACTAAGCATGGCCAGTAGCAGGGATAACGAACCTTTTTCAATGAATAGGTCGAAATTATATTTTATCACCGACCATAAGAGTATGAGCACAGATATTCAATTCAATGTTTGTATCTATAAGAAACTTGCTGCTGGATCTTATCTTGCAAATCTTATGAACAAACAAACAGACGAATTCCTATCAACAGACTTACCGATCAAGATCGATAAGTAAAGTAAAGTCACACAGTTGGGTTATATTTATTTTCTAAAACTGCAATTCTTGCAGCCATGTAAGATAAAGTTAATTTATACAGACTATGGTATTAAAAAAATTAACCAAGCGCGTTTACTATTCGCCATAGTTGCTCATTTAAGAAATAAAAGGGTATTGAAACATTTAAAATTGAGAAATCTACCGAACATTTGAAGCAGTTAAAAAATATTTATTGTATACGGGCAAGCAAACATAGTAGAAATGTCTTTAATCAACACCTGGCTGTGGACAAGTTCGTAGAACAGGAATTATCAATGACCAGATAATGCTACCGAGAATATAACATATATCATTTCGAAACTCTCAACCCAGTTGCCACACATGGACTTGAATGGATATTTCTTTCTGCGTTTCGGCATTGAAGGGTCGTTAAAATCATCTAGCCGCACAGTAAAGAAGATAGTGATCAGAGACTACGGACTTAGAGATCTAGCGCGTGTATCCTTTACTTTGACTCAATAGCACACAGCGTGTCCCATCACTAATTAATTAATATCGCGCTAATTATACGACATAATCCATCCAAAATCAATAGTCTTCTGGTCCGAGGTACGATGAATGCACATGCAAAATTTAGAGCCGAATCACCCTCGCTTTCGTGAGGTATCGCGTCTATCTTACAGACAGACAAACACCACAGACAAATACCTATCAACATACTTACTTTAAATGAATTATGTCGTATAATTAGCGAGTTATTAATTAGTGATAAGACACGCAGTGTCGCTATGAAGTCAAAGCGAAAGATAAACGCCGCTAGATCGATAAGTCGGCGGTCCTGATCACTATCTCGTTTTTATGATTTTTGATTTCTTAATGAAAATCAAGACTTTGCAAACATAAACCTCATATCGACAACACCGAGAGACAATTTTGTGCGGGGTTGTCAAGATATAGTAAAGCCACAGCTGGATTTATACAGGGTGTCCATAAAGTCTTTAAAAACTTTTTTTTAAATTAAAAAGGGAATTTATCGATACCAATATTGTTTTTGCTGTCACAGCTGTACTGAATGAAATGAAAAATACTTAACAATCACTGATTAAAATACAACAAACCTAGTAAGATATATTGAGAACTGAATTCACAATAAAATTGAAATTGTAGAGAGTGTTTAGCGACACTCTCTCTTTTTTAAAACGGCAAATACGTTAACCATGTGGGATTAGGATAACATATACAGACTATATAAGATACTATTTTCTGCATAATGATGCAGACAGATATAAGACGAAATTCACCAAACATGTTTAGTACTCTCTATAGTTGCTCATTTACTGATTCGGAAAATCTAAAATAGTCATGTTTTATCGAGTTTGTTTTGTTCTATAACCGGACACATAAAGCGTATCGAAAAAATTTTGCGTAAATGGGCAAGAGTCTTTAATAGTAATAATATAGTTTTTAATAAATAATAGTCTTTAATCAACGCTTGGCCTTGTCTTGCTCTAAACAAATTTGCAGGATATATCAATGATTGATAATGCTACCAAGATTATAACATAAACCATTTCCAAACTTACAGCTTAGCCTGTTTAGAAGTTGAGAGATCGACTGCTCATGGCCTTGGTTAGATATTTCGTTTCTGCGTGTCGGCATCAAATGGTCGTTCAAGTCAACTATAGTAGATCAGCAAAATAAAGCGTAAAATGGAGCATAGCAAAATGAGGAACTCTATTTATTTCGAATGCATTACGTGATTCTCGATAACCGGTTTAAACTGGATACATTTCCCTAGGCCACAAAGATGTTGCATTTTGTGAGCACAAGAGTGGGTTGGTATCGTTTAAAAAAAGGTTTATCGACCCATCAATTTTACTTGTCAATTATACAAGTGCATATGATTAATTAATATTTCAATAATAGGAAGACAATGGGGACCATTTCCAGCGATTGCAGCGACTGATTTTAAAACTTACAGCCTAGTTTTTATTGATATTTTGACCACAAAAATGAAAATATTAGGGATGCAAGGGGTCTAGAATAAACCATCTGGCACTTTAAATAATTGTTTAACAATCTCTCATTTCCCAATAAAATTGCAAAGAAGACAATTCAAATCCGAGAAAATCCAACTCATTATCTATGATTTGTTTTGTACTATAAAAGATCAAAAAAGCATGTATTAGATCCTATTATAATTCATCTATGAACAGCAAGGCCAGCAGAGAAGATCGACAACCTTGTTCGTCTAGCGATAGAGGAGAACAACCTCAGAATGTATCTTACCAAGATTATTAGAGGAATTATTTCAAACTTAGCCAGGAATGGCATGTCTCATCTTAATTTAAATAGCAGAACAGAAGTAATCTGCACCGAGCAACCCATACTTTTCAATTTAATAGTAACCTAGAAACAAAACTATATAGGCAAAGCAAAAATAATAGAAAAATCTTTAATCAATTACTGGCTTCGTCTTGCCGTACACAAATTTGAAGCGCAGGAATTATGAATGAATATATCATGCCACCGAGATCACTACAGAAAACATTTCAAAACTTATAGCCTAGCCTGACCGTACATTAAGAGAAACAACTGATCATGGCCTTGAATAAAGCTTTTCTTTCTGCGTTTCCCCCTCAAATGGTCGTTGATCCAGTCAAGCAGAAAATTACAACGTAAAACAAAGTGAAGCAAAACGAGGAACTATATTCATTAGCTTTGGCATCACGTGATGTCTCACAGTTTCTTGGGAACAGTCAGCTGAATTACTCATCAAGCAAAATAAGCACAGGCTTTGGGCACCAAGGTTACGGGCGGTACGGAAATTTTCGCAGGCGAATTTTCAATGGCGCCTCAGTGTTTAATAAAATAATGCGAATTGATCTGACGACTCGGATGTTAATATTGGCCCGGTTGAAGCAAATTTTAAATTATTTTTTGCTCTGAGGTGTTATATTTAGCCTCTAGAAATGTTTGTAGGCACGAGAAGCCTTTCAGCAGTATTGAAGTTGAAATGCTATTCAAATGTTTCACGACTGACGCATTTTAACAGTATTACTCTTAAAAAGCGTCAGTCGTGTGACATTCAAATTGCGTTTCACTGTAACTCCAATATATTAATATTCGATCTCATACCAGGGAATAGGTGGCACCACAGAAATTTTTGTAGCCGAGTTTTAAACAGTGCCTCAGTGTTTAGTGAAATTATTGATCCGATGATTCGACTTCAATATTAGCCTGATTGAAATGAATTCTGCTTCTTTTTTCCTCAAGTATTTCTCATTACAAATGTTTGTAGGTATGAGAACTATTTTTCAAAAATATGATGTAAATCAAACATTAGCCTTCAATCAGTAGTAAATACTGAAACTAACTTATTATATGAAACGCTGGTTACATTCCTATAGTTATTATTTTTTTATATATAGAGCACCAAAATATTAAGTGCTTAGGGCCTCTAAGGTCATAATCCAGGCCTGTCTGTCAGGCGAGCATAGCCCAGAATTAAGTTTAAACACCTCAAAGTACGCGCCCATCTAAAAAAAAAATATTTCAAGAACACAAAACATTGATCGCGATTTTAAATCGGGCGATAGTTTTAAAAGCAATTTAAAATGGAAAAACACATAAAATCAAATAAAAGGCTGAATAAAATATATTCGACCAACCAGTTCGCAATACAAAACGAATGACAGTCTCGACGATGGACGTCATAAAAACAGCGTTTCCATGGATACTAACGACTATTTACATTTGAAAACGATTATTCCATTAGTTAAAAGGTGAATTGATTGGTTTATTAGTCCATTGCAACGTAAAGCCCATTCTTCTACGACCGAATTCCCAGTTTTCGAATTCCCGGACCGAATTCCATAACGTCAACGATTTAGCAAGACTATTCATAAGACGATCATTTTACATGATACGTCCCTAATTGGTTTGGATATTTATAATGGCTTTGCTATTTACGGTCGAGGCTTCGTGAATTGTGTGATAAAGTTGACACTACCATCGCGTGGGATCAAAATAAATATGTATATACTCTGGCAAGTTCATACTGATTTTCGCTGTATTTCATTCACAAAACATTTTTGAAAAGGTTATGTCAACTAGAATCGCATGACATAACGTAGGCTATATACAATTAGATATAGTCGTAGATACAATTAGATATCGTCATCTCTAAGAATGACAAAAATTAACCAAGCGCGTTTACTATTCGCCATAGTTGCTCATTTACGAAATAAAATGGTATTGAAACATTCGAAATTGAGAAATCTACCGAACACTTGAAGCAATTAAAAATATGTCTATTGTATATGGGCAAGCAAAAACAGTAGTAAAGTATTTAATCAACACCTGGGCTGTAAACAAGTTTGTAGCACAGGAATTATCAATGACCAGTTAATGCTACCGAGAATATAACATATATCATTTCGAAACTCTCAGCCAGTTGCCGCTCATGGACTTGAATAGATATTTTATTTCTGCGTTTCGACATTGAATGATCGCTTAAATCAACTAGTCGAACAGTAAACGAGATATCGATCTGAGACCGCCGACTTATCGATCTAGTGGCGTGTATCCTTTGCGTTGACTCAATAGCGACACCGCGTGTCCCATCATTCGTGCTTTAAATGGACATGTAAAAGCATTTTCAAAAGTAATTGATTGCTTTACCTGCTTATCAGGCCGTGCAATAATCACAAATTTTAAACAAAAAATGTTTGAAATCTTGAAATACTCATTTGTTAATTCTAACGAGATTATTCGTGACATCATTTAAAGAGTTTGCAGTATCGCCATGGAGGAAATGTAGCCCAGAAATGAAGAGATCGGAGGTGCATAGCTTTGAACAATGTTATTCTATTATTCTTCGCGTCGGAACCCAATGATCGTTCAAGTCGACCTGACGATGCGTAGCGCTAACTCCACCATGATTATGAAGAAGAGATAGTCACGTGATTCATAACCGGTTTAAACTAGATACATCTTGCTACGCAACAGGTTGACTGTGCCATTTTTAGGAACGAGAATGCTAGTTGGAGTCGCGGGTTAATTGTTGGAAACGTTGGCCAATCAATCAGTTTTTTTTTCAATCTGATATTTCAGAACTACTCCTTTGAGAAATCTTGGCTACCCACCGTTATATAAATTACAATTAGCTGACATATATAACATAATCATGCCTACCAACTAAAGGAATACTACAACAACTCCAATCAACCCAATGTGAAAACAAAATTACAAAGTACTTGCAATCTCACTTACTCGAACCTCAATGATGAACCCAAGTATTCTGGATGACTTAGCCGAGATATACAAAAGGGAAATACTAAAATGGCGCAATCTATCAGAGGAAGAGCATGTTGTTAAAAAAGAATGAAAAGCTATAGGTTCAACAGCGCGTAGCAAATGCAATAAATACTTGAAATCTCACTTACTCGAACCTCAATGATGAACCTAAATAGTCTGAATGACGTAGCCGAGATATACAAAAGGAAAATACTAAAAATGGCGCAATCTATCAGAGGAAGAGCAGTTTGTTAAAAAAGAATAAAAAACTATAGTTTCAACAGCGCGTAGAAAATGCAATAAATAAAATATTTCAATACGAAATGCCATGTAGGAAACTCATGTGACTGTTTAATTCTAAATACACTCTGTAACAAATTGAACGTCTCTTTTTCGTTCATACATTTTTGCGACATAAGAAATGGCTTGCCCGACTAAGCATGGCCTGTAGCAGGGATGGCGAACTTTTTTCAATGAATAGGTCAAAATTCATATTTTATCACCGAACATAAGAGTATGAGCATATATATTCAATTCAATGTTTGTATCTATAAGAAACTTGCTGCTGGATCTTATCTTGCAAATCTTACGAACAAACAAACAGACAAATTCCTATCAACAGACTTACCGATCAAGATCGATAAGTAAAGTCAAGTCGCAGTTGGGTTATATTTATTTTCTAAAACTGCAATTCTTGCAGCCTTACAATAGCACACAGCGTGTCTCATCACTAATTAATTAATATCGCGCTAATTATACGACATAATCCATCCAAAATCAATAGTCTTCTGGTCCGAGGTATGATGAATGCACATGCAAAATTTAGAGCCGAATCACCCTCGCTTTCGTGAGGTATCGCGTCTATCTTACAGACAGACAAACACCACAGACAAATACCTATCAACATACTTACTTTAAATGAATTATGTCGTATAATTAGCGAGTTATTAATTAGTGATAAGACACGCAGTGTCGCTATGAAGTCAAAGCGAAAGATAAACGCCGCTAGATCGATAAGTCGGCGGTCCTGATCACTATCTCGTTTTTATGATTTTTGATTTCTTAATGAAAATCAAGACTTTGCAAACATAAACCTCATATCGACAACACCGAGAGACAATTTTGTGCGGAGTTGTCAAGATATAGTAAAGCCACAGCTGGATTTATACAGGGTGTCCATAAAGTCTTTAAAAACTTTTTTTTAAATTAAAAAGGGAATTTATCGATACCAATATTGTTTTTGCTGTCACAGCTGTACTGAATGAAATAAAAAATACTTAACAATCACTGATTAAAATACAACAAACCTAGTAAGATATATTGAGAACTGAATTCACAATAAAATTGAAATTGTAGAGAGTGTTTAGCGACACTCTCTCTTTTTTAAAACGGCAATTACGTTAACCATGTAAGATTAGGATAACATATACAGACTATATAAGA
Organism: Styela clava; assembly: GCF_013122585.1. Lineage (NCBI taxonomy): Eukaryota > Metazoa > Chordata > Ascidiacea > Stolidobranchia > Styelidae > Styela > Styela clava. The sequence goes on along the minus strand of NW_024102835.1, from coordinate 14,024,217 downwards.
TACTATTTTCTGCATAATGATGCAGACAGATATAAGACGAAATTCACCAAACATGTTTAGTACTCTCTATAGTTGCTCATTTACTGATTCGGAAAATCGAAAATAGTCATGTTTTATCGAGTTTGTTTTGTTCTATAACCGGACACATAAAGCGTGTCGAAAACATTTTGCGTAAATGGGCAAGAGTCTTTAATAGTAATAATATAGTTTTTAATAAATAATAGTCTTTAATCAACGCTTGGCCTTGTCTTGCTCTGAACAAATTTGCAGGAATTATCAATGATTGATAATGCTACCAAGATTATAACATAAACCATTCCAAAACTTACAGCTTAGCCTGTTTAGAAGTTGAGAGATCGACTGCTCATGGCCTTGGTTAGATATTTCGTTTCTGCGTGTCGGCATCAAATGGTCGTTCAAGTCAACTATAGTAGATCAGCAAAATAAAGCGTAAAATGGAGCATAGCAAAATGAGGAACTCTATTTATTTCGAATGCATTACGTGATTCTCGATAACCGGTTTAAACTGGATACATTTCCCTAGGCCACAAAGATGTTGCATTTTGTGAGCACAAGAGTGGGTTGGTATCGTTTAAAAAAAGGTTTATCGACCCATCAATTTTACTTGTCAATTATACAAGTGCATATGATTAATTAATATTTCAATAATAGGAAGACAATGGGGACCATTTCCAGCGATTGCAGCGACTGATTTTAAAACTTACAGCCTAGTTTTTATTGATATTTTGACCACAAAAATGAAAATATTAGGGATGCAAGGGGTCTAGAATAAACCATCTGGCACTTTAAATAATTGTTTAACAATCTCTCATTTCCCAATAAAATTGCAAAGAAGACAATTCAAATCCGAGAAAATCCAACTCATTATCTATGATTTGTTTTGTACTATAAAAGATCAAAAAAGCATGTATTAGATCCTATTATAATTCATCTATGAACAGCAAGGCCAGCAGAGAAGATCGACAACCTTGTTCGTCTAGCGATAGAGGAGAACAACCTCAGAATGTATCTTACCAAGATTATTAGAGGAATTATTTCAAACTTAGCCAGGAATGGCATGTCTCATCTTAATTTAAATAGCAGAACAGAAGTAATCTGCACCGAGCAACCCATACTTTTCAATTTAATAGTAACCTAGAAACAAAACTATATAGGCAAAGCAAAAATAATAGAAAAATCTTTAATCAATTACTGGCTTCGTCTTGCCGTACACAAATTTGAAGCGCAGGAATTATGAATGAATATATCATGCCACCGAGATCACTACAGAAAACATTTCAAAACTTATAGCCTAGCCTGACCGTACATTAAGAGAAACAACTGATCATGGCCTTGAATAAAGCTTTTCTTTCTGCGTTTCCCCCTCAAATGGTCGTTGATCCAGTCAAGCAGAAAATTACAACGTAAAACAAAGTGAAGCAAAACGAGGAACTATATTCATTAGCTTTGGCATCACGTGATGTCTCACAGTTTCTTGGGAACAGTCAGCTGAATTACTCATCAAGCAAAATAAGCACAGGCTTTGGGCACCAAGGTTACGGGCGGTACGGAATTTTCGCAGGCGAATTTTCAATGGCGCCTCAGTGTTTAATAAAATAATGCGAATTGATCTGACGACTCGGATGTTAATATTGGCCCGGTTGAAGCAAATTTTAAATTATTTTTTGCTCTGAGGTGTTATATTTAGCCTCTAGAAATGTTTGTAGGCACGAGAAGCCTTTCAGCAGTATTGAAGTTGAAATGCTATTCAAATGTTTCACGACTGACGCATTTTAACAGTATTACTCTTAAAAAGCGTCAGTCGTGTGACATTCAAATTGCGTTTCACTGTAACTCCAATATATTAATATTCGATCTCATACCAGGGAATAGGTGGCACCACAGAAATTTTTGTAGCCGAGTTTTAAACAGTGCCTCAGTGTTTAGTGAAATTATTGATCCGATGATTCGACTTCAATATTAGCCTGATTGAAATGAATTCTGCTTCTTTTTTTCCTCAAGTATTTCTCATTACAAATGTTTGTAGGTATGAGAACTATTTTCAAAAATATGATGTAAATCAAACATTAGCCTTCAATCAGTAGTAAATACTGAAACTAACTTATTATATGAAACGCTGGTTACATTCCTATAGTTATTATTTTTTTTATATATAGAGCACCAAAATATTAAGTGCTTAGGGCCTCTAAAGGTCATAATCCAGGCCTGTCTGTCAGGCGAGCATAGCCCAGAATTAAGTTTAAACACCTCAAAGTACGCGCCCATCTAAAAAAAAAATATTTCAAGAACACAAAACATTGATCGCGATTTTAAATCGGGCGATAGTTTTAAAAGCAATTTAAAATGGAAAAACACATAAAAATCAAATAAAAGGCTGAATAAAATATATTCGACCAACCAGTTCGCAATACAAAACGAATGACAGTCTCGACGATGGACGTCATAAAAACAGCGTTTCCATGGATACTAACGACTATTTACATTTGAAAACGATTATTCCATTAGTTAAAAGGTGAATTGATTGGTTTATTAGTCCATTGCAACGTAAAGCCCATTCTTCTACGACCGAATTCCCAGTTTTCGAATTCCCGGACCGAATTCCATAACGTCAACGATTTAGCAAGACTATTCATAAGACGATTCATTTTACATGATACGTCCCTAATTGGTTTGGATATTTATAATGGCTTTGCTATTTACGGTCGAGGCTTCGTGAATTGTGTGATAAAGTTGACACTACCATCGCGTGGGATCAAAATAAATATGTATATACTCTGGCAAGTTCATACTGATTTTCGCTGTATTTCATTCACAAAACATTTTTGAAAAGGTTATGTCAACTAGAATCGCATGACATAACGTAGGCTATATACAATTAGATATAGTCGTAGATACAATTAGATATCGCCATCTCTAAGAATGACAAAAAATTAACCAAGCGCGTTTACTATTCGCCATAGTTGCTCATTTACGAAATAAAATGGTATTGAAACATTCGAAATTGAGAAATCTACCGAACACTTGAAGCAATTAAAAATATGTCTATTGTATATGGGCAAGCAAAAACAGTAGTAAAGTATTTAATCAACACCTGGCTGTAAACAAGTTTGTAGCACAGGAATTATCAATGACCAGTTAATGCTACCGAGAATATAACATATATCATTTCGAAACTCTCAGCCCAGTTGCCGCTCATGGACTTGAATAGATATTTTATTTCTGCGTTTCGACATTGAATGATCGCTTAAATCAACTAGTCGAACAGTAAACGAGATATCGATCTGAGACCGCCGACTTATCGATCTAGCGGCGTGTATCCTTTGCGTTGACTCAATAGCGACACCGCGTGTCCAATCATTCGTGCTTTAAATGGACATGTAAAAGCATTTTCAAAAGTAATTGATTGCTTTACCTGCTTATCAGGCCGTGCAATAATCACAAATTTAAACAAAAAATGTTTGAAATCTTGAAATACTCATTTGTTAATTCTAACGAGATTATTCGTGACATCATTTAAAGAGTTTGCAGTATCGCCATGGAGGAAATGTAGCCCAGAAATGAAGAGATCGGAGGTGCATAGCTTTGAACAATGTTATTCTATTATTCTTCGCGTCGGAACCCAATGATCGTTCAAGTCGACCTGACGATGCGTAGCGCTAACTCCACCATGATTATGAAGAAGAGATAGTCACGTGATTCATAACCGGTTTAAACTAGATACATCTTGCTACGCAACAGGTTGACTGTGCGATTTTTAGGAACGAGAATGCTAGTTGGAGTCGCGGGTTAATTGTTGGAAACGTTGGCCAATCAATCAGTTTTTTTTTCAATCTGATATTTCAGAACTACTCCTTTGAGAAATCTTGGCTACCCACCGTTATATAAATTACAATTAGCTGACATATATAACATAATCATGCCTACCAACTAAAGGAATACTACAACAACTCCAATCAACCCAATGTGAAAACAAAATTACAAAGTACTTGCAATCTCACTTACTCGAACCTCAATGATGAACCCAAGTATTCTGGATGACTTAGCCGAGATATACAAAAGGGAAATACTAAAATGGCGCAATCTATCAGAGGAAGAGCATGTTGTTAAAAAAGAATGAAAAGCTATAGGTTCAACAGCGCGTAGCAAATGCAATAAATACTTGAAATCTCACTTACTCGAACCTCAATGATGAACCTAAATAGTCTGAATGACGTAGCCGAGATATACAAAAGGAAAATACTAAAATGGCGCAATCTATCAGAGGAAGAGCAGTTTGTTAAAAAAGAATAAAAAACTATAGTTTCAACAGCGCGTAGAAAATGCAATAAATAAAATATTTCAATACGAAATGCCATGTAGGAAACTCATGTGACTGTTTAATTCTAAATACACTCTGTAACAAATTGAACGTCTCTTTTTTGGAAACGTTGGCCAATCAATCAGTTTTTTTTTCAATCTGATATTTCAGAACTACTCCTTTGAGAAATCTTGGCTACCCACCGTTATATAAATTACAATTAGCTGACATATATAACATAATCATGCCTACCAACTAAAGGAATACTACAACAACTCCAATCAACCCAATGTGAAAACAAAATTACAAAGTACTTGCAATCTCACTTACTCGAACCTCAATGATGAACCCAAGTATTCTGGATGACTTAGCCGAGATATACAAAAGGGAAATACTAAAATGGCGCAATCTATCAGAGGAAGAGCATGTTGTTAAAAAAGAATGAAAAGCTATAGGTTCAACAGCGCGTAGCAAATGCAATAAATACTTGAAATCTCACTTACTCGAACCTCAATGATGAACCTAAATAGTCTGAATGACGTAGCCGAGATATACAAAAGGAAAATACTAAAATGGCGCAATCTATCAGAGGAAGAGCAGTTTGTTAAAAAAGAATAAAAAACTATAGTTTCAACAGCGCGTAGAAAATGCAATAAATAAAATATTTCAATACGAAATGCCATGTAGGAAACTCATGTGACTGTTTAATTCTAAATACACTCTGTAACAAATTGAACGTCTCTTTTTCGTTCATACATTTTTGCGACATAAGAAATGGCTTGCCCGACTAAGCATGGCCTGTAGCAGGGATGGCGAACTTTTTTCAATGAATAGGTCAAAATTCATATTTTATCACCGAACATAAGAGTATGAGCATATATATTCAATTCAATGTTTGTATCTATAAGAAACTTGCTGCTGGATCTTATCTTGCAAATCTTACGAACAAACAAACAGACAAATTCCTATCAACAGACTTACCGATCAAGATCGATAAGTAAAGTCAAGTCGCAGTTGGGTTATATTTATTTTCTAAAACTGCAATTCTTGCAGCCTTACAATAGCACACAGCGTGTCTCATCACTAATTAATTAATATCGCGCTAATTATACGACATAATCCATCCAAAATCAATAGTCTTCTGGTCCGAGGTATGATGAATGCACATGCAAAATTTAGAGCCGAATCACCCTCGCTTTCGTGAGGTATCGCGTCTATCTTACAGACAGACAAACACCACAGACAAATACCTATCAACATACTTACTTTAAATGAATTATGTCGTATAATTAGCGAGTTATTAATTAGTGATAAGACACGCAGTGTCGCTATGAAGTCAAAGCGAAAGATAAACGCCGCTAGATCGATAAGTCGGCGGTCCTGATCACTATCTCGTTTTTATGATTTTTGATTTCTTAATGAAAATCAAGACTTTGCAAACATAAATCTCATATCGACAACACCGAGAGACAATTTTGTGCGGAGTTGTCAAGATATAGTAAAGCCACAGCTGGATTTATACAGGGTGTCCATAAAGTCTTTAAAAACTTTTTTTTAAATTAAAAAGGGAATTTATCGATACCAATATTGTTTTTGCTGTCACAGCTGTACTGAATGAAATAAAAAATACTTAACAATCACTGATTAAAATACAACAAACCTAGTAAGATATATTGAGAACTGAATTCACAATAAAATTGAAATTGTAGAGAGTGTTTAGCGACACTCTCTCTTTTTTAAAACGGCAATTACGTTAACCATGTAAGATTAGGATAACATATACAGACTATATAAGATACTATTTTCTGCATAATGATGCAGACAGATATAAGACGAAATTCACCAAACATGTTTAGTACTCTCTATAGTTGCTCATTTACTGATTCGGAAAATCGAAAATAGTCATGTTTTATCGAGTTTGTTTTGTTCTATAACCGGACACATAAAGCGTGTCGAAAACATTTTGCGTAAATGGGCAAGAGTCTTTAATAGTAATAATATAGTTTTTAATAAATAATAGTCTTTAATCAACGCTTGGCCTTGTCTTGCTCTGAACAAATTTGCAGGAATTATCAATGATTGATAATGCTACCAAGATTATAACATAAACCATTCCAAAACTTACAGCTTAACCTGTTTAGAAGTTGAGAGAGATGGTCGTTCAAGTCAACTATAGTAGATCAGCAAAATACAGCGTAAAATGGAGCATAGCAAAATGAGGAACTCTATTTATTTCGAATGCATTACGTGATGTCTCGATAACCGGTTTAAACTGGATACAACTCCCTAGGCCACAAATATGTTGCATTTTGTGAGCACAAGAATGGGTTGGTATCGTTTAAAAAAAGGTTTATCGACCCATCAATTTTACTTGTCAATTATACAAGTGCATATGATTAATTAATATTTCAATAATAGTAAGACAATGGGGACCATTTTCAGCGATTTCAGCGACTGATTTTAAAATTTACAGCCTAGTTTTTATTGATATTTTGATCACAAAAATGAAAATATTAGGGATGCAAGGGGTCTAGAATAAACCATCTGGCACTTCGGCTTTAAATAATTGTTTAACAATCTCTCATTTCCCAATAAAATTGCAAAGAAGACAATTCAAATCCGAGAAAATCCAACTCATTATCTATGATTTGTTTTGTACTATAAAAGATCAAAAAGCATGTATTAGATCCTATTATAATTCATCTATGTACAGCAAGGCCAGCAGAGAAGATCGACAACCTTGTTCGTCTAGCGATAGAAGAGAACAACCTCAGAATGTATCTTACCAAGATTATTAGAGGAATTATTTCAAACTTAGCCAGGCATGGCATGTCTCATCTTAATTTAAATAGCAGAACAGAAGTAATCTGCACCGAGCAACCCATACTTTTCAATTTAATAGTAACCTAGAAACAAAACTATATAGGCAAAGCAAAAATAATAGAAAAATCTTTAATCAATTACTGGCTTCGTCTTGCCGTACACAAATTTGAAGCGCAGGAATTATATCATGCCACCGAGATCACTACAGAAAACATTTCAAAACTTATAGCCTAGCCTGACCGGACATTAAGAGAAACAACTGATCATGAGCCTTAAATAAAGATTTTCTTTCTGCGTTTCCCCATCAAATGGTCGCTGATCCAGTCAAGCAGAAAATTACAACGTAAAACAAAGTGAAGCAAAACGAGGAACTATATTCATTAGCTTTGGCATCACGTGATGTCTCACAGTTTCTTGGGTACAGTCAGCTGAATTACTCATTAAGGCGTGCGGGAGGGGATGGGATGGATTAAGCAAAATAAGCACGGGCTTTGGGCACCAAGGGAACCGGGCGGTACGGATATTTTCGCAGGCGAATTTTCAATGGCGCCTCAGTGTTTAATAAAATAATGCGAATTGATCTGACGACTCGGATGTTAATATTGGCCCGATTAAAGCAAATTTTAAATTATTTTCCGCTCTGAGGTGTCATATTTACCCTCTAGAAATGTTTGTAGGCACGAGAAGCCTTTTAGCCGTATTGAAGTTACGTTGAAATGCTACTCAAATGTTTCACGACTAACGCATTTTAACAGTATTACTCTTAAAAAGCGTCAGTCGTATGACATTCAAATTGCGTTTCACTGTAACTCCAATATATTAATATTCGATCTCATATCAAGGAATAGGCGGCACCACAGAAATTTTTGAAGCCCAGTTTTAAACAGTGCCTCAGTGTTTAGTGAAATTATTGATCCGATGATTCGACTTATATTAGCCCGATTGAAATAAATTTTGCTTCTTTTTTTCCTCAAGTATTCCTCTTTACAAATGTTTGTAGGTATGAGAACTATTTAACTATTTTCAAAAATATGATGTAAATCAATCATAATTTAGTCTTTAATCAAAAATAAATATTGAAACTAACTTATTCAATTTGAGATTATGTGAAACGCGGGTTACATTCCTATAGTTATTATTTTTTATATATAGAGCACCAAAATATTAAGTACTTAGGGCCTCTAAAGGTCATAATCCAGTCTTGTCTGGCATCCAAGCATAGCCCAGAATTAAGTTTAAACACCAGAAAGTACGCGCCCATCTAAAAAAAAATATTTCAAGAACACGGAACATTGATCGCGATTTTTAATCTGGCGAAAGTTTTAAAGCAATTTAAAATGGAAAAACACATAAAAATCAAATATAAGGCTGAATAAAATATATTCGACCAGCCAGTTCGCAAAACAAAACGAATGACAGTCTCGACGATGGACGTCATAAAAACAGCGTTTCCATGGATACTAACGACTATTTACATTTGAAAACGATTATTCCATTAGTTAGAAGGTAAATTGATTGTTACTTATCGATCTTAAGATCGGTAAGTATATTGATAGGTATTTGTCTGTATGTCTGTCTGTCTGTGTGTCTGTGTGTGTGTCTGTTAGATGCACGCGATATCTCACGAAAGCGAGATTGAATCTGCTCCAGATTTTGCATGTGCATTCATCTTATCTCGGACCAGAAGCCTATTGATTTTGGGCGAATTATGTCGTATAATTAGCGAGTTATCAATCAATTATTGATATAGTGATCTAGATTTTTGTAAAGCGAGAGAATTTTGAAACCCGCCGAGTGTGTGTGTGCGATGCGCAGTGCGCAAGTTACAAGAGCGGATGAATCGAAACTGCAGTTTCTGTTTTGGGAGATCCCCTAACTATCGATCGATAAGTCTTCGGTTTCCAACCGATATTCTCGTTAGTCCATTGCAACGTAAAGCCCATTCTTCTACGACCGAATTCCCAGTTTTCGAATTCCCGGACCGAATTCCATAACGTCAACGATTTAGCAAGACTATTCATATGACGATTCATTTTACATGAAACGTCCCTAATTGGTTTGGATATTTATAATGGCTTTGCTATTTACGGTCGATGCTTCGTGAATTGTGTGATAAAGTTGACACTACCATCGCGTGGGATCAAAATAAATATGTATATACTCTGGCAAGTTCACACTGATTTTCGCTGTATTTCATTCACAAAACATTTTTGAAAATGTTATGTCAACTAGAATCGCATGACATAACGTAGGCTATATACAATTAGATTCACGAGGCGATAAGAAGATTGTAGAAGAGTTACCGGTAGTTACAATTTTCGGTGCTCCCGTAGTATTCGTACCAAGATGACGCACAACCTGAACATAGTATGTGTACCAGGTTAGGGATAGCAGGTTTTGTGCCATCCTGGTACGAATACTACGAGAGCGGCCAATTTTCACCTCAGTTTTGTATATGCCAAGTTGTTCCCCAAATATGATATAAACTACATCAACTTAGTGGGAGTTGAAGAAATCATGGAGTTACTTATAAAATGGGAAGGAAATTTCAATCGCGCATGAAAACAATTCCGAAGCAACCAAGGTCGAGCGTAGTCGTATTAACAGCTGTTTTATCTCGACATGATTTCAAGTATGAACACGATATAAGTGTTCAAACTGGTACAGTTCGGTTTCAGATTTGTAAAATAAGTTATTTTCTCAGTGTCTCACGTTTGGAAGTCTGGAACAAATAATTCAAATTCACTGTAAAACATTTAATGCACAACCTCTGCCGACCGTAAAAGTACTATCAAATTCGTTACGCGTCGTTGAACATTCAGTCGTACACATACCAGTCACCAGACAGTGCGATAACGATTACGTCATTTGTTCCTCTTTTTGCCCATTCCAGTTGCGCTATGTACGTGGTAGACACAGTGGAATTTTCTGCAAGTTCGGATATGCCTTTTTACATATTATAAGCAGCATGTAAACCACATATTGTCACTTTGCAGTAAGAGCAAGCGTTATATATATTTGTTAAAGTGCAACTAGTCAGTGCGTTCGCTTATCCAGATGATAATTTAAAAAAAGGTACTTTCGAAGTATGTGATCGTGGACATCGGAACGTAGTATGTGTACCAGGTTAGGGTTAGGCCATAATTTTATTCTAATTTTTCATATTTTAGTTCTATTACGAGTTCGGGGACCAGTCAAGTGACTCCCGTAGTATTTGTACCTGAAATTATGGCCTAACCATAACCTGGTACACAAACTACGTTCCGGTATCCGCCATCTTGGTTCATATACTTCGGGAGTACCGAAAAAAATGTCTTACCGCAAGGACATGCAAATGCGATACGCAATAGTGAGCAGAAGATCATTATCTTTTACATTGCATAAGATATCATTCTAGTTAAAAATTGAATCAACATCTTAATGTAAATTCGCTAGTAGTAATTGTTCATCAGACTATCGAAAGGGATTTTTATCAAGGGCTGATGTAACTATACATTGAGTATTTATATATTTAATGTATATGAGGGAAGAAAATAAAATTGAGAGCAATAATATGATCAGTAGCATTGCGAGTGTTTTATGAGCCTGGTTACCATCTATCCCAGTTTTACGAATTAGTTTGACTGATAAAATATATATAAATAAAAATATGCGTGATATAAAGTGAATTGATGACACAAACCCATAAACCAGTAACTTTCAACCTGTGGGCCACAGCTCTATTTTTGATTGACCACAGAGCTTGGCATAAATCAGAATGAAAGCAATACGGAATTTAAACAAGTTTATTGCGATCAGGTAAAGAACAAAATATTCGATAAAAATGGTACGTTTGTTATATAGTTCCTACCTAATAGCGTACTCTCTAAAACTATATCGTTTTAGCAGAGTTTTTGCCTTTTTTAAACATATAAAAAAAAATAGGCTATGCTATGGTGCAACATTACAATTGTTATAGACAGCAGCTAAGGGTAAGTTTGGCCACGTGAAGAAAAAGGTTTAAAACCCCTGCCATGAACCAATGGTGCCCAATCTTTCATAATATATTCCTACCTAGTTCGAAATATTCCTGCCTTTTCCTATTTCGGATTCCTTTATTCCTCCCTGACTATGCATATTTATGTGGTTTGTTCAAATTTTCAATGTTATTAAGATAGTGATACGCGCAAGTTGCACTCTGGGATTTGTGTAATTTCAGTAATCAGTAATGGGTGCTACTTTAGCGTGAGGTCCATCGCCATAGGTAGCCTACCCAGGTGCAATCTGTGAGGGATAATACAGCGTGAGATATATTACAGCCCCTATATTATCCCTCACACGGTAAACCTTACGCCAGGGGTTTCCAAGCTTTTCTCAGGACGACCCCAAAAACAACTTTGAAGTGTCCAGTGCGACCCGTCCATATATATATTTTTCATGAAACTTTTGAGCTTCTTTCACTGGACTTTTGAGTTTGAGTGGTGGTATTACTATTAAGTAAAAAAATAAGATAAAACCAGACAGTGATGTCGAAATAGGCACCTTACATTTTCTATAGCATAGGCATAGAGCGATGCTTATGGGCCTGTTTACAGTAAGCCATTGCACAAACTGCTAAATTTAACATGGTTTGTCAAATCTCAGTCGATTTGTACATCCATCCTTTACCATACCTCAGCGACCCCATGACCTGTTTGCGACCCTACCTACTTATCACTCCGACCCACTTTGGGGTCGCGACCCCTGGTTTGGGAACCCCTGCCTTACGCTGAAGCGCTAAAGGGGTAGATTTCACGCTAAGCTAAAGTATCTCTCTGTAATGTGTGTATTGCAATAGTATCAGATACCTGAGCAATTTTAGTTAAACTTAAACTAAACCAAATACAGATTAATATTTTTGCATTTCCCCACTGATAATTACAATATTCCTTCCCGGGTAGGAAATATATGTCAAAATATTGCGGTATATGATCACTGATCAGACATAATAACAAGTCAGAGTGACGTAAAATTGTTTGGATAGTTTGCACTATCAATCTGTTAAAATGTACTGGACTAAATTCCACTACAAATTATTGAAGTTACCTTTATGATATGTACACAAAAAATATTTACAGCATTCTATTCTTGTGGGATCACTAACCCTGTTTGGCTGGGAAAATGTTTACGACGTCGCGTGTCATACAAGATCACCTCACGCGTCATGATTGGCACGCATCGGTGAGGTTGCCGATCCCTGTAAAACGCTTGTAGCTATAAAGAATGAGAGCTTGTTCGGTTCTTATCGAGATGTATCCGGTTCACAAATCATCAAGTAATTATAAACGTACCGAAAAAATCCATTTAATATCATTCGACATTAATATCATTTTTACATTAATATCTCACCATTAATTAAGAAATCGTGTTTTACAAGCCATGGTAAAATTTTGAATAGTATATGCATGACTTGAATTTTAATTTAGTATGACATAGCTGACCACAATCGCACAGAGAACCAAGGTTGTCAGTATCAGGAGATAAGTATGTTTGCAAACTCTTGGATTTTATTACAAAAGCGCACCGAGTACAAACAGGCTGTTGACTGCATATTTAGTTATTGCGAAACAAGATGTATCCAGTTTGAACCGGTTTGCAAGACATCACGTGATAGTTAGTGTACGTGCCCGTAAAGCTTTGCGCTATTTAGTTCCTCATTTTAGTAGAGAATATTTAGCGTGGTCGAGTTGATTTGAAAGCAAAAATAATTATGATAATATTTTGATGATATCTTTAAGATTCTTGTTTGATGCTACTTTAGCGTGAGGTGTACCGCAACATATGACTAAAGAAGCACCCTTGTTTGTTTGTTTTTCCTGAGATTAAGGTTATTTAGTATTGTTTCGTGATAAAAAAAAAAAAAACGATGCAGTAAAAAGAGTCGCAATAACCTAAACCAAGACATATTTTCCAATCGTAACCCTCGTTAAACAGAATCAAAGCGAACAGACCAGAAAATGAGTGGCGAGGCAATAACAGTAAGATGAATTAATGAATCATTGTTAGTTACAGAGCCGAAAAACTGTTCCAGCGCCTGACAAAATTAATTGCTGGTAAAAGATCAGGAACATTTCTGTACTCATTTTCGCTACTTAGCTATGGCGACCTAAGCTGTGTGAGGTCTGACCAAACAATATTGTCACCTCGCTATGGTTTCGAGTATATGCACAATATAAATGCGTAATATGGTACAAATCGATTCAGATTTGAATGGATATCACACATTCTAATGCATTTTTATTTTAGTGATAACACTTTATTTGTTGCATCTGGGCAGGCTACATTTGGCGGTAAGACCTCACGCTAAACTAGCACCGGGAGGTTATATTTCTACTTCGTTGTGTGTTATTAAGTATTCGCATATTGGCATGTATTGCGAGGCAACGAAACAGTATGAAGCTTATCGCCGAGTTTGTTCGTGTTTTTGCTCATTCCCTCAAGGATTCATGTATATCGTCGCACTGCGAGATAAATCTATTGTGGATTCGCAGCTAGCCCTAAGCACATAATTTAAATCGTGTGTCACCCTGCTACCCATATTCTATAGCGCGTGTCACCCTGGGTACTGCCAAATACGTCTCAGGATGGATGGATTCCTATTTTTTTTATTTAGTAATCAGTTCGATTTCACTGTAAAGCAAAAATGTATAACTTACTATTCGATAAATGAAAATTAATGGTGAAATTAATGGTGTTATTGATAAATGTATTTTAGTCTGCTGCCTGTCATTCAAAGCGCAATAATCATAACAAAATATCTCACTGTCTGTTTCTCCTCTTTGCTCCCGAGTTTCCTTAGGTATCGCGGTATAGCAACAGGTCTGTTTGGTTTTCTTAATATTTTATTTAGTAATCAGTTCGATTTCAATGTAAAGCAAAAAAGTATAACTTACGAATCGATAAATGAAAACTAATGGTGAAATAAAATATATTATTGTCATTTACTGACCAGCGGGTGCGTTATGATTTATGGCTTGATCAAATAAAGTAGAATGTTGGGATTCAAAATTTTAAGAACAGTTTCTTTTTGTATCGAAGTCGCTTACAATAGCCTTCCTTGTTTCAGAAAACTATGCCAAACCTATGTCTCTAAAAAGAGAAACTCGTGTTTGCAGACAGCGGCTCGTCCGCTGCAATTCCAGATATATCCGGTTTGAACCAGTTTGCGAGGCATTACGCGATACTGAAGCCGTGCTATTAAGTTCCTCATTTTATTTGAGTTTATTCGCATATTTATTTTGTCGCACAATGTCTTCGTTCAGACACCGATCAGGTTGATTTGAAACGTTTTGGTGTCGGCGTAAAAAGCTATATACCAGTAGCTACAAATTACAAACTGGGACATTTTTATTATTAGCAAAAAAAGAATGCTGGCAATTTTTCTGAATTCTGTGATATCCTTGTTAGAAATAATTTATGTCTTTGAAGGAACCGGCAGTTTGTAATAATCTTTCATTTACTGCGGCTGCATAACGTTCTTAGTTGATTTTATCATAGCAAACCCAAGATAGGTTTCTTATCAAGTTCTGGTTAGCCATATAGGCTCATGGTTCAGCTAAATGTATCAAAAACTTAAATAGTGTGTTAAGAGTTGAGAATTAGAATTTTCGTCCGTGGCTTTGGCCGCATAAGTACTCTCGAAGTATGTGAACCAAGATGGTGGACACCGGAACGTAGTATGTAAACCAGGTTAGGGTTAGGCCATAATTTTATTCCAATTTTTCGTATTTTATTTCTATTACGAGTTCGGGGATTAGCCTAGTGACTCCCGTAGTATTTTTACCTGAAATTATGGCCTAACCCTAACCTGGTTTACATACTACGTTCCGGTGTCCGCCATCTTGGTTCACATACCTCGGGAATACCTTCTTAGGTATTATATTAGACAGATGGAACGTGTTAGTTAATTCTTTACTCATTTCGAGCCTGTTAATTGTACAGTTTATAGAGGCTCAGTACACCACTTAATGGGCCACAGTCAGGCCAAGTTGAATTGTTTGCAGATATAAATAAAATATAATGAAATCCTCCTCAATGAATTCAATGTGTGAAGTGTTTTTGTAATTTAGTTTTTATCGACAACACAGAAACGATGGATTGTCATTTGTGAGTTAGCACAGGTCAGTGGTTCTCAACATTTTTTCTTTCATGGCCACTTTTGTTGCACAAAACATTTTGTGACCCATTAACTTTCTCATGTAAAGGATAAACAACAGAAAAAGTCTTCCGTAAACATAGACATATCGACTTCAATAATTAAAATGAGAATTACCACTTAGTAGCAAAAACAGCATCACCATTCAATGTTATAACAATCAAAGATTTAACTAATTTATCAATAACTATAGCATTTCAATGTGTTTGTGGCCCATCTGATATATTTCTGTGGCCCAGAAGTGGGCCAGAACCATTGGCATAGGCGTTACATCTAACGTGAAATCTGAAATTGATCATGCAAACCAATTAAAATCGTAATTTGTATCAATCGAACTATAAAGCCAAACTGACAATAACAGGATTAGGGATAGGAATTTGAAATAGAAAAGCAAGCGTATCTTACTAAACAGAGGAACTTTTGAAGGCAAACACTAAAAGCCTCGTCTCAATGGAAAAATATTACGACAGCGTTGCAGCCTAATGTTTTCAAACCTACGGATCACGACCCAAAACTGGGTCGCCGGCATATTTTATGGGGTCGCTTTTTATTTCCATAAAAACCTAAAAGTTACTTATTTTAATTTCTGGTAAACTTTAGTGTTTATTTTATATTCGCCATTGAAGTGTAATTGTATTGAGAAGTAGCGATTCGTAAAAACTTGGCAGCATTCATTTTGCCAAGTAAAGCCAGGCAGGCCACCATGTCAAAAACTCGCTGATGGCAAACAAGCGCTGCCTTCTCACTTTGGGCTAATTTCTGCGTGAATGAATGTTATGTAACAACGATTGTTTTATAACAGTCATTCAGTTTGCGACCATGAAAGTACAACGTTTAGTATTTGAGCGTGTCCTTGGGACACGAGATTTTACAAAGTTCAATTAAAAAAAATTAAATTTGGGTTGCACGTAAAAAAGGTTGGGAAGCACTGTGGTAGCCAATATTTATGAGCAAATACCTACGTGCCCTAGATTTTCCAACTCAATTTTAAATTATTGAGCAAATCTAATCAAACTGTTTATTTATTATTTTGCTTCAATTATTTATCCACTGCAGGCAGACTATTTTTGCAAAAAGCTAGCGGAACTGTTTGCTCTGTTGGGCAAACAATACCAAAGTAATGTATCGAACACAGCTTGTTGACTTTAGCTCAAAACAAATGATCGTAAAAGTCATCCGAGATAGTGAGGCTAATGTATAAGCTTACCTGAGAGAGCGCATTTAAATACTGAAGACTGAAACAATGTTTGAAATTGTGATACAAATAGTTTATTGAGGACGTAAAAGATCATTCAGTAAGATTCGTTTGCTTGTTCATGAGATTGTTTAGAACTAAACTGTGTTGTTTGAATATTTGGACAATAGTACTTCTGATAATTTGCGCTTTCGCGTAATTTATTAAAGATTTAGCATAGTGGATTCGTTTTTTATGTACGTATATGCGTAGTATATAAATTAAACACACGTTTTTAAATATAACGGAGCGTCCGTAAGATCGAATAACAATCAATGAGATAGCAGAAGCAATACATTTATTAATAATCGAGTAAATAGGTTTGCAACGTAGATAGAATTGGTTGATAGTCTGGTGGGCAGAAAATAAAATTATTAGTCAAAAAATTTAACGCAATTTTGTGATTTCACGCTGCGACATGCAAATGCTCACTACAGTGGAGGACACTTTTCAAATGGTGGTGAGGTTCGTATATCTACCCCTGTTCCCAACTGCACTGATCATATCGAAGTTTTGACCGTTGTTAATTGGGTATTCCCGAAGTATGTGAACCAACATGGCGGACACCTGAACGTAGTACGTGTATCGGTTTAGGGTTAGGCTATAATTTTATTCCCATTCTTAGTTCTATTACGAGTTCGGAGAGAGGCCAAGTGACTCCTGTAGTATTTGTAACCGAAATTATTGCCTAATCATAACCTGGTACACATACTACGTTCCGGTGTCCGCAATCTTGGTTCACACACTTCAGAAATATCGGTAATTGTAATGCTAAAGACTTACGAAATTAGAATTACAAAAAAAGAATCTATAACGTGAACAATGAACCACAATGAAATTGAAAAAATAAGCATATTATTTAATCTGCAAGCTCCAGTATAGGATTCAGTGACCGTGGTGAGATCGCAAGGATAGATAAATTTGACAATATGACTTCGAGATAGCTTATGGCCTAGTGTTTAGTAAATCTGAAGATAAACTATAGTATTGGCTATGACAATAACTCTCTGATATTATCTTCAATTTTGACGACCATGAGTCACACATATCCTACTTCCTATTATACAGAGATGTTCCATGTCACGCTCCAATTTTACGCTATAAAGCTATAAAGAGCTATAAAGCACTACTAAACGCGCCAACAACCACCAGTTCTGCTGTGTTTGTGGGAGGCCAAATCGAATATCTGGCGACAAGACTGAATAAAATGTGTTGCGATGGTCAAGGGCACTTCTAAGGGCTGTCGTAGACCGGCAATGCTGAGTTTAGGTTAATTGTAAAGTCACCGTGATCTGGCCATAATAATCCTAAATTAATCAATTCCCTTTATTAGTGGTCATTTGATTACGAGATTTTTTATCGCAACACAAAGTACCGCGAATGGGATTGCCCTGAAAGAATACTATATACCATTGTTTATTACCAGAAAATGCGTAGAAATATTGCATAGAACAACATAAAACGACCAA
The DNA here is from genome assembly GCF_013122585.1 of Styela clava. NCBI lineage: Eukaryota > Metazoa > Chordata > Ascidiacea > Stolidobranchia > Styelidae > Styela > Styela clava. The sequence continues at coordinate 14,006,200 of NW_024102835.1, read as the reverse complement.
AATGAGCGAGACAAGCATTGGTAGCGATGATCGCATCCAATGTTTGGCCATCGTACTTCACCGTTGTGTCGGTGATAATGAAAGAAGTGTGGAAGAACTGGCGAACGCGTTATGGAACAAGGAAATAACCAACAAAGGTAAATTAAGCATAAAAATTGATTAACCAATAAATGGTACTCGTTGCAGATAGCCAGAAGATATTAGTGGATGCATGTACAGAACATCGATTGGAGCGGAGCATGAGTTGAGCATGAATTAGCGTCGTATATGTCATTGTCGAAAGTTTGTGTCATAGGGAAAGCTCTATTTTTCGACCTAAATCATAATTCCTCCAACTTTATAACAATATTATTTCCGGGATTTTTTGCAGTAATTTTTCACTTGATACACCTCCTGAACTCTACTGAACTTTTCTGACTAACGCTATTATATTCTTGCAGTGGAAGATAAGTTGATATTCGACTCCATTGCGGAAAAAGATTACGGAAAAGCATTAAACCAGATGGTAAAAAGTGTTGCAAATGCCGAGGGAGGCATCGAAAAGTTTCCAACATATTTAAGAGGTCGGTAAAGTTTATTTTACTCTCAGATTCACTTACATGGTATATACCAGGGGTGGCCAACACGTCGATCGCGATTTACCGGTCGATCTCCACGTCTCGAGTAGTCGATCGCTTCGGATGTTGAGTAAATTTAATAACATAGCCCAGAAAATTACCTTGAACCGGTTTCATACTGCGCGAGATGTGTGTTTTAAAACAGGATAGATATAGTACTGTACATGCGCAAAGTGCGATATACACATGCAGTAATTAGGTATGGACAAGCCCGTTAGAGCATATTATTACGTAACAAATGCAAGTTTCCCTACTGCCGAGTTTTAAAAATGATTTTGAAGAATATTGTGTGTCTTGACTGGCAAACGATCCTACAACTATTTCTGCACTGTGCGAAAGTTATTGTCTCACTCCAAGAATAGTGTGATAAATTTTATTCACAACGGTAGCAGTTGCATCAGCCTAGTAGCTCAGTGGTAGACGTTATTTTAAAATAAGGACAAAAATGTTTTGTAAGAGAAAGACCTTCAAAATAAAAACAAATCTTAGAAATAAGAACGTTATGGCAGCCCTGCTTGATTCGTCACGGAACTAATTAAATTTAAAATCCCAGTACCAAAATTATGCGGCAATTTTTCGACGTATGGTAAACATTTGAAAAAATTGGAGTGTGGTGCAGGAAAAGACACGTTGCCTAACACAACAATATTCACTAATATTTCCTACTCCGGAGTGTGTGATCGTGGCCTGATTCAACACTGAGTAACCGACATAAACTCTATTTTAACTTTATTTCAATTCATTGCAATTCAAATTATCATCATCCTTAGTTTTAATCAAAACGAAGCAAAGAAATGGCTGGGCGCCGATGCAGAGCTACGTTTGCAGAAACTTCTTTCATGCCTCGTTTACATCTTATATTTAAAACGAAACAGCAGCAAAATTCTCACTAAAGTTAATTGTGTTTGTACATATTTTGGCATGACGTGTTTTTTTTTTATGTGAGATGTTTTCTGTGTGCCATTTTAACGCATAACAGGTGTTCAGCACTGCAGTTTATTGCGCAAATATATTATGGTATTATTTTATGTTCCACTCGTTCCAATTTTTTGCCGGCACATTATTTGATAGTCTATCTTCATTTAAAATGTTTTCTGTGTGCCTTTTTACCCAGAAGCATGGTGAGTGCCCGTCATTGGATTTATTCGAATTCATTTTATTCAATTTCACCGGTCCGCCAGGTTGAAAGGGTTGGAAACCGCTGGTATAGCATATGGCGCTGAGAACCACACAATATTATCAAAACTTCCTGTGAAATTCCAGCTATCGTTGAACTAAATTTCGGTTGTATTGTTTATAGGTGACGCCATGGTTTCAAAGTATCGCATTTCCAAAACATATTCATACTCATAGGAAATTAATATCGTTCAAAAAAATCGCGTAAGTTCACGTTAATCATTTACTTTCTGTTCAAACAGCGCAACGCAAATTGACACTAAATATATCATAAGGTATTCTGATTATAATTTACGCTTTATCACGTTATTTATAACTCCAAGAGTCGAGATCGCATACTTTCAATGACGATAAAATGACTCAAAACTTCACTTTACCATCTGTTTAATAGTTTTATATATAAGGCACTTATTCACGCCGTTCGCTCTGGACTAGGCTTTGTATGGGTTATACCACGGGAGTCACTTGGTTAATCCCCAAACTCGTAATATAACTAAAAAAGGTAAAATTGGAATAATATTATAACTTGGCACATATTATGTTCCGGTGTCCTCCACACATACTTCATACTACTTGGTTCACATACTTCGGGAGTACCGGAAAAATTTCGGTATTTCCGAAGAATAGTGGTTCCTTACATGTCGTTAGATAACAGTGGTAGCTCATACAAAGCCTAGTTCAGAGCAAACGGCGTGAATAAGTGCCCTGTATATAAAACAAGTAAACCGACGGTGAAATTAATTTTCTTAGAGATGTAGTAGGAAGTTTGGAGTCATTTTATCATCATTGAAAGTCTGCGATTCCGATTCTTGGAGTTACAAATCACGTCACAAAGCGTAAACCTTGCAACTTTTCAAAGGAGAGAAATTCAGCGTGCTTTATGTCCATGAATCGTGGTATTTCAAAGCATTTCTACGTCTGATATGTCAGTTTTCGGAAATATAAAAAGGGCTTTGATTATAATCAAAATCAGAATACCTTATGATATATTTGGTGTTGAATTTGCGTTGCACTGTTTGAACAGAAAGTGAATGATTGACGAGAACTTCCGCGATTTTTTTAAACGATATTAATCTTCTATAAGCATGAATGTATTTGGTGTCACCTATGAACAATACAAAGGAAATTTAGTTCAACGATAGCTGGAATTGCGCAGGAAGTTTTGATAATATCGTGTGGTTCTCAGCGCCATATGCTATATCAGCGGTTTCCAACCTTTTCAACCTGGCGGACCGGTGAAATTGAATAAAATGTATTCGCAAATCGAAAAAAAATTGAAATGAATGGAACATGATATAATACCATGTATTTTCGTGATGAATCCAATGACGGGCACTCACTATGCTTCTAGGTAAAAAGGCACACAGAAAACATTTCAAATGAAGAAAAACTATCAAACAATGTACCGGCCAAAAATTGGTTGGAACATAAAATAATGCCATAATGTATTTGCGTAATAAAATGCAATGCTGGGCTCCTGTTAAGCGTACAAACGGCACATAGAAAACATCTCACATGGAAAAATATGTACAAACACAAATAACTTTAGTGCGAATTTTGCTGCTGTTTCGTTTCCAATATAAGATGCAAACGAGGCATTAAAGAAGTTTTTGCAAACGTAGCTCTGCATCGGCGTCCAGCCATTTCTTTGCTTCGTTTGGATTAAAAATAAGCATTAAAAATTTTTTACAAATATATAATCAAATTAACGAATTGAATAAAGTATAAAAAATGCAATTTTTCGTGACAATTTCATTGAGAATGCGCCTGCAGAGCCGAGCTTTTTGAAAGCGGTGGAATTTTTGTATGCGTGTGTGAGGTTATCTGCGTATTCAGTATTGATACATTTTTGTTTATGACACTTTTTGTTCATTAATGATCAGTCGATCGCGAGCTATTTTGAAAATTTTAGTCGATCGCGGTCGAAAGCAGGTTGGCCACCGCTGCTATATAGCAGTCTGTTAACTTAAAGTCATTAATAAAACACATGGGATAGGTACATCAAATTTATACGTTCATATTTTTGCGAAAGCAGGAGACAAAATGCAATGCATGTAAATTAGCAATGCTTATTTGAATCGAAACAGTTGGCCCTCGGTATAAGAATTGGTGGCCTATTTTTTAAATATTCGCTGATATTCTCTTTTCGCGGTGGAAGTATAAGTCCGTGTGTAACGACCGATGGAGGGGAGAATATAACTTCATTCACTTCTTTACGGAAGTGCAAAATTGCCTCGACGTGAACAAAATTGAGTGCTTTTTTTTCCAGAAATTGGGCGAAAATAAGCTAAATTCATTACGGAATTCATTCCCCCTATACATATTAAATTACGTGCCTTGAAATTTCAATTCAAAACCAATCCGGGTTCCGCCTCGAATCTCATTTTGCTTTTTGGACACGGAGTGGACTTATGGATCGTTTTGGTATTGTTGGACACGTCAGTGTACATAACGATCGTTTCAATATTATGTTGTTGTTCTTGTTCATATTCTTCTTCTCTGTCATGATAAAATCGCCTTTCTCTTCGAATATTGGACAGATTGCTTTGAAATTTTTAGTGTTTAAAGTTTGATTTTTTTGCCAGAACGCTATCACTTATTATATTATACTTACTTATTTCAAAAATTTCTGTGGACTTCAAGAGATTCGTTTTTTATGTGTCAGAATAAAAAATAGCGACACCTTGTGACGTGTCCATATATTTGAGCAGAGCTCTCTTGTTGTTATTATTATGTTGTTCTTCTTGTTGGGAATTATCGCTTTTCTCTTCTACTGGACCCATCGCTTCAACATTTCCAGCGATTAAAGATTGTCGAGGTCACTAGAAGGCTATTATTTGTATTTATTAAGTTTCCATGAATCCTATGACATCTGATATTTCATCCAAAATTTCGCTGTAATATTTTTCATTTAACCCGCTTTGTCATGCTCACGCTTATATCATGCTTTTAACCCGCCAAGCGTGATGTCTGTCCTCCGTTTTGAGTTTGCGAATTGTGCTACGCGTCGGAGGTGATACCGATAACGCACGACAGGTACGATGAACGACTTCGTTTTGGCTTTCGTATCCAAATACTTGAGCATCGCTCTTTTATTTGTGATTAGCAAAAGAACTCAGCGCGGAAGGGCTTAACCATCAAATAAAAGGAAACTGGTATCCTCAGTGCATAATAGGGTTGCTCAATGAGCCTGCCCACTCAGGAAAATGCGAAAATGAAACAGGGTTGCGATATTGCCTTTTCAATGCCAAATTTCACAGCTTTTTTGGAACACGTTTGGCGGTGAAATTTCCGTTTGGCTTATTTGTGCCCATCCTAGTGTCTATTGTTAAAATCGTATGAATTGAAATATTTATTTTGCAACAATAGTCTAATCAGGTTGTTCTAAACCCAGACCCGCGGGCCACATGTGGCCCGCCGCTTTATTATCTGTGGCCGGCGTCACATTCGGAGAGTAATCAAAAAATCGCATTTCGTGTTGTTTCGTAATAAAATTAATCAGAACAATCTTTTGACATATTGTTACATCGATGATGTCACTGAATTGACTAGTGTTATGGCTAGCTGAGGCAACCAGCGAAGTTGAACAAGGTGCTTGGCAGTCTAAATTATTATCTGGCTTTCTATCATTTTGATCAGGAAAATATGCTAACAATATAGGCATCCTAAAAAACTAAAAATCGAATGCGGATTCTATCAGCCTGGGATGGCTATGTCTGATAAATATATGTGTTTGCACAATGAAAGTGTTTGTTTTGTATTGCACTGTTTACCTATTCTTGGCACTATTGTGGCCCGCGAACAATGCAAAAATAATTTTGTGGCCCGCGAAGCCGACAATCGTGGACCACCCTGCTCTATTGCTTAGCTACTTAACACTGTAACACTTGGATTTCCCTAAGCATGGAATGCTTTGTTTATTTCCTAACCATGACCATTCAAAAGTAAGTAAACACAGCCGCCCAAAAATATATTCAAGCAAGGTTGTAAAAATGCAATTGTCAGTTTTAGTTGTGTTTTCAATTATAGTTGTAAAATGTAAAGTAAATAACTCGTAAGCGTCAACGTTGTTGGATAGCTTCAATAAAAAGGTTGGCTTCGTATATGTAATTCAGTTTATAATCACTAACAATCCAAAAAAAAGCTTAGGATTTTATATCGCAAGTGTAGGTAGAAACATGTACGTAGATCACATACTAAAGCGGCACCCTGTATTGTAGATATTGAATTGTAAAATATTATTGTCTGCTTGATATTTTTTTTTATTTATTCACTTGATTTTTTACACTTTTCTATATAGATGTCAGCTTGACTGTATAGTGTCGAGTACACATTCGATAATTACTTCTTAATTTTGAACCCTCCATCATGCCAAAGTTAATAAATTATCATATGATACCAACCAAAATTACAACTTTCAATAGGAAAAGACATTTGTGTAACTCACTAAACCAACTGATGGCTCTAAATTATCGTATTGCAAATTCGCTATTATGCTAATAGTTTCAAACCTGACGATTAATGGGTCATTCGAACTTAGTGAATTTGTTGACTTTTTTGTGTCTTGATTTGGCTTTGTTGATCACTGGGATCTGGCAAACCCTGATATAGGATAGGATTTTACCACTTAAATCATATCCTAGACCATATGGATCGTTTTATGTTTAATCCCGATATGGGCGAAGTGTGAATGTGAATGTTTCAGAGTTTCATACATGATAGAGTGAACCTCTCAATGCGGCAGCGATAGTTCAAAAACATATTATTTGGTAATAAACTGGATAAATACTTTGTATACACAGTACCCAAGGAGCTCATTACAAGAAAAAAAATTCTCAATTAAAGACAGCAGCAAAAATTCCACGTGGTTACCACGGATAATGGACACAATTTTATTTCGACTTCAGACAGGACATTGCCGTTTAAATAAACACTTTCATAAATATGATGTCAAAATACTGGACTTTGCGATTGCTGTAATGTTTCAGAGACAGTATAACATTTTCTAATGAATTGCCATGCATATAAAAATGAAAGACATAATGATTAAATGCCCCGATTATGTCAATGATTTTCAAATCAGAGCCAACTTTAGCAACCCTAGCATTATTATTCCCCTCACTACTTGATTTTGTGAATTCAACCATGAGAGTAATATAGGCATATAAAAGGTTTGGTTTGAATTGTCTGGCGCAAAAGACCTAAATTGTTAAAAGCGCCATATATATTTTCATACTACACACATACACAATATATTTCATGATCAAAGTTATTGATAAATCAGTAAAATTAAATTTCTTTATATGCAGAAAGTGGAATAAAGGATCAAGTTGTAACTCTGGTTGAAAAAGTTGTTGCTGCCGACCCGCACAATGCCTTGATGGTGATGGTAAAAAGTTGGAATAAAATTTCTTCCCGCGAAGAAAATTTCAAACGAGAAATTCAAAACACATGGCCGGACAAAGTAGAGTAAGTATCAATGAGAATAAAAACATGAAAGCTGATATGCAGTCTCTAACAGTAATTCTCAAACTTCTTTCGTTGCGATGCTTCAGTGGCGTTTGTTGAGCATGGAGTACGACATGTAATTGAAAATCAGGCAATAAAGACGCTTACACTCAATGCTACAATACCTGAACGAAATTTAATCACGTTTGATCCATATGCGGGTTTAAACGCGGCCAAAGTATAAAATCTCTAGAATAATTAAAATGACGCGGTCACAAAACACAATTTAAACACTACGATTAACCATTCATATTAAGTAAAGTCAAGTGGTAAAATTGTTCACGTCGAAATCGAAAGCAATGCATGAAGTATGTGTGTTTAGATATTTCTAAGCACACACAAAAATGACTACAGAAAAAAATACCGTCGTTTATGCATCAGGGAAAAGTCGTGACTATGCAAAAGAAGATGCTTATTGAGCGGTGACGCCCATGGCAATGTATAACTAAGTTTAGCTAGACCATGGAAGAATTAATGCTGTTGATTATTGCGTATTTGTATTATCAGGAGTTTGACTCGTGACTGGCCTATTCGATTTATGATCTTCTGCTCTGACGGAATAACCGAGGATGGAGCAAATCGATTACTTTCAAGTACAAGTGACGACGAGGGAGCCCAGGTACGCTTCTTGTTGAATTGTCGTTATGTGAAGAAAATTTACCTGAATAGGTAAATTGGTAGTTCCGAAGTATGTGAAGCAAGATGGCGGACACCGGAACGTAGTATGTGTACCAGGTTAGGGTTAGGCCATAATTCCAATTACAAATACTACGGGAGTCACTTGGCTAGTCCCCGACCTTGTAATAGAACTGAAATAAGAAAAATTTCCAATAAAAATTATGGCCCAAACCTAACATGGTACACATACTACGTTCTGGTGCCCGCCATCTGAGTACCGGTAATTGTTCGTTCGGTGACTGGATTACAGGTGAATAGCATGGGTTAACAATATTGTATTTTGCTTCCATTAATAATGACCGTTTATATCAGACATCAGCAAACTATGACCCGCATGCCAAATCCTACACGTTGGGTAATTCAATCTGGCCCGCCCGATGCCGCCACAACCAAACTAAAACGAAATTTGGATGTATGGCTAAAAAATAACCCAAAGAATTTGTTGAGATTGCGATTAAATTTAGTTTGGGATTATTGTTTCCCGCTTTTGTTATTGTAACAATTCAAATAAAATTCTGTTAATAAAATGTAACTTTCTACGGCACACTTACATGGCCCGCCAGTCCATGTGGGTAAAATTTTTGTCCCCCAGTTCAAAAACCTTGCTCACCACTAGTTTATATTATATTTCCCAAAAGATACCAGCTGGAGGTGAAGTGAACCCTGCATTGATGAGCGGAGATACAAGTGGAAATCATACAGAGAATTTCGAAGGTGAAGTGTTTCATGTTGGAACTTTCAGTTATAGGTTTTCCTAATGTCTTAACAATAAAAATTGCAATTTACAAAAATCAGCATTTTTTAGTTTTGATTCCACCAAAAATACTCTCATTGTTGCGTGAACATCACAATGCTAATAGAAAATATTTATCAAGTGAACTTTATCAAGTGATCTAAATTCCTAGATATTAATACAGCTGATAAAAAATAAAAATTTAGTTGGCCAATGGCTAATATTGGAAATAAGCAAGAACATTATTGTATATCAGATATCGACATAAAATTTGTAATTCTTTTTGTTGTTGTTGAGGAAAGTCCAGATTAAACGCTTTGAACTTTGTCAAATCCTCGGAGCATAAAAGAATAACCCAAGTAATAATGATTTAATGATTATTACAAAGCTAAGTTAAAAACTAGTTGAAATAATAATTTAGAATTTGTTGATTTTAGAGCCTCCCGTGCCCGATGAATCGAATCAGCTTGATTCATTTGTAGTGATAGACGAAGATGATTTGAAACCACGTGGTGATTTATCTACGCCAACAAGCACAGAATGTAAATATATTCGTTATAAACAGAATTGGCGCTTCCGTAGTATGTGAACCAAGATGGCGGACACCGGAACATAGTATGTGTACCAGGTTAGGGTCAGGCGCTAATTTTATTCTAATTCCCCTTATTTTAGTTCTATTACGATCGGAGACCTAACCCTAACCTGGTACACATACTACGTTCCGGTGCCCGCCATCTTGGTTCGCATGCTTCGGGAGTACCTTAGATGTGGCCTGGAATAAGTGTCATCATAGGTATTTCCATATTTTACTTGTTGCCAACGCTTATTTTTGATAAACATTTATTGCTATTACGACAGAAGCCTTTCTAGAATAAAATCCACTTCACTTTATTATAAAATGAATTTCAGACCGAAAGTGTTTATTAACCTTCCAATTGACACCGAAAAATATGTTGGCAAATTGTTATATGGAGCATAAATAAATTGTTTGTGTTCATATTCTTAAACTTTATATACTATATTTGAATTTTTTATATGATGCTTCTTCACGCGATTTGCTCCGAACAAGATTCCGTACGAGCGGCCACTGAAATCTATACCGATATGTGCATATACATAATTTATAATATACACCAGCGTTCCTCAAATTGTTGTTCAGCGAGTTTCTCTGACGTGTTCCGCGGAACAACGATCAAAATTGCGCCAAATTGGTAATCTCTGCGACTATGGGTAGCAAATTTGTCTCCCAACTGGCTACAAACAGGCAGACATGCCGTGCTATCTAAACAGGCGGACATTCCTCGTACCAGTCTGGAAAGCATGACGTTTTCGTTAACTGTTTAATATCGTTAACCGTCGGCCTAATATTTTAATTTTCCAATTTACAACAATTTTTTTAATTTTACTATAGCATAAATTGTTTGGAAACCATCATCAATTCTAACTTTTAATTTCTTGGTGTTCAGCGAGGCTAGATAGAAAGCGTAGGTGTTTGAGAAACGCTGATAAAGATAGGCAACAATATAAAATATACAAATGGCTGCAAGAGAAACATGCGAGTCTGCCCTATAATTTCTTTCCATTTTTAAGATGCTCCCAAGGCAAGCGAATACAACAGCGAAACGGAAGTAGACAACTTGACAGAACAAAAGGAATATTGCCAGGACGATTTCGAAGGTGTTATAATTTCAACTGTGAAAATAATGTTAACACTGCTAAACAAAGACCACTCATAGTTATATCTTCACATTAACACGCAGTGACATTATTCTTCAATTAAAATTTCTCTTAATTATAAAAGTAAATTATATTTTAGAGTTTGAAAATAATTAATTAAATAATTAGCTAAATTAATTTTAGTCACATATTCAATATATATATTCAGCTACATCTTGGGAGAGAGAAATGAACAATTTATTCCATTTCATTATTCGTATTTTAAAATTGGATACTTGTTGTTAGCTCTTAGAGATTGACTCACACAGTCTATGTGACAGCATTATTATATGAGGCGCCACTGCCATCGCCGGTAACCAGACCAAGTTGGATAGTGCAGGAAATCATACCCGAATAGTTGTTTCCAGAGTCGCCCATTGACTATTCAAGCGTGAGAATTATACAGGGATCCATGCAGGAATGGAAGTCTAATCTTAAAGCTTAGCATGATGGGACAATCGCCAAGTTATATTAATATTACCATATGAAAAATCAATTATATAATCTCCTATGCGCTATTTTTAATAGGTAGCAAAGCATTTTATAATCAAAATTTTACATTAGAGTTTTATCTGGAGTTGCCTAATATTCACAGGAACATCGCCCCAAAAAAACAATTTGAGTGAAAAAAGTGAAGTGGAAACTACCCTTACTCATTATATCTTTTAGTACCTTTTTAATACTCCATTAATATTCAGACCCAGATCACGAACCAGATTTTCTCATCGAACGGTATGATGAAATAGAAACATCAAGAGACATTCTACTTCCAATAGTCATGATCATATGGCCAGAGTAAGTTCACACCACATACAAGCACTGAGTTACATCTTTTATTACTAAGCATCTGTTACAGGGTCGTCCTATCTTTTTGGCCAAAGGGCCACATGTAATTTACTAGTAATTGCGAGGGCCACTCAATATGGTAGGTATTTATGTTCTAGTTTTGCTACACTGACTACAATACCCTCACACCAAACTTTCACAATTATAAGAACAATCTGCATAAAACAATTTTGAATCAAACAGATCACAATATACCCAACCTGGCTGTATGATTGTCCACCATTATTGTATGCAGTTCTTATCACTTGCTCAAAAGATTGCAATTTGTCCAAAACTTCCAAGACTCAACTTTATTTATTTTTGTCTCTGATGTCAACAAAAACTTGCCAATAAATTGATGATTGAAACAAAATTAGTAGGAAAACTATATCTCTTCAGTTAATACAATATTTTTAATTCGAGTGGGAAATAGAAATGGAGAATGAGACTTGGTATAACAGCTACAAAACTGATAGAATACAAAATAAAAGATGAATCCATTAGTGTGTTTTATTATTTTTTCCGGATTGGTAATCCCTGTTATATGATTCAATAGAAAGCATTTTATAGCATATGCCATTTCTTTGAAGAGTCATATCAAAATTAGCTAATCAGGAAACCTTATTTTAGAATAAATATTGATGAATCTTGGCCTGCTGATTTGATTAGCATTGCATCCGAGGATGGAAATGAGCAAGTTCGAGATCAATTGATAAAGATAATCCAGTACATTTTTCAGAAGAAAAAGGTAGAAGTTTGTATGATAAACTAGATTATGACTTACTTCAGACTTTTGTGTGTGTGTTGTCAGTGGAAATCATTTATAATGCCTTACAACAATATCCAGGGGGGTTTGTAGATATGATATAAAATTCTCTACAATTTTATTTCATACAATGAAAATACAAATCAAGTTCAGCAGTAAATCAAAAATACATATTCATCTCCTCGAAATCTACGCGTAAAAGTCTCGCGATTACGTCACTTGTTAAAACATACGACTTTTTCAAGGAATAATAATTTTTCTGTTGTGCAAAGTAATCAATCCATGACCGATTCGAGCATATTTAAAATGTTTTCCTTCGATAAAATAAAAGCATCATTGCTCTAAAATACCACGGCAATACGCGGACCTAAATATAAAAATGTGTGGTAACTGCCCGATTATATTTTGTTTTGATCCGTATTTTTGCTATTTTGCGAATTCGACAAATCTGAGCTGTACTTGCAACACTGATTCCGCTCAATCGCAATGCTGCCGCTCTGATTATTTTTGGAGATAAAACCGATTGAATATCCGTAAATCTGCCGTAAAATCTCACGGAGTAAATTTATTTCAGTTCAATAAAAATTGATTGAATATAGTTTAATTAATTCTCTTATATATCATCACAACCCGGGTAAATGCTGGTATAATGTTAACACGAAAATTTCCGACGGCAATTTAACGTAATGGATAGATAAAAACGTATATCCCGCTCACAGTTAATTAACTGTGTTCCGATTTTAGCGACGATATGGTATTCTAAACAGCGACCAAACAAAATGTGAACGAAATTTGCAATTTTCAGTGCCTAGAGAAGTGTTTTAGACTGTTGCGGGTCTCCTACAACAAAACTATATATTAGTTACGTTTTTATTTTCAGTATTTTGTATTGCCTCTTTTATATCAAAAAATTTGCGTCGCAATTTCACTCCTTCATATGTCTTTAGCATCTCGCCGCCAATTTTAAGGTATAATAACTCTCACCGGATTCACAATTCTGTGCGACTACCAAAATACAGTAATTATCATCGTTATGGCGGCACAAATTTGTGTAAAATTTGTGATTTAAAAAGAATAAACACCAACGAAGAGGCGCTTGCATAGATAACACATCACGCTGAAAAAACAATCGGCGATTTTAGCAAAATGCAATTGCGCGCGTTATTGGCGACTTTTCAGTTTTCCAGAAATTTTAAAGGGTTTACTGGCTGCGCCACTGTACCGGTATGGCTTCAACTAATGAAGCGTAACACATATTCACACGAATAGGGATCACAATACAAATGAGTGTATACCATCTTTCTTAGTTGGGTGTATTATGTTTCAGGACATGTGTGATTTTGAACCACTTCCATATCTTGATATGGGAGCTGCGGAACAATGGATTCATAACTTTGAAAAATACTTTAATCAGTCAGATGAACAAGTTCATGTAATGAAAATGTTACTGGAGATAAGTTGGACTGAACTGATTAAGTAAGTTCATGCTTTTTATGCTTTTCCCAAACAAAAATCGATATCAAATCATCAAAATTTGTAGCATAAGCATAAGAATATGAATAGAAATAATTTAGATAATAGATTTAAATAATAGAAATAAAATAGAATAATTTTTAGTTCAAGTTTGTCGCTCATAATCTTATTTTAAACCACCAGTAGCTATTGAGACAAGCTCGTTAAATAGTTAGGACTCCCGAAGTATGTGAACCAAGATAATCGGAAACTTAGTATGTGTGCCAGTCGTGCCAGATTAGGGTTCTGTAGTATTTGTAATTAAAATTATGGCCTAACCCTAACCTGTTACACATACTACGTTCTGGTGTCCACCATCTTGGCGGGAGTACCAAAGATTATGATAAAAGGTTACATGTTACATATGATTAATATATAAATTTTATTCAATAGCATTCAACCAGACATGTGGAAAAATGAACTAGTCAAAAAGTACCAAAGTGATCCATGTCGTGCAACCAACTTCATAAATGCATCGAAGATACTTTTTGGCCTGATTCAAGAAAAAATTGTATGATGATAGTTTTGAAAAATAAATGAAATTTTGTAAATTTCGAATAATGACTTCTAAATTGAGTCCAAATTTCTAATCAAGTCAATTTTTAGTTTTTTACAACATAAATATAAGCATATGTCTTGTTTTGTTATTGCAATAATGGATCCTGACTTTTATTATCTAACTAGCAATTAATGTCGATTACAGGTAGACAATCCAAGTCATCCTTCTGGAGAATCCAACGAATACAGTGCCTCTGAAATGTCTGTGGATCTCTCATCGATTGTTGGAATGTTGTCAGGTATTTTTTGAGTTAGTTAGCAGATTTGACACTAATATGTTAATGTACAAATAAATTAAATTGTATAGCTTGAATGAGAGTATATCACAATTAATAAAATATAACACTCATGAAATTATATTCCTATTATTTTGGAATACTGTACGTTGGCTTTGTAAATACTGAGCAAATTTTTTGTAAACAAGTAAAATAATATTTTTTTTTCTTTTTTTTTTCGACAGAATCAGCAAACCCAGAAGATCTTTCCGACTTTGTGACCAATAATTATGATACATTGGAAAGTTTGAGGATTCTACTTTTGCCAATGATTGAATTCATATGGCCAGGAGATTCTGAGTAAGTTCAAACTTTTGTGAATAGAACACTTTCAATTCGACTTTGTAAACAATCTTTGAACCTTTTTTTATTTTGATAGCTGCTTCTTACAGAATCTTTTTACTTGTTCGGAATATTCCAGTTTTTTTTTATAGTAACTGAAAAAAGAGCATCAATCTGAATAGAGCTAATGTGTAAAAAATTGAATATGTAATGAGTCTGTTGTAAATAGAATATTTTATTTCATTCATTACACACCATTATCATCATACACCATTCAATTCATAGAAGAGACAACTTTAAACCAAATATCTCTAACACAGAATATTTATGTGAAATCACGCAAGACTTTATTGAAGATATAAGAAAATGTTTTACATGTTCAGTCACCTAAAATAATTAAATTAATTCACACAAGTACGCACACAACCACGGATGTATAAAAAAGTAAGAAAAACGTGAAAAACTTAAGTACACTTCCAACCACGAAGATTTAAAAATGTCAATGATAGTACCCTAGTTTATATAATGTATCAATATTTACATTGGGATAAAAATTTGTTCAAGCCAAAAATTGCATAGAATATCCTGTCCTAATCCAATTTCTTTTGTATTGTGTTTTTTCAGATTAATAAATGAAGAGTCCTGGTTAGAGGAAATGATGAGCAGAGAAACCAATACAGAGAACCAACTATTCCATCATCAATTTATAAAAATTTGTTGCTGTCTGTTTGAATTGAGGAAGGTATCTACTCTGAAAATGATTCTGTTTTGCTTTGAATATCTGTAATTCATAGTTTAAATTACTTGGGCATATACTTTAGATGCCATAAATTGGAGGTCGTTGGAAGTACAGTGAAATATATTACCAAATCAGAATGTTTTTCAAATTTTACTTCAACTCAATCGATTTTTGACTATGAGTAAGAAAATGCAAAGTGAACTCAATTGATATCATATTGGAGTAAGGGAATTTTCATAAATTCAGTGTGAGAAAACTAAAATGGCAAGATGAAATTCCTCAATGATTAGTATTTCTAATTTGTCAATGATAATATAAAGTGTCAACATCAACAACATCTCCAAGTTTATGTATTTCATATTTATCATATATTATTATTATATACATACATAGTCAAGTTCCACACAAATATATGTATTTTAGGCCTCACCAATGATTCAACCTAGCCTGATAGCTGAGCCACAAAGAGCATGGGATTGGATGCAAGAAGCTTTTCAGAAGTTTACAAAATCTCAAAACGCATTGTTAATTTTGAGTTTTTTTATTAAAATCAGATGGCCAAGTTTTGAAAGGTTTGTACACATGTGCTTTCTTATGTGGACAAAAATAA
Source organism: Styela clava (assembly GCF_013122585.1). NCBI lineage: Eukaryota > Metazoa > Chordata > Ascidiacea > Stolidobranchia > Styelidae > Styela > Styela clava. Next base: position 13,990,205 of record NW_024102835.1, on the reverse strand, counting down.
GACCTATGCTTGCATCTACAGACGATTTGCTGGAAAATCTGAAAACGTGCTATTTTTATACAATCAAACTTTTCAAATAATATATGTTGTCAATACCGTTAGCAGCGCAACTGTTTTCTAATTTGATTTTACCAGTCGATAGTATAAATACTCTACTATTCAGGTATTCTCTGTCCTTTATATTGTTCGTACTCATTATTTTATTTTATATGTATTATTAACTGGATAGCATAAATTTTTTAGCAGTACCAGTGGGTATGGAAATACTTAATCAGCTAATTGTCCCAGTTGCAATGCAAATTTGGAGGCATTGAATGAGGGATATAGCAATCTACAATTATTTTCAATTCCAATCACAATTTTTTTAGCACGGAACCCGGTGAATGGATGAATTTCTTGCAAAAACAGGACAGTCCAGACCAGGAAGGATTTCTAGTGTTCGCCAATGCTACGAAAATATTGTTGGATTTATTACAGGTATTGGTGAATTAGATTCTGATTAAAATATGCATAACTATAATGGGAATGGAATATTGGCCATACCTCAATATCAAACAGATAATTCAGCATTAGAAAGTTTGCAATATTGACAAATATTAATGAATGCAAGTATATTTGTAACCAGAAATTATCAAAGTCACAAATTGAAACAAATTTAATGATATGTGACCACTTCCATTCTGACATGAGTCCATTCACCTTATCTAACCAGATACCTTACTAAATAAGTCTTAGTGAAATATCCTGAAACTTTCAAGTTAATATTGATGAATAAAGATAAATGAGTTTGAAATTTACTTTTATTTTTAGGCTTGTGAAATTGAAAAAACTGGCGAGGCGGAGAAAGACCCAAGTGAGTATCAGTTCTAAAATAAAAATACAAAGTCCGATTCCATTATTAATTGCTTCATTGTTGTTTAGTGCTCAGCAATGGCTTGTTTTACAATGTTTTCTTATAATGGGACAGAACCAATTTTAATAATGAATCGATAATGCTTTTAGACTTCAGACCAGAAGAAGCATTCCTGAAAAATAAATATGAAGAAATATTGGTGGCCAGAGACATTCTGGCTCCAATTATAAAATTAATCTGGCCCAAAGATACAAGGTAATATCAATAATCAAGATCCTAAAAACTACTAATATTCCTATTATTCTAAGCTATTAAAATCAAATCTCTTAAGCATGCCTTATTAGAAGCATGCCTTATTAGATTGATAGAAGTCTACATGTACATTCAAGTAAAAATTTTGACATCCAATATTAGATTTCACCTTGGGACGAGTATAGAGGTTATGAAATTTGCTTAGTGATTGACGGGTTGTAATTTAAGTCCCCTTGATTTCTGTTTTATAAGACTTTCCTAATTACTATTGCTTCAAAGCAATATTAGGAAAAGAATTGGAATAACCTAACTTAATATTCATTGTCAGAACAGACTCCCAAAAAAATATTGAGTTGTCAAAATTTGAACCATCAGCAAATTGTGTCTATAGGTGGGAAAGTGGGCATTTGGAAGAAAGTGTAACAAATAAAAAAGTAATATATATGCAACAACACTTGCCAATCAGGGTTATTTGATTCAGCATCACATTGATGTTCAGAAATATGAAATTACGTGACTTTCACCATGTTTTGTTTTAGATTGGCAGAAGGAGACAACTGGCTCAATGAATTGGTTGCTGTTGTTTCCAATGCTGAGAATCGAACTCCAGGCCAACATTTCATTCAAGCTTGTCAATGCGTTATTGATCTGATCAAGGTTTGGTAAATCTTTCTACTTTCTACTGGTTGCCAATCTCTTGAATAGATTCTGGAACTAAAATAGAAAATTTCTCGAACTAACTCATTCTTATTAAATTAAAATACTTCACTTTATTTGTTTTTGTGAATTTATAATAGTGTGTAATATGCAACTCAATGTATGTACGGTGAATGTAATGCTTGGTAGTTAACTGTATAAAGTTAATAAGATCGTAATAATATATTTTATTTTTACAAAACAATACTTCGGGCAATTACTACTAAAAATTTATGATTTAATCTAGGAGGCTGCTGAGTTTCAGGCACCTCAAATCATGGATGCAAAAGCTGCAAGAGCATGGATGTTGGCTAATTCAAGAAAAATGATAAATCTCAGTGAACCTACAGCAGAACTGGACATGATATTTCAACTAGCTTGGCCAAACATTGAAAAGTTTGTGTTTTTCATAGACTTCAATATTCGAAAAATAGGATTATTTAAAATATAGGAAGAATCAAATCACATTAGTCAAATCATAGTTGCCAGGCTAAATGAAGCAGCCTGCAGTTCTTTTCGCAAATTGTAATAAAATTAATTTTCTCACAAAAGGTTTGCTGAGTTGAGAAAGCCTACCAAATTGTACAATGTAGTTTGTGCGTACTGGTGAACACTTGCATAATAAAGGTTTCCTTACGGTGCTCCCAAAGTATGTTAACCAATATGGCGGACACCGGAACGTAGTATGTGTACCAGGTTAGGGTTAGGCCATAATTTTATTCCATTTTTCCTTCTTTTAGTTAAATTGTGAGTTTGGGGACTAGCCAAGTGACTCCAGTAATGTGTGTACCTGAAATAATGGCCTAAGCCTAACCTGGTACACATACTACGTTCCGGTGTCTGCCATGTTGGTTCACATACTTCGGGAGTACCGTCCTTGTATTAGTATGTGTGACAGACCCTATGTATGTCTCGTAGTTCTAGCTTCTAAAATCAGATAATATTTCGAACTTATTGAAAGACTTTGAATTATAGTAGTAGTAGTATTATATAGTTGTACGCTTATAATTATGACTGTTATTATAAAATTGAGATCTTTTTGATGCTGACAACACAAAGATAGTTTACTAAATTTAAGTTATAAATTTTATTTACATAAGACCATATACTCAAACGAGGCAAATGTGCAATCAATTTTAATAAAATAAAAAAATATATAGTGTTTGATCCAATCAAAGTATAAATTGAAAATACTTCTTTACAGGATCCAACGGACTAAGTGGACAAAAATATTCCTCAGACAATACAAACTTGACATCACCACAGCAACCAATTTTGCAAATGCAGCCCGGATCATTCTAGAATTGATTAAGGTAAATACTTTGGTACCGCCGAAGTATGTGAACCATGATGGCGAACCCTGGAAAGTAGTATGTGTACGAGGTTAGAGTTAGGCCATAATTTCAGGTACAAATATTACAGTAGTCACTTGGCTAATCACCGAACTCATAAAATATCCAAAATAATGAAAATTGAAATAACATTATGACCTAACCTTAACCTGGTGCACATACTACGTTCCGGTGTCCGCCATATTGGTTCACATACTTCGGTAGCGCCAATTTTTTTATACTTTTCTAGCTGTTGATGGCAATGATTTGAGTCGCTTCTCTCTTACATTGAAGCAGATCTTATTTATCCCAACAATATTTGCTTAATTTTCCGTTTCGACATTATTTACAGCTATTCTGCAATCAAATCAAACACCTGGTGATGCCACTTTCAGTATTGGTAATGTAATCTTGAAGATTTACATGATAGCACAATCTAATGCAGTTATATTATTATTGCTTATAAAAGCAATCTGCTTAAAACGTGTATGCTATATAAATTCAAATTTCAGGTGACAAAACGAGATGGCACCAATGAGCAGACTTTGTGGAAAAAAGAAGGTAGTAAACTGATAATAGATATTATAAATGCTGAGACAAACTGGTACTCCTGAAGTATGCTTACCAAGATGGCAGACACCGGAATGAGGGTTAGGTCATAATTTTAGTTACAAATACTATGTGAGTCACTTCGCTAATCCCCGAACTCGTAATAGAACTAAAATAAGGAAAATTGGAATAAAACTATGGCCTAACCTTAACCTGGTACAGATACTACGTTCCGATGTCTGCCATGTTGGTATGCATACTTCAGGAGTACCGACAAACTAGCCAAATTACACAAAAACACACAATTTGTTGCATTTACGATCATTCTTTAAGGAATTAGTTTTGAGTACTTTTGACTGAAAACACAACAATAATTCACATGTCGATATAAAATGATACACCTAAGTATGTGGTTACCTACATGAAGTAGAGAACTCTTATTTCAAGCATTCTTTTATAAATTAGTAGAAATTCAACAGTGCTGGTTGAATAGGAGGGCAGAGCAATTGCTATACACTGGAGTAAGCTTTAAATCAAGTTAGATTTTTTTTACAAAAATTAGATAAAGATTACATATTTACTTATAAAAATCCTGAGTGACTAAAGCCTCTGGAGAGACTTTAAAAATACCAAAACATTTCATGCCAATGCATGATTAAAGCATATAGATTAAGGTATTGTTGGTTCAACTTGAAACAAAGTAATTTTTTTATCCCTACTATTACTTGCTATTATGGTGACTTAACACGTAACTCTAAACCATCGCTTGAGGCTTCAACTTCAAACTTTGCTAGACTTGACTTGAAACTAGAAGATTTTGTACCTGAAATATTCAAAATTGAATTACAATAAGTTCAAGACATTGCTCTATTTATGAGTAAATTGATGCTACAATGCAAAGCAGCAAGAAATTTTTTTATCTTTTCTTTTTGCAGTTTCACATTGTTTTCTGAATTCAGCAAATCTATACCAAGATTTTTGTATTTAGAATTGAGTCCAGAATTGGAGTTTTTCATTGACAACTATGAAGCATTACATGACTCAGATGTTCTTCTTCTTCCAATTGCTTGTCTAGTATGGTCAGGTGATCTCATGTAAGTTTATTTAGTATCATATCTACATACTTTTATTTCTATATCTGCAAACAATCAATCTGCTATATATATGCAATCAGGTATATGAAAAAAACTCTAACAGCAAAATTCAATTTGTATATAGTAAATTCAAAGAAAATGATGACTGGCTAGATGAATTGATAGCAAGGATTGCATCTGAAGAAGATGAATCTAGTGTTCAGAATTTTATTGAATTAAGTAGACAAGTTATGGATCTTAAAAAGGTAATAATATAAGTTTTTAGTATAATCACACTATACCTATCATCAAAATGCCATTGTTATTTATAGCTACTTGAATTCTGTCTTAGATAATTCTCATTGGTATGTCAGCATTTGAAAACTTCAATTTTATACTTTAGCTCTCTGCAGCCATGGATTTGAATTTGTTAGGTCTCTTTCTGGTACTCCCAAAGTATGTGAACCAGGATAGCGACACCGGTATGTAGTATGTGTACCAGGTTAGGGTTAGGCTATAATTTTAGTTACAAATATTACGTGGGGCACTTGGCTAGTCTCCGAACTCGTAATATAACTGAAATAAGGAAAATTGGAATAAAATTATGGCTTGGTACACATTTTACGCTCCGGTGTCTGCTATCTTGGTTCACATATTTCAGGAGTACCCTTTTTCTAAATTGAGTTATAAGCTTATTAATCTTTTTGCTTTTTTCTTTCTATGCCAAAAATGAGTCAGACAAGAATCGAAATAGCTATTTGTTATCGGATTGTTATATCTGAAATTTCATTTATGATATAAAAAGTGTTCCAGGGACCAAAAAAGGTCAAAAAGCAATGGTTCATTTAGTCATGCACTGAACTGAGATGTATATGTGTTTTGCTTGCAAGTATATGTTTGCTAAATAAGATAAGTAACACTACATTATCAACAACTTTTTGATTTTATCATTAATCAATGTTCGAATTAGAATCTCTCATCATGTTTCTCAAAATCAAACTGTAGGTTTACAAATAAAAAGTAAATATAAATGTTTTGATTCTAAGCTATGTACAACTAATTTGTATATTTTTAGGAAATATCGGACATGACGTTAATACAGACGCACACTATCGATTTAAATGAAGCAAGAGCTTGGATCATAAACCACCCAAGAATCTTCAAGAAAACAGAGCAAATGGCAATGGTGTTTAACAGACTTCTTTGTATTGGATGGCCGCAAACTGAAACGTAAAAAACCTATCAACCAACTTTTATTATTAAAATTATTGTCAAATAATTTACTTTCAGTCTCATCCATAACCATCACAACTTTACAAATATGGCACTTCTTGGAGAATCAACTTCTAGTTAATATTTTATGCATTAATTGCAATTTCTGTGTTTACATATAACTATAGATTTGAAATAAAAAAATTTGACAAACTGATCCTACTCTGAAAGTTACATTAGTGCCGCTATAAAAGTGCACCAAGTAACTTCTAATAAAATTAAAATAATTGTTTTCACCTAACAGCACTCATGATATGGACATTATTGTACGGATTTGGACACAAATTCTCTTAGAGAAGCATAAGAGTGATACATCAAGAGTTACAGAGTTCGTGAATGCTGCAGATGTGTTTTTGCAACTGCAAAAAGTTTGTATAAATTGTTGATTGTTCGTGTCAGTTTTGTTTTTTTAAAGCTCATATATATTGTGGCCATATGCTTGGTGTTGTATGTTGACAGAATAATATGATAAAAATATAATTTAATATTATTTTAATATTATTCATAATACAACTCCTCAAACCAGCTCAATTTTAGACACTCTAATTTAAGAAAATAATTGCTATTCTCGTAAGATTTAAACTGAAATATTGAATTGAAATGTTGACAAGTCACTAGAGTTGATGCATTTCCCCTATACGTAAATAGAGAACTAATCGATTAATTCAATTCGACATTGTCACTCGATGAATGAGTCATACAGTACTCAATAACAACATATAAATACTTCGTATAGTGAATAAAAGGTATTGTCAGTGGAGTATATTCCATTTCAACCCATACAAACTAACAATGTTAAATTTCAGGTCTCTGAAAAAGTGGATGAAAGTGAAGAAGAAGGTTAGTTTAAGCATAATTCGAGATAGCAATTAAAATTATTCATGATTTGAATATGCTATGCCAAATTTTATGTTATGCAACAAATTTCTTTCAAGCATTTCGAAATTGTTTGTCTTATGGACCGGAGCTTCCTGAACGTTTTGGTCTTCTATCCCTTGTGATTTGAGATGTTTTTAGTGTACTCTGATGTTCACTGACAAAAATTAAAACAATTCAAAACATAATATCATAATATCAAATGACTCTGGTGGCATCGGGTTGTAATTACTTTACTCTATCATCAAAAGGATGCCAAATTAACAATAATAATTCAAATATTCAAACTACTTTGAAAGTTTGCATGTATTGGTTTGTTTAAAATTGTGATATTCGATCCGAAAATGTAACTACTGAAAGGATCGTACCCAATGCATGAAAGCCCATGCACTATTTATGTGAATCTCTGTCATATTGATATACTTTGTTTAGATCAGTGTTTCCCAAATTTTTTCTGTCAGTGCCCCCTTGGGCGACTTTGCGACTAGCAAACGCCCCCCTAACAAAAAAAAGTCAAAGCAACTTTATTCTCCTTTTATCATTAGTATCATATGAAGGTTGAGCCTAGTGAAATGCCGCCAGCTTGATAATATCTGGCTTTATTTCAGTCAAAACAGTCTTGAGTCTCCTCGTCTGACACTGTCAAGGGAATCTTTTTTGATATGTAAAAGTGTGGTCACTGCACTAAATACTCGCTCTAACAAGAATGAGCTGGCAAGAACAATAAAAAAAAACTTTCAACCCGATCTTACTCGTGAAGATATTTCAATTTGATTCGGTTCCCCAAAAAATGGAACACTGAACATGAGTTTGAAAGTATAAATAAACTTAGTGATAGTGGCGCATTTTCTCTTCTGGAAATCCAGGGTTATCTAGAAAACGGAGACCAAAAATTTCTTTACTATCTCCAAAAAATTATTTAATTTTATTTGCGCTTGAACTTCTGTTTGCGTAGGATTATAATCAGAAGTTTTGCAAAATTTTCAACCACTAACTTAGTTTTTTGCTGAAGCGCACCTTCTGCTGTTAGGACAGGGAAATGTCCAGGGTCCAAACGATGAATACCAATAGCAAAACATAGGAGTAAATGGCATAAAATATCATACTTCTTGTGAGTTCCCGTGATGATGTCAGTGCCCCTCTATTGCCCAGTTTGACAGCCAGCGCCCCCCAATTGCCCAAATCGTCATCAGCACCCCTCAAGTCATGGCAAACGCTTACAAGGGAGCGTTTTCGCCCACTTTTGGAACCGCTGGTTTAGATGGTACTATTTATGAGCAAACTTTTTCAATTTAAAAATGTGCTCCGATGCGGTAACTCATGACACCATTAGAATTAACTCAGCTGTTATTTTGAAATAATCTTTGAATATTCTTTCAGAGTTCCAAGAGTTGGCATCATTTTTGAACGAGAATTTTGATGAAATTTCAGCCTCTAGAGAAATTCTGCTCCCGACAATGAAATTTACCTGGCCAGTCTTATTCAAGTATGTTATAAATTTTGTAACGACAGCATTTAGTAGCTGCTCTTTAAAAGGTTTTTGATTTGTATTTCTAATAAAAATAAAGGTAACACTTTCCAAGTTCTACACCATTCTACTGCATAATTTTTATTGTGATAGCTCAAGTGAATTCCAGAAATAATACATTAAGGTTTTGTTTCCAATGAATAAAAATAAATACACCTATTACACTGATGTATATGAAAACATATTACATGTACATCTAATAGTATAGTGACTAATGAAAATATTGGGCAAAAAAAACAGCAAAATGGAATTTAAAAATTTATGATAAATATGCAAGCAATAAAAATGATGCATAGCAAAAAGGCAATTGAGGAAAAAAACAATGTTTTCATAGCAGTGCAGAGACTGTGAATAACTGGCCTGATGAAATTATTGCTTCAATATTTGAGAATGAAGATATTGATAGAAGCAAGCCATTCATGAAATTGTGTTACTGGATATTGAATATCAAAAAGGTATTTTTAAATAATTTAGCATATTCTGTTAATTATGTCATATGCTACAAAAGCAATTTTTCCTACTTCTTGTGATACAACAATTTCATTAGGTAGTTATCTGACTCGATTGTGTATTTTGAACCTGTTGCATTATGTGACATTTTTCATAGGACCTTATCAGTATACCTGGCTGACAAGAATTATTCGTAGACTAATCCCACAGTCTGATTGAGACGAAAGAGAGAAACGGCAATTATGTCTAATGTTGAGGCTGCTCTTGTTTATAAGGATATGTGATTTTCACTATAAAACAGGATTTACTTGAACCTTAATTTGGATTTTGAAATTGATGAATCAGATTTTCACAACCTTCAGACACAGTAGATAATAATTTTTTACAATTTTCTAAGCAGGTCATATTGCTAGTCTATAGCTAACCTTGATATGAAGTTCCATTTATAAGATATGTTAGAGTATTGTAAGTTATAACAATGTGAAAATATTTTATATTTTATTGTTGTTTTCAGCAAGCCCCAGAATTCAAAGTTCCCCAAATTTATGAAACTATGGACGTACCAATTATTCGCAAATGGATAATTCAGAAGACAAAAATATTTCGAAAATCTGAAACAAGAATTGAGTTATTCAATGCATTACTTGCCCTAGGGGCCCTTAATCTCGAAAGGTATTTGATACTGATTATTTGGTTGCTTTGATAGATAATCCATGCTAACCATAAAAACATACACTAAATTGATAGTATAAAAACTTCTATTCATTAAGTTGTCAAGCTTTTCTTTTCACATGGTATTCCATGCAAATACATTGCAATAGAGATGAATTTTGAAATTTATTTACTCAAAGATTCGCATATCCATTCGAAACTTGCAAGAGCACTTGCAAAATAATCATGTTCCACTAAAATTTACCTACATGTATTTTATTATTACCTTTTGTTTTGATTTATAAACTTTTTTTACAGCTGTATTCCAGAAACATGGCTCAAAAGTCTTCTGAAAAAAGTCAAAACAGAAGCAGCCCGCTTCAATGAACTCATCTACAATGCTGACCTTATTTTGAAACTAATTGAGGTAAGTTTTCATGTATTCATGATTGTGAACTGATTTCTCAGTAATCGCGTGAAAAAAATTCTTGCGAAAAGCACATCTTGTTTCAATCGACCACATAAAAGATAAGGATATATTGTATCAATCATTACTGGTGATATAAAGTTTTCTGCTAATAGTAGAATAAGCTGGCTTAACAATTGTTTTACCTCGTTTAATATTGCATTCAGGTTGAAGAAAGTTTGACTGCCAAGGCTGAAAAATCACACACGCCTGGACGTAAGATTATTTCAAATTTAGTTTTATATTGGTCTAACTTCATGTTCAACTGTTGAGCATTCGATTTTCTGTATAAGGTTGGTTTACAAATCTGATCCACTGGCAATGACTATGTGTACCACCCAAACTCATAATCTAAAACTATTTTTTTTTGGTTAACTACTATCTTACTTTATTTGGACTGTTATCCAGGATATAGATTGGCATATGATTTTAGAAATATGATTAGGTTTTGTTAACTTCAAGAAATCGTAATTATTCAAATGTTATAAGTAACATTTTTAGCATGCAATATTAGAAAATATCTCAAATTGATGTATGAGGTATGAAAATCTTCAGTAGGCCTATCTTCTTTAAAAACATTTATTTTAGAAATTGTTCAGACCTTCAAATAAAAGTAAACCTTATTTTTCATTTATAAATAGATATATATGTTAATTTAAACCCTATGGACGGGCATTTTTTTTTAAAGTTTGCTCATCCCTGAAACTTGATGATATGATAATGTCTGGTAACAGATCATATTGAGTATTGGAATAATTAACCATTTTTGCCTCAGATGCATGGACTCGATCGTGGAAGAAGCCATAACCGACTAGCGGTTATGTGAATCACCCTAGAATGGCAAGTAGTCCAGCAATCCTCTCACACATAATTATCCCCATGAAATTCAAACCATCAGACCCATGCCGGTCAGTTGGGTAATGGCAAGCATATTCCTAACACTCAGCACGATGCGTCTGGATTAGCATTGTGTATTTTTGAGCTTTAAACATGTAGCGCTCTCATCATGACTGCGACCATAAATGTTTACCTAGTGTCAAAAGTCTTTGGAGGTAAATTCCATTTTGAGAGATGGCTCGCTTATCATAATATTGAAGTAATCCGACCTAAATATATATTGCGTTGTCGCTTAAATGATAGTGAAATGTTTGGCTTTAATTCAGACACCAAAGAAACATGACGGATTACTTAGTGGCTCATAGATCATGGGTTCAGTATTTTTGCCCCATGCATTACAAATATAACTGAATTCATCAGCCACCATGCCCTATTAAAACAGTGAAAACTAACAAAATAGAAGTAATCATATAGAACGATCAAATAAAAATAGTCATTATTTTTAGAAACTCCTCAAACACCTGGGACGCCTACCCAACCTTCGCCTATGAAACAAAATGCATCAAGAACTCAAAAGGAACCAAAAACGCGAGGTGCAGTAATTATTTATATTAACTAGTAATACTTCTACCTAATTGGGAAAATTTTTGAATAGCCAAATCAATTTGGATTTATTTTTATAGCTTTTTAGAATATCATGTTCGAATAAACACATCTTCTGATGTGAGACCGAGGCACTACAGTCTTATAGAACAGTGGTTCCCAACCTTTCTACTCTGGCGGACCGGTAAAATTAAATTAAATGTAGTCGCGGACCGACAAAAATTGAAATGACCGGACAGAAATGAATAACATATATTTGCGTAATATAATGCAATGTTGGACATTCAATATGTTGCTAGAGCAAAATAGCACACTTAAAAACATTTCACACGGAGAACAACTATCAAATAATGTGCCGGCCAAAAAGTGAAAAGGTTGAAACATAAAATCATACCATTTATTTGCGCAATGAAATGCAGTGCTGGGCACCCAATATGTGTAAGAAAGGCACGCATAAAACGTGTCACATGAAAACATGTATAATACATGCCAGAACATGTAAAAACACAATTAACTCTAGTGAGAATTTTGCTGCTGTTTCGTTTCCAATATAGGATTGTAAACGAGGCCTCAAAGAAGTTTCTGCAACACGTAGCTCTGCAGCGGCATGCAGCCGATTTTTTTGCTTCGTGGATCTAGTGATGAAAATGTTTCGCATAACACAGTAACTAGTTGAAAATGCGCTAACAGTTTGATTGCTAGATTACTTAGCGATGGGTATTCTTATCAAGCGATTTCCAAAATTGCGTCAAGTAATTCTTTTTTAAATCTGGACTTTGGAGTAGAATCACAATTTTAATCAAGCTTTTTTTTCATCGGGTTCATCATAATAATCCCTCTGAGGTTGATCGACGCCCCAACGAAATGAATTTACGTTGACAATGACAAACTCGTCACCAGGCACCAGGCTCAAAATCCTACTGTGTCTGCTCAAAATACTGGAAAAAATCTCTGCGACCCTTGCTTTTTTGCGTGTGTCGTGACCCCCTGCCGAGTCGCAACAAGTTCATATCTTGATGGAATAGTGTACTGTTCTTGACTGTTTTCTGGTTTAAACAAAGAAATACGCATAACGTTTTATATAGGTGGTCATATTAATCACGAAAAGCACGCAGAACAGAAAAAGCACGCGTGCCAATTTTTAGGTTTCTAAATCTTGCGAGATTTGATGGAGCGCATTTGCGATGAATCGGAGTCGAAAAAGCCAAAAGTGTGATTGCTCGGCGCCAAGATGTCGCGAAAGACATCGACAAGATGTCGCAATACGACGACGGAAGAGAAATTGCGTAAAAATCACCAACGCAACATCGTCTTCGGTAAAGCGATTGAGACGACAACAAAACAACGAAACTTCTTGCAGATCGGCATAAAAGCTTCTCGGACCGGCACAGGTCTGCAGACCGGCGATTGGAAACCTCTGTTATAGAACATTTAGCAAATAGATGTTGGGAACTTTCATGAAAACTAAAAGGGCACGAACGAAATCGAAGTTTTACAGTGTCACATTTATGGCATTTTGAAATCTTTTCAAATCATGATGAAGCTTGCAATAACTTGTGTGATGATGAGAGAATCTCTGGGCTCTTTAATGTAGCAGGATGTTATACGTAACACTCATCTAAATTTATTTAACTGAAAAAATCTTGCTATTTATTTTCATACGTATCCCTAACAATGTTGCCAATACAAAAATTCTATTCTAAATTCCTGTGGGATTTCTTGAAGTAAATTTTCACCCAAAATAAAATAAACCAAACAGAAAGTTCCGATTCATAGAAGAATTGAATAGTATTTTTTTGTTTAGCTTCACATTTAATAAATAAAATAGTGTGTATTGGTATATATAGGCCTACATGAAGCCTATACACAAGTCTACATCATTAGATGTTTATAGAAAAATCACCTTTATTAAAATTTGAGCTAAAAGATGATAAAAGTGCTTATTTATTACTGTACTCCAAATAAAATGTTTTGTCTGTTAAATGATAGTGAAATTTTTGGATTTAATTGAGACACCAAAAAATCACGACGGATTACTTAGTGGCTAATATATCATGTGTTCAGTATTTCTGCACTATGCATATGTCTATCTATGCAACACCCAAGTGCCGCATCACAATTAAAACAAAATCCATCAGCCATCATGCCCTATAATAAAACAGCGGTAACTAATACAATCAAGTAAAAATACCTATTACTTTTAGGAACCCCTCAAATACCTGAGACATCTACCCAACCTCCACCTATAAAACAAAATGCATCAAGAACCCAAGGTAAACCAAATACGCGAGGTGCTATTTATAATATCGTTAACTAGTAATATTTCCACCTAATTGGGCAAAGCTTGAACAGCAAAATCAACTTTGATTTTCTCTATAGCTTTTTAAATTATCATGTTCAAATAAACATATCTTTTAATTTGAGATAGGATCACTACATTCTTATAGAACAGCATGATTGATATTGCTTAATCAGGTGGTTATTAACACACATACAAACTTATAAATTCCAATTCTAAATTATGTTAATATGTCTCAAACAGGATCCATCGAAACATTGCCTATCACGAAAGGATCAAATACTCCTCACAAACCAGCAAAGAATGGTAAATTATATTTTGTATTAATAACGTCGTATTGTTTCCTGCGGCATAATTTCAGATCCAGACGTTACAGATCTAACCAACACAGATCCTTTAAAGGAAAATCGTCAACAAGTATTCAATGAACGACAATAAATATTATTGAAAATTGTTGATATGAAAATGTTGAGGAAATTACTTACTATTTACATTGTTGAATTAATAGAATTGTAGTAATATTCAAGTGTCATCATAAAATTGGTATTCAATTATAGTTTGGACCGAGAAGCTATTGAAGTATAGGCATAATTTTCAAACTTATGATTACTAGTGAAAGATAATTTTTATTTCAGTCAGCCCATCACCAACACCCTTACGAAGAAGTGACCGAATCCGGACACAAAGGCACTCATCAGAAAATGGTTAGAAACACTTGTTAGCTGGGATAAATTATTACATGAATTATTATTATTATTACATTTTGAACTTTAAATTGTAATTTTATATTTCTTGAAACTTTCTCAAATCTTCTGTTATTCAATACTGTGAACAAAGCTGTAAACACAAAAATTCAATGAAACATAGTTTGTAGAATGACAGGATCAATCTGTATTGTACATTAGCAATATTTCTAACAGGCTTTAATAATAGTTCTTGTTTTATTACCTGATTATCTGCTGCTCAGTTCTTCATCTGACACTGATATTTCTGTGCAGATTTCGGAATACATTTATCAATATTTTTGAATACAAAAGAAAAGTTCGAAAGTATGGTTGACAAATTGGACACAATCCAAATAGGACTAAATGCAGGTCGAATTGTTGATGATCACATGACCCTCATTTTGTTTTGTTTATGCCATTTTTCCAAAACAGTGGTTTCGATATATCTTTGTTTTGGTATTCTGTGGACATGGCGTTGTAACGCCATATACTCTAAAGTCTAAATGATAAGTCGTCTGATTGTTGCATTTTAAAACTTTTTTTAATTTTAATTGTAATGTTTGGGAAAAACAAGATTTTAAGTCCTATTGTTAACCAAAGTCAGTTAACTTAACTACTATTGTGACTTTATGAAAAATTGATTTTTAATTTTTTTTGCATTAGGGTCAATCGACACAACATCTCATGCAGGTCAGGACTTATCTAATAGTCGATATCAGCAAGATAGCGCAACACAATCAACTTCCGTCGGGACTGCTGAAACTGGTAACACTTTAGGTTGAAGCATTTTGCCTAATAAAATTCGTATTGAGAATAGGATTAAATTTACAGGGTGCTTTGAAAACTTTGTCATATTTTTCAACGAGCATTGACGATTCCATTTTGTTCTAAGATAATTGCTTATTCTGGGGGAGAACAAAATGGACAAGATGGCTCATAGGATGAATCATGCACGGTCTTTCATCTGGTTACAAGCTTACACCTAGTTTAAAGTTATTCATTATAAATTATTCGTTTCATATGCAAACAATTGATGATGTAATAAACCAGCGGTTGCAAGAATAACCCAGCCTACCATGCTGAAATTATCTCTCATGTTATTCAAACCTGTTAGCCCAGCATGCAATAATGATGAAAGTGTTTCTAACGCTCCATACGTCTTTTTATTCTGAATATAACTCAGTATCTTGGCAATTGAAATTACTGCAAAGAACTTTAACTCATTTATAATAGAGCCAATTTCAAATACCTCTCAAATTTTATTACAGTATCTTGAGATAAATTGTGGCATTAATTAACATATTCTCTGTTTTATTCAGAACAAAGAAGTTCCCGTGAGCTATGGCAACCTTCTGTCAGGTCAACAGCAATGGATATCAGAGAGAAACAATTCGAAAGTAGATTAATATTAATATTGGTCTGTATCAGCATTTCCGAAAGTGGGCGAAAACGACCCCTTGTGGGAGTTTGCGATAACCGTGGGGGCGCTGACTGCAAATTGGGCAATTGGGGGTCGCTGACTATCAGATTGGGCAATTGGGGGGCGCTGGCAACAAATCGGACTCTTACAAGAAGTGTAATCGTATTAAACATTTTCATTTATTCCACTTTCATTTTTTTGTTTGATCTAGTTTACTTATATATATATTCCGGTGTTTGGAATTGCTCCTTTAATGTTAAATATTATGACTTTTGTTAGTCTATTGTATTGTTTCGTTATAATTCAAGTCTAGCGCACGGCCTACGTTTCATTTTCATTAACGGTTCATTCACCACAGCCCTTCTATGTTGTCTGGCATGTTTCGTTGTCCAAAGCTAAAAATGTAAGTTGCATATTATATGAACCTATTTCAGTCCAAAATTCCGATTTGCAATCGATGCGTTTTCTTCATACCTGAACGTTTTCTGTTGAAGCCCAGGCTTCAAATCATCCGGATCAATCAAGCAAAAATGTTACATTTTTCGAATTAAAAAAACCAATAGCAATGTGCTTTCAGATTTATTAAGCCACTATCAGCTAAGTAAGTTCTGGTTGATGTTTTGGATTATAAGACGCCTTCTGTACCTTTGAGCTGATAATGGCAGTAAATTAAATAACTGTCCCTGCGCTAAATTCTCGCTTACTTAATTTACAAGTATGCAATGACAAAATGAAGCATTCAAGTGCATACTGCACCAACCGAGGTAAGACGACTTTCCAACGGAAACTGCCTTACACCAGCCAGCCCGACGGGTGTCGTTGCTCGATAGACAATAGGTTGAGATAGCAATGGATTTTCGCGCCTCCCTTCACCCTGGAATGCGACTTTTACGTTCTCATCGCGTAAAGCAGCATATTCAAGAATAACACTCTGACAAGGAAATTTGTTTCTACGATGTATTTTAATCGGAGTTCCGGAGTGGGAAATTGACCCATTCGGCAATATTTACTAACATGGAATACTTATTAAGATCACATTGCAAAGCGATTTTGAACCCAAACCAAAGTCCCGTGATTCATATTATCCCTTCTGAATTAAATCAAATTGAAATATCCTTACATGAGGGATTAATTGAAAAAAAAAAAAAATTCCTCCGCAGCTCATACTCGAGTGCCATACCGCGATTCTAGATGGCAAGAGGAACCGTATTTGACATATTTAAGAAACATAGGATTGTTTTTGACTGAAATGAAGCCGGCTATTGATGTGTTTTCCGGCTTTTCTCTAAGGCTATCCATCTAATTAGACTAATGATAAATGGAGAATAAATTTTTTTCTACTTTTCAGTCAGGGGGGCGTTTGTTAGGCAAAAGGTCGTTTGTTAGACAAAAGGTCTGGCAGAAATAAGTTTGGGAAACACTGAATTCTATAATGTTTCAATTTCCATTCAAATGCTTCAATTATATTCTCAAAATTCTAAAAACATAATTAAATTTTTAATACAAACATATATCTTTGAAGCTGCTTTGAAATGAAGCAAGATATTAGTAATAAACCTTTTGCTCTACAGTTACAGCACAATAAATTTATTTCTTCTGTGCAACATATGCTATTGATGTATTCCAAAATAAGACATTAAATGAAATATGGCACAGTTTATAACCAGTTTATAAAGGTGTGGAAAGTGTGGCAAAACAGATTTCAATAATTTTCTGTCCCTCCATTCTGGGATATCACGACCAAGTTAATATGATCTATCTGCATTTTCAGGTGGCCAAATCATAATTCGAGTGGCAGTATCGGGTGTTCAGCCAGATGAAAAAGTCTGCATAATGGTTGGAAGGAATTTGT
Organism: Styela clava; assembly: GCF_013122585.1. Classification (NCBI taxonomy): domain Eukaryota; kingdom Metazoa; phylum Chordata; class Ascidiacea; order Stolidobranchia; family Styelidae; genus Styela; species Styela clava. The sequence continues at coordinate 13,972,472 of NW_024102835.1, read as the reverse complement.
GGATGATGGAGCATCTTGAGTACTGACTTTTTGTTACCTTTAATATTATTAAATATCTTTTTGTGCCATGGCACTAGGTTATATACAGGGTGATCCCCCCAAAAAACAAATAATAAAGGAGGACCCAAAGATTTGTTAATAACCTCTACAAAAAAATTAAGATTATTTTGTTTACCTTCCAATTTTTCTGTTTGTACATGTTTGTACCCATAAGTTTCAGGAATCTCGGACGCTTTGCACAAAAGTTAAGTTCCATCTATAATATGTTCCAGGCATAGGAGACAGACTTGCATCAATTGCACAAAATCGTCCAATCACTCACATACACTCCTCATTGGGATTTTTCTTATCTTTGTTGCAATTGTAGAGAGTGCACTTCAGCAGAAAACTGCCTAGGACGTGATTTGGAACATATTCTATGTGGGAAATAACTTTTGTGCAAAACGACCTTTGGGTACAGAAGTTGAAGCATAAACAAAATCTAATAACCATGTACAAAGATTATTTACTATTTATTTCTTATTTACCAAGCATGATCGTTGCCTGCGTAAAAGCAAATCATGTGTGACTGAACAAATAATTTTAGCAATGTGCCTCATAATAAAATTTTCATATTTTCCCGCTGAAATTATCAGTGACTAAAACAAATATTCAAATACTTTCGTAATGCTTTTTCAAGTTTGTCTTGTATGAATGATTTTATCCAATATTGTTTAAAGCAAAACATATTTTTATAACGATGAACAAAAACAATTTGAATAAAACAAAACTCATAATTGCTATTTTTAATTCAGATTAGTTCTTCCCAAAATTTCCAAACAACTTATAGCAATAACCTACATCAGGGTGGTCCAAGGTTGAGAGATTGAAGGGCCGCAAAATGTTATAAGGAGGAGATATTTAAAAAGGTCTTGTGGGCCGCTGTAGGGAAAACCAAAATTGATCAAAATTTAGTTTAACCGAGTTCACGGTTCTAATCAGTCTATTGTTATATTGGATGGGTGGATTTATTTTTATTTTGAAAGAAGGCGCATGAAGTACCAACAAAATAAAAAACAATTGATTGTTTCTTGCTTTTGTTTACTGCTTTAATGTTGGCATTAATTTCAGTCATCGACAATCGTAAGCACGTATCCAGCGTTTCACTAGCTATTCGTTTCATACACTAGCTATTTGTAGCGTTTCATACGTCACTTTTTCATGAGCTTCATAAATGAGAAAGTGCTTTAGTAAATCTTACATGCTACCAACTAATCGCATAACTTGCAGCGCAGGTAGCTTTGTACTAATGTCAAAAAACAAATAAGTCCGTCTAAGTTAGGATTGCGACCCCCAGCTGAAAAACCAAGGATTGTTTGGTGCGAAGCCTGATCTGCGTTTTAGCTCTGCTATGACATGGCCCACGCTTAGATATAGAGATGTGTTTTTACTAAAATAAAGGCGCAAAAAACCTTTCCAGATAAGAAGTTGCTTGACACGATTTCAAGGTGCAAAGAGATGAAAAGCGTGACTAGTCTCGTATCAATCATGTGACGTCATTTCCATAATGACACCTCGAGGTTTATAGATATAACCTTGAAATTTCTGATTTTAACAAATATCATTCCGACATCAGGATTAGGAAAAGGGTTTGAATGTTTTGTACAAAGCCGCCGCCAAATAAAAAACACCCAAGTCAGCGCTCAACATAAGAAAATTAGTAATTATCCAGTTAGGGTTAAAAATCCAATTTTTATATGTCATTCCCAACCCAACTTGATAAGCAAGTACTAAATTTATACCTCAGAACATGGCGGAGTATGTTTCTCAAATCTCACATTTTTACATTATAGTGGCGTGGGCTTTTTAAAAAATATCCAAGAGTATAAATCTCGGGATCACAACCCCATTTAGAATAGCTAAAAATCACAAATAGTTCTGACAATAAATACAAATATCTGCCAACGGTTTAGTGTACGCTAAAATTGTTGTGCGGGACGCACGGAATGTGTCCGGGTTCGGACCACCCTGAACTTCACAGTGCAATGCATGGTGCAGAGTATGAGGGTGAACTCAGAATAATACTTTTTTTTATAGAAATGGTGTATACACTATCACTTTACCCTGGGAGAATGCAATAATATATTGGTTCACTGTATATAACAGCAAAACATGCCAGAATGTTAATGAAACAATCTCTGGAGCTCGGAGTGTTTACTCATATAGTAAGTAGAAGTTCCAATTAGAGCAACGGAAGAAAATATCTGTTCTGCGCACTAATGTCAATTACTTTCTTCATGGTTTATTCTCATAAATTTTCACTGTCAAACCTTAATTTAAACATTGCTAACAAATTTGGTAATATATTCAAAGAATATCTGAAAAATATGAAGATGTAGGTTTTATTTTAAATTTTTCAGAAAATAATTTTCGATTAAGATAATGTGATGCTATTGTTCTCTCTACAGTTATTTGTAGTACGATCTCATGTCATGCCAAATTTTAATTGTGCCATGCTGCTAATACTGGTATCATACTTGGCATGCTTTACCAAATCCAAATTGAATTTTATATTTCCAGAAAAGAGTTTATGTCATGCCAATTTCCAGATTATAATTGTATGTACGGTAACTATAAAGTATAGAAATAGAAGTTTTTAAATAGTGAAATAATAAAAAAATCACAAGAATAGCATACTTTTCGAAGATTTTTTTACGTCTTTTACATTTATGATAATCTTAGTCAATAATATTTATTGCTTCGATTATGGGTCTGTAAACATTTGGTTGCAATGACTGAGACGCGAGACTTAACAAGACCGAGAAACTTCACTTTTGAACTAATTAGTTAAACTTTATTAATAAATCCAAATGCTTTGCTGTTTGACATAGCTAATTAGTTACCATTACCTTCTTATAAAATATTTAAGCTGACTGAATATGTCCTTTTGTATTCTAGATTCAGAGTCATATGTATTTGACGTTGCATATTTTCACAAAGCTGAACCCACGATTTCCCCAAGATATTGGGGAGAATTACTTTCAAAATTTTTGCCAACTTCTGGTAATGATATATTCACATCCACAATATTGAAGAGTGAATTGATTGGCTGGGTAAACCAGATAACTGGTGGATGGAACATTGCAGGACAAAAAAAATATGTGAACAAACAGGTAAAAAGTAGTTTGAACAATCAAAATAAATTGGTGACAAAAAAGTGAGCACAACTTTGACAACCATCTGATAGCTACTGCATTTAACATTTGCAAAATTTCCCGTAAACATAAAGTAGCAAAACAATGAGTGTTGAGTTAATTTGTAAACTGTGAGTAAATGTAAATTTTATCATTAGTTTATTTCCGTTCAAAGCGGATACACATTAATTGCCCTTTCTGTGAGCCTGTCACAAACTATACTGAATCCTTAACAAGGCATCCTTATACCAACATGTAAACAAATAATAATTTCTAATTAATAACAAGCAATGACAAGTGATGATTACATCAACACAAATTAGCCCAAACGTTCTGAAAAATAGTTGAAAACCTGTATGGCAACTAGGAATGTTCGGTGAAAAAATAATATTCAAAGTTTAGATTGAGCATTGGTTTTACTGTTTCAATTAACTTGCGTTAAATGATGTTATCATCTCACCTAGGACTTGCGAATAGAAATCGATATATTCATTTTTTCTTATTTAGTTTGAGCCTGGGATGAGGAGCCTATCCTGAAGTACAAATAGTCACATGAATACCAGAACAACACTTTGTCATAAATTTTAATTTAAATTTAATGCCTAGTTTTAGGGCAGTAGGCATATGTTCGATTGAATATGAAAGATTGGTATTAGAGAAAGTTTGATTAAAGTTAAACACTTCTTGACACTGAATCATAAAATAGTCGATGTCATTGACCACGGGTGCTTCACTTCAGGATTATACCATATATTTAAAATTCATACTAAATTTTTTCCATATTTCAGACATATGAGAATTGTCTAATTGGTTGGTTACAAATTCTGAAGAACGAGGAAAAACTAATGGGAACTCTAGCCCTGATGATTGCTATGAATAAACTTAAATGCAATCCAGGAGATGACCTGATGAAATACATCGTAGAAGGACTGCATTTAAACTTATTTGGAACAGATAAGCAAAGACAACTGCATCAACTCATAGCAACGATATTTCTGGATAAATACTTGTAAGTTTTGCAGGAAAATCTTTTTTTCCATATTGTCTTTTGATATGTTCTAAATGTCAAGCTATTAAGGCATCACAATAAAACATAAAAAATGTAAAGAGTTACATTTTTCTTGTCCATAAGGTAGATTTATGAATTGTCTGTTCCAATTTACTGTTGGTTAAAATCATAGAAAATGTCTACTTTTTTCAATTTTTTCTGGTTTTATTACTTCTCATTTCATCATGCCATAGGTTTATGTTGATTTAGTCAACACCAATGTGGCCTTTATTCATTGTTCTTTTGTTTTTAATTAGGTCACCTGAGAATCTTTCAGAAATGATAATTGAATTGTTACAAAGCTGTTACCTTACAAATCCAAAGTGGCTGTTAGTTCTTCCACTATGCCATTTTATAAAGCAAGATAGACATTCTTTATCGAATGAAAAACCAGATGAAGCAAGACAATCAGCATTTTTCTTGAATCTAGTCAGTGAAAATGTGATGAAAAGTTTTCCACTTCCAAAGAAGTACAGCACATCAAATTATCAAGAGTAAGATATTGTATGATATAAACTTAACACTTAATGAAATTCTGCTCTTAATAATTATTTTAACAAACATTTTATTATTTCTTTCTATATTCGTAGTTGCCTTGTCGAACTTGCCCCACAAATTCAGGAAATCCAAAACAGTCATCCTTGGATAATACATCTATACCAAAATACACTCACAACAGATTCTGTCGGTAAACTGTTGAAAGGCAACACAGATATTCTTAAGAGCTTTAGGTTGGATAAACTTTTAATGGAGAATGTGAAACTCATTGAAAAAAGATTGAAATCAAGTGTAAGTAGACATATAGTACGGTAGGTAATGGTCAAGTATACTGGTAGTAAGTACAGTAGTATATACTCAAGTGCTTGACATTATTAATAATTAAACTCATCTTGCATCGTTGCATACAGCGAAAAAAACGTAGAAATTCAAGAATTTAAAAAAATAGATGCCTACTTCAAAAGGCTTGCAAATTTTTCTCATCAACAAAATATGGCTTCATTTAACTTTTATAAAAATTGTAAAAGATTTGATAGACTGAACTTTTTACCTTCATGAGAACAATTAGACATTCCGGAGATTGGTCTCTAGTTCAAATCCATACCAGTGTCTCAAAAATGTCTCGAGTCTCCCTCTTCCAACGATTGCATCCTTTTTAGTACACTTGTTACCCTTCTGTCTCACTTAAGCAGATAAAGTGGAATTATTATATGTTTGGGTATGGGTTGCTATCAAGATTGGTTTCATGTTAGGGCTGATAATAATGTGTTGGCAGAAGATTAGAATAAGCATATGTTGTCAGGTTCACTCAATTGAACCAAGGACTTATCTGAGATAATTGGGACAAGTCACTTAAGAGACACCCCATACACGGGACAGTTGTTTTTATAGTCTGCATATTCCTCTTCTGGAGTCTTCTTCAGAGTTTTCATAACTGCTTCTATAATGAATTCATTTCTATCTGATTGTTCCTATGACAATTTAGGCATGAATTGATTCAATAAATCTGTCTCAAGGATAAACATATATATAGCACTTAACACGTCAGTTGCATGAAAATTTCATATCAGTATTCTCTCCACATTCAGAAGTTTAACTGTTAGCTTGTATTTTAATAACAAAATGTTTGTTTCAATGAAGTCCATTGACAGCTTATATGTCGTCATTTATCCATCTTTTAAAACATGTTTCAAGTTGAATAATTTACTTTTCTAATATGTAGGCAAAGGACAAAGCTTTGACGATAATTGAACAATCAGAAAAGTTATTTGACGAGATATTTCATTATGCAAAGATCAAGGAATTTGACAGGTGCTTAGCAAATATCTTTTGACATTATTGTTGGTTTTTTTCTGCTTCTATCAGAAATAATATATGGTCTGTTAGCGTGCGTATTTATATCAGCAAATTAAGACAATGGGAGGTGTGTCCCCATGGCTGGGCCACATTGGGTCGGACTAGGACGCAGTAGGGCGTGTGAACTGGGGCGGACTAGGTCACAAAACCGCAATCTATTTCAATGCAATCAAGATTTCAGAGACCCAACTACATTTTATATATCATTTCGTTAGTGATATTCCTAAAGATAATCAAATATACCGCCTCTTGCAATGCCCTTACAACTGATAGATTTTAACCCAGGTGGATACCCTACAAAGAAGGGACACAAAAATATCAACTGCGAGAAACATCGTAAGTCGCTATAACCGAAAATGCCGCATAAGCGCCTTGAAAACTAGGACTCAGTAGGACAAAGACTCGATAAAGAACTAGAACATACTAGGACGCGCCATGACGTCACATCATTGACCATATAAGGAATGTGAGTCCTAGTGCGTCCTAGTAATATTGTCCATGGAAACACACTTAGTGACAAATCCAAATAGCTTCCGTGACAGCATCGTAATAATTTCACAAAATATGCAGAAAATTCACTGATGATAAAATTGAAGAATGTGTAGTGATTATGATGGCGATGCTTGCTTTTCTATCTGCGTCACTAAAGAAATTCGATAGCAACCACAAGATATATTTCCTTTCGAAGATTGCGAGTCTTATCACTCACTGGTCTACTATGCTCCTAGCCGCGGTAAGACAAACTTCATTTTCTGCAATATGGAATGATAACAAAGACTTGAAGCAAAATTGTATTTTCAAACATACTTTATAATCTGGATCAATTATTGTTATTGTTTAATTATTCTATTAAAGTTTTAGCAAATACCTTTTTACAAGATATTTTAAAACCATCAATATTTTATACGGTACAAATTAATATTAGATTGAGATACTATATCACTTATAGTGAATATATAATGAATAGGTTAGTATTATTTTTTAAAACTACAATTTTATATTGACAGAATGAAAAGTTCACAGATGATTCCACAAGTCATTTGGTGTTGGATTTTCAAATTTATGTTCAGCAAAAAGTTGCAACACAACCTGGCATAAAAAAAAATTTGCAGGTAATCAATCGAAGACTTCATTCCGAATAGTTTTGAATAAAATTAGGATCCACTATTGCTTGTTGTGCATGGTTCTGTATACAGCTAGTTTTTAGATGTATTTTGGACAAAGATGAAATATTGAACAACATCGTTGAACATATTTGTTGTTTAGCAACACTATAGCATTTTTTGTGGATTTTTGACAGAAAACATGAATGATTCGCAATTATATATGTGACCTATATGACTTCAGGTCAATAATTTCGACTAGCCTAAGCCACAGAATGAGAACTAAATATGAGAAAAATAATACATAGGCTTTCCTGTAGTAACCATGTTGAACTTATCCACACACTGTAATTTGTTGCGCTACATGAGAATCAAAATCAGGACATTGTGTTATATGATGTTTGGTCATATTTGATCAATGAGGGTTTTTGTGATAGCACATTCAATTCCAATACAATAACCTTCTTTCTGTTATGAGTAGAACCTCCTAGAAATCTGGTTTGTTCCTTGAGGAATGTGAGAGATCTGATACGTAGAAACTCTCCATGATAATACAGGAATAGCACAAAATTGTTGACACTCAAGAAGTATTCGTACCAATGTGGGGAATAGTGAGGCAAAGTGTTTCAGAGAAAAATGCCCTGGTGCGAATACAACGGGAGCACCAGATTGTTGCTATGTGCGCATCGAATTATAATAAAACTTTTGTTGCTATATTGTAAAAATTTATTTTTTATGTGCACTTCAAGTTCTTTGACAATTTGTTGAGAATAGAATGGCCTGAAAAATATAGAACACAGTGGGTGGAACTCATTCAAGTCGAAATCAACACTAAAATTGATGAGGTACGAGGCGAATGATGTTTTCTAATTTAACTGAATATGATTTTCAATAAATAGTCGTATACATAATTTAAAAAGGAGCAGGGACATAATGCCTCACAGTGAACCTGATATCAATAATAAAAAGACCTCAAGAAATCATACTGATTACAAACGTACTAATAAATATCGTTTGGTCTCTACAACACTCAGTTATTAAGTTCCTCGAATATATATATATATATATATATATATATATATATATTTCGCATTGTGTAAAGCCAAATGATTGTTTTTCATGTTTTTGATTTTTGTTTCATTCCGCGGTTGGTTCTACATGAATTTGCCAGCCACGCAACTGGCATTCAATCAAAAATGAACATGACAAATCCTGTTTACTAATAAGATTGTTGTTGGCTTATCTCACCTATGAATAAATTTTCAACTCTTACACCATGTAATCAAATCACAACAAAAAACAATTGGCTATTATTTGAACAGAAAAAAAAAATTTGTAAAGCAAACTATAAAATATTTATCCTTTTCATTCATGATAAAATTACCAGCAGTATTTGTGAAGAGTGAATGCTTAGTGTTACAAGTATCGATAGAGAATTCTCTATTTGGGGCTTGAAATAATATTTTTTTATAAAGAAAGCAAATGAACTTTTTTTCAGTCGATCAACACATGAAATAAATATAATATTCTTCATTGTTGTTTGAATAATGTGCATGTATGCTTAAATAAATTTGGAAACTATGGATAGACTACTGATTTATCATCTTAACAAATGTTTTATTTTTCCCAAAGATTTGGTATAGAATAGAACATTATTTTTTCTCAAGTAAAGTAACACGAAAAATAAACAAACAAATTTTTAACACAGAAATGGGAAAATGCTGATGAAAAATATTTCAAGTTTTTTACACAAACAATTTTGGAAGGTAACTTTTGTGATGAACTTGAACATTGTTTTTCTGAAAAAGCTCTGGACATTGCAGCTGGGGTTTTGAATGAAGATCAGGTAAAATAAATTAAAATAGCTTATTGGAAATATTCTCCAATTGTTTATTTTGATGTATACTTATGTATTCAATGCTAAGCTCGTATTTGTTTTTCTAATAGGATTATGAACCATACTTTTGTGGACTTTCTGCAATATTCAGTTCACAGAAGAACACTTCGGTAACAAAATTTATTGAAAAATTGTTCAACAAAGAAATCAAGACTCGCGGCATAGATGAGAAAACATCAACAAAGAACATATTAAAATTTATTTGTGAATGGCCAATATCTTTGAGCATTTTCAAATTTATCTGTAAGTATGAGTTATCATAAAAAAAATAACAGAACGGTAATCATTTAATAACATAATTACACCATTTAATCACATAATAACATACCGGTAATTCAAATTGATTCTAAATTTTGAAATGAAGTATAAAATTCATATATATTGTGAGTGTTGGTTGCACCATATGTTGCCTATTTATTAGAAGCCACATCAAAATCGGAAAATATGTGTAAAGCAGCTATAACAATCCTGAAAGAGGAAATAGCCAACCAATACTAACTTCTTTACTAATGTTACAGACAGCAATAATGCCCTTGAAATTTCACCAAGTGCAAAACATACCATAAATATGATAAAACGAAGGTGTAAAGAATTCTTGGACACTCTGCAAAAAGGAAATGTGCTGAGAGATGATCTGAATGTTGTGCGAGAATACCATTCAAAATTATGTCAATTTCTTCAAACTATGTTTCCGGTAAGTGTTACCTGAACTTATTTGCCATTTGCAATAGACATACAGTAGACTCATCACCAATGCAAGATGAAAATCTAAAGAGGGCCTTCCTGCAAATGGCATTTCACATCAGCGTGCATCAATAATAAGCTTTTATTATTTACACAATTAATACTATTAGTGTTGATTTCAATTGAATTTTTGAAACTAATTAATAAAATGGTTAACAAAATACAAAATGCTACTTGCATTATGTGATTTTTATTCACTCGAGCTCATTCTATCTCAGCGAATTTGAAGTATTTCTCCTGAAACTACAAAGAAGTTCAAATCATGGAAAATTACTTGAGATGCCACGTTATTAGTTAGTATTTGCCCTAGTCCTACAGATTCCATTAAATTCTCTATTACTCATGGTATATATGATTAACCAAAGTCTCAATTAACACAGTAGCAATCTGTTATTGTTGCCTGTGTTAACGAAAACTAATGAATCAGCATTTTCTTTTTTTGTGTTTTATTTAATCAGCCTATTTGTTTATTACCTTCTCCATAAAACTTATTTAAATTATCTCTTTTATCCTAGAAAATTGTAGGCACTGGGACCAAAACTTTAGAAATAAACATTGGGAAAATGCAAGCAAAATTGGAACAATTTATAAAGGAGCTTAACAACTACAAAACATTTTGCAAGATGTGTTCACTAATAAAAGGTTCGGAGGTTTCCTTAGCTTCAACGAGATATCATATATATATGAATTACTAAAAAACAAATATTTTATTGTTGTTCAAACAGTAGCAAAAAAAATCGGTTTTGATCATATTTTTAATTTAAAAATAAATCATCTCTAAAAGGGAGACCAAATGAGGTAGTGTATGAGGAATAAAAATAAATTACTGATGCTTTTTACTCATCCAATTAATTTTCTGGCACAGAAAGACATGTCAACTATAGTAAATTGAAAGAAGTCTATGAGAGAAGTGTACAATCTAAACGTCTAGATGGTTTGTTCACAATAGAAGATGTAAAAACAAACCCTGGTAGTTACTCTGGGCTCACAGAGCAGAAATGAAGCAATTCGAAATGATTCAAATGCTTAAGGTATCATAAACTGTATTAATTTGAAGTTAAATAGTTTAAGTTCTCCATAAAACCTACTCATTGCATTGTATAAAACAGGGTTGTCCAACCCATGGCCCGCAGAAGGGTTCTGAGTTGCCCGCACGAATTTTCGAATTTTCTAATGAAATATACCGGTACTAAACTTAACCCGATCCCTCAAGACTGAGCCACTCTTGATACCTCTAATAAAAATTATTCCTCGTCGTTTGAACGCGCGAGAAATGCCAACTAGGTATCTATCGAAAGTATTTTAATCTCTTTGCTTGCGTTATTGCTGGAGATTCTTTTTACTGTATAGTAGGCAGTTTGAAACAAAAAGGTTTTTGCATTTATCGCAGAACTGCGCCTTCTGCACGACAAACTCGGGCGCCATTGTGAAATCATTGGCCATAGAAAATGACAGGAATGAATTAATTTCATTCTGATTATTAGCTTACGTTTCATTTTTGATTGTCGTTATCGCCACTGTAAAATAAAAATTAAACAATATCTTTGCTACTGGCTCCAAGATTCGTTGTCTTGTTCCTGTTTGAATTTTTCTATCGTGTCTATATTCTATTTGCATGAAGTAAAACTTATAAAATTAATTACTGCGTAAGTGTTAAAAATTCCGATAAAATTGACTTGATGGCATTTTAGCAACTCAGATTAATATATCCGTTTGAAAACATGAGACGATTTTCTTTATTAGGTACCGGCACTTTTATTTTCATGTTTCTCAATTTTTGAAGATTAGGCGAGAGAGAGTTTACTTAAAAATTCTACTACATCAGAATGGTCCAAGATTGTTGGCTTCGGGGGCCACAAAATTACCTTTGTGTTGTTCACGGGCCACAATAGTGCCAAGAATAGGTAACAGCACAATACAAAACGAACACTTTCATTGTGCCAACACAATGCCACGTCCAAATCAACTAAGGTATATGCACTTGAAATGTATATTAAATTTTTATATATATACAGAAAAGTCAAATATTTCTCAACTTGTGGGTAGAGGTTTCCCAAAACCTCAAAGAAACACAAGATCATGTAGATGAGATGGATTGGAAAGAAGTTCTATCTTCCGTGTGGACATCAGTGAAACATGAAATATGTTCATTGGTGGATTTAATTCAGAAAGGTAAATTGGGTATAATTTTTCACATAATCACAAACATTTTGCAATAATTTGAACTCTAAAACAAAATTAACCTTTTCTTAGAATCACTCAAACTGGATGTGGCTTTTAAACATTTTATTTGGTCTAATGGAAAACGAAAGAAAATATATGACGAGCTCCAAATATTGTACAACTTTAAAAAAAAACTTGATGATTCAGAAAATGCAGGTTAGGATTTTTTAGGATTTACATATTTATCCCGGGGAGAGAAAAGTTGATAAGACGGCTTAAATATATGCGAACCATGGCCTCTCGTCCGGTTACCATTGCATGTCGGGTATGGGATTAGTTCGTTACTTGTGTTTGGAAGCAGCGGTTACGTGAACCACCCTACAGCAGCGAGGAGTCTAGCAATCCTCTCGCACATGACAATCCCCACATGGGATTCGAAACTGCGAACCCACGCAGCAGAGGTGCGGTGGCGAGCGTATTTCTAACGCTTAGCCAATGAGCCACACCGATGCGCCGAGGTATGAAATAGCACTCATCTTAAATCAGTACTTAGCAACAAATCTCATTGCTGCTGCTTTTCAGCTATTCTATGTTTATTAGATGAGACAAACCTAAAATTTTGGTTTGAACTGTGGAATTTTACAACATTTTCCGATGAAGTTTCTCTTTCTTATTGATGATGATACTGACTAACTTAAAGCTAATGATCCAAACCACGTTTTTGTTGATTCAAAGAACAAAAGTAATAACTTAAAAATTCACCTAAATGAGATATTAAAGAATTCCTATCTGTCTCACTTCTTTTTAAGGTGCAAACCACTGACTGAATATCGCAGTTATTTTTTATTCAAGAAATCGTTTTTCTAAATGATTTCTAAACGATGAAAGTTTTCATTTTCTAATTGGTCGTTATAAAGAAAAAAGTTTCTGTTTCAATTTTAATAGCTTTAATAATATGAATTATTTATCATAGTTTACAATTTGGATTCTGCTGTGTTCTCCATTTCCAACGTATGTGAAATTAAGAAGAATAGCAAGAGCTTAAAATGGGTACTTGACTTCGTGAAGATACAGCAACTGAAGGGAGATTTTGAAGATTTGAATCAAATATTAGTGAGTTTACCAAAACAGGAATTGAGTGCATGAGTTTCCAAAAGAGCTTATTATAGAAATATAATTTAGAATACAGAAGAAAATATTGATTTGACCTTGAAGGATATTGATGAAACTACGTTAGAAAAGTTTCCCAAGCAACTGCGTGATATGGAGCCATCAAAGCTTGCTGTTTTGAAGGATTTTATAGAGCAAAGGGAACTGATTGAGTGGCTTCAAAATACAAAAATGACAGGTTGATTTTTTTCATAACAACTCTTACTTTGACATGAGAGACATGGCTTAGTTATACAAATTGATGTCATCCCGCATTATATCTGCCAATCTTTTTGATCAATAAATAGCATATGTGAGGATGACATTTAATGGTATTTTTTGCAAATTCAGTCTTGTCATATCTAGCACACGAAATAGAAATAGGGTGATTTTTACATTTCTAGAATGCAATATGTGTGATACAAGACAGATAAAGTCTTTTATTTTTACAGATGTATCTGAAGTGAAAGTGATGTGCGATTTGGCTCTGTCATCTACTGGTGAAACGCCTGTTGAGACTGATAAAATTCTGCATCTACTTGATGCAACACAATGTTTTGCCCCATTACTTTTTCATTTGGAGGATGTTAACTGTCTAGATGAGCTTCTTGAAAAATGTGCAGAAGTATGGGAAAATGTTGACCAGGATAATAGGATTTTGGAAAAATGGGTATGCAAATCAGATATTGATGATCGTGGAAATAATAACATACCATACTCTTTGGAAAATAATATTGATTTGATATTCAAATTCACAAAAAACAAGATGGGAGCTAGGGCTTTTTTGTTTCAATGAACATTGATTAGAGTAACAAAAATGAAAATTTTACTCAAAGAAAACGTTTTCCTAATATTTGAAAGTAATAACATACAATTCAGTCAGATTAGTCAACACCACAAGGCAAATCTCAAAACAGTGATTATTCATGGATTTTGTCTTGATTAGGCCTACTTGTTTAGATTAATTATCCTAAATGTATTTCCATGGAGTCGACATATCTTGGCCTGAAATCCATTTGATAAACCAAAATTTATCGTTTTTTTAAATTCCGTTTTGTCGGTATACTCATTTTTGGTACTCCTGAAGTATGCGCACCAAGATGTCGCATAACCTTAACCCTAACATGGTACACAACCTGAGTTCAGGTTGTGCGCCATCTTGGTGCGCCTACTTCAGTAGGTCCCATTTTTTTATCATATCTCTTCAGAAAAGCAGTGGTGATAACCTTGAGTGGCTTAAAGACAGAGAAAGTCTCGTTGGATCTGATCAGAAGCAATCTCTTGCACTGGCGCAGAGCATTAATGAAAGAGGTCTTTACACTGTTGGTATAACAAAAATTATACGGCCAACACTAGAAAATTGTGTTTCACTGACTATTCAAGATACAGATTCAACTCCCAAGAAAGGTAAAATGTGTTTATCATTTTTAAAATGAAGTTACATTCTAAAGCCTGTCTTAAAATTTTGTGAAACAAATCGAAAATCCTCTGGGCCCTGTCAAATGTTTGTGTTGTGAATTATTAGAGATTTTGCGTGCCATAGCAGTCAACAAATCTTAGTAATTCTCTCTGTAGGTTTCGGAAAATACAGAAAAAAATGTTGTAGAGAACTGAAATAGATTAGGTAGCTTTTCCTGATGTGAACTTTCATTTTTTTAAAACTTTTCAAAATGCTTGGTTTTTATTCATGTAAGAGGTATTGGGTATGCTAGTCAGTTATTTTCTACATAGCTATAAATGCTGCAATGACATAAAAGTCGATAACAACATAGAACCCACGACAGAATAATCATTTTATATCTTGTCAGGCAAAAATTCTGGAAAGTATGACCTACCTGCTTTACAAGACTTGCAATCCAGGTTGGCCCTTATAGCTGGTGAAGAAGATCAAGGGCAGCAAGATATAGCTCAATTTGTTGAACTTTTCACTGTGGTGAAAACTCTAGCAGAAGCATTTGTTAACCTAACCAATGCAGGATGCATGCTATTTAATGACTTCACAGCTATGATATCGTAAGAACTTGTTTCCAAAGCATAAATTTAATATAATAATAACATAAATTTAATATTTCGTTTATAAACTCTCTGAAAATTAGCTCAAAGTTTTGAATTGAAGATAGCACAAACAGTTCTGATAGATAACAATATGATTACTTGAAGTATTCATCTTTCAATCTTTCTTCAGGCTCTCTCTCTAAGAATTGGAATATTATTATTGTTTAAGCTTTTCAAAAGCTTCATAAGCTTTTCAAAGTTTTTTTTTTTCGAAAGATGTGCCATTGAAACACAAATGTAATATTTCGTGTATGAACTCTGAAGTTCTGCTTAAAGTTTTGTATGGAAGATAGCAGAGACATTACTTATAGATAACAATATAATTATTTGAAGTATTGCTCTTACAATCTTTCTTCAGATCCTCTCTGTGTAAGGACATAAATGACAGACAAAATGAACATAACTTGAAAATTACAATTCATTTTATGGAGCAAAGTGCACCTCTTAGCGGCACAACAAGTTTATATGTTCTACAAGAATTGTCAAAAACGTTACGTCTATCATATTACCAGTAAGTTTTTATTACTTAATACACTACAAGCATAAATTTTAAACTTATCATTTTATTATAATTTTGAAGTGGCAGATATCGATGATAAACGACTATAAATGCAAATCAATTATAAATGATAAAAAGGTTTAGTTTGACGAAAAAGAATAAAGAAGTATAATAAAAATAATAAAGAATAATAATAGTAATAATAGTAAATACTACTAATAAAATAATATACTTAAGATAAACATAAAATATGGCTGAACTGGTGAGTAAAATTTAAAAATAGGTATAAATTGATGATAACTCTAAAAGTAGTTATTGAAAAATATCGACCTACAATTTCAATATTTGTACAATTAGTTAATGTCGAATTAGGGCAGAAGCAATGCTCGCTTATGTTAGTTTTAGATTAGCTTTTCTTTCTTACAATGAACTCTTTTTGTCATAACTTTGACGAGTCATTAATAATACTTAGATTTTTAATCATTTACTATTGATACCCTGTTTATTGATACCCCTGATAAGATATCAATATGAGTGCTTTATTTTCAAGCAACCAGACAAAAATCTTAATTTAGTCAACAGTCTCATCGCTAGATTTGAGTCCCAAATATCTTGTGTTGCAGATGGACTGACTATATCAACTCTAAACGACTAAAGCACTACCATCTGAACGAATACAATATTCAGCAAATAACATATTTGTGTCATCAACTGGCAACTGTGGAAAATACTGCTTTACTTCCAGATCAAGTAAGCACAGAAAACATTCTAGAACAAGCTCATTATCACTGAATTCATGATGGTAGTGACTAAACCAATTTTTATGTACTGGATGCGCTCAATATATCCATATTTTCTACTACTCTATCACTATTTTATTGTGTCTAAAATGTATTATAACAATCAATAAACCAATTTTATGTATTGTCTTATCTTAATAGATGATATTTTAGTTTAATTTTATGTATGAACATCTGACAGGTTTTATCTCTGCTTTCGAATGACTCTAAAAGCCTTGCATCGGGTATAATACAAGAAGCTCGTGACCAAGCAATCAAAATAAATGATGAAGAACCTGATGAAGAAGAAATGGGTGAGACTGAAAGAAACATCGATGGTGAAGGTATGACTTTGCATGTGTTTCATGTGTCATCATATTATTTGCCAAATTATATTTTGAATGCCCGGTTTAATTTTTAATACTTTGGATATGAACTTTGTGGTATATGGAATAGCCTACCATTTATGAAACAGATAGCTACGTAATCAATTGTAGTATTGCAAGAGAAATTGTAACCATTCCTGCTATACAAAGGATACAAGGGTATTGTGTACTGAACTGCAAGTCTCCTCTCCTTGTATACTTTTAACTTCAGATCCGTATGCATCCATTGCCCCCAAAATCAGATACTATTATTAAGATAAAAAAGTTTAGCATAATATATTCCTACGAAATAGCAAGTACATTTCTAAGCTTTCATTAAATCATAGTCTAATTCAGGGTGGTCCAAACCGTGGACAGGGGGCCTCATGCAGCCCGCCGACACATATCGTGCAGCCAGCAGAACATTTTCAGCATACGCTACTCAACCATTGGCAGATATTCGTATTTCATAGCAGAACAATTTCGATTTAGTTTAAAACTATTTCAACTGGGAATAGTCTTTTTCCTAATCCCGATGTTAAAATTGACGTTTGTTAAAATCACGAAATTTCATTGTTGTCTCTATAAACTTCAAGACTGTGCCTATATGGTAATAACGTCCTGTGATCGATAAAAAGAGAATGAATTGTCTTGTGCAGACAGGACCAAGCCGATTAGATCAGCTCGCGTCAAGTAACTCCTCATTTGAAGAGACGTTTTGTGCCTTTCTTTTAGTCAAAACACTCCTCTATTTCTAAGCGTTGGCCATGTGACAACAGTGACGAACCGCAGAGCTGACTTATCGCCGCGCGATCCATTTTTTTTATCTGGATCTGAGGTTTCAACTTATACGGACTTGGCTGTTTTTCGACGGTAGCGACCAAGGTAAACTGAGAGAAAACGCATTTCCTTACCTTCAACAACGTTAAACCCCCATATCTGGTGTGTTTTTGAGTAATATCTATCACGAAAGAATATAATTTTAAGCAACATTACAAATCTACACACGAGAAAAGATGGTACTTCCATAGTATGTTTACCAGGTTAGGGTTAGGCCATAATTTTATTATGATTTTTCTTATTTTAATTCTATCACGTGTTCGGGGACTGTTAGTGTGTTAGTAAAGGTAATACATCCCCTGCAAATAGTCATCAGTCCCTGTACACAACTTGATGTAAAGTGAGCGAACAAAATTAAACCTCCGTATTGGTTGGTACACATACTTCTGGAGCGCCGAAAAGATACGAAAATACCACAATACTTCTTGGGAAGCAATTTTAATATAAATAAGGTTTTATTTAGTTTCATTTCCTTGAAAAACTGATTAGAACGATAAACTCTCATCCTCGAATATATATTTAAGGTGAGTGATCTCGCGATGACCTCATTGAACGTTTTTGCGGCCCTACAACCTCGCAATCTTGGACCATCCTGGTCAAACTCCCTCCGACAAAACAAAACATAACTTAACCAGACATTACTTTGAGGTATTTTTTATTCACTTGTTCACAAAGAAGTCAGAGAGCATTGTCATGCCTAAGATTCTTAGCTACAAATTTGGTCAGGAAATATGTTACAAAATTAAATTCATCAGAGGTACGTTCTATCTTTTTTTCTAAAAAAATATACTATTATTTTGTTTTCAGATTCTATGAGTGAAATGGAAAAGAAGAAAAGAACACTTCGCATTCTTGTTAATAGAGAACGATTGCCCGAACACCTTGCAAAAGCAGCTATTCAGGCTGTAGGTTACGATAACATTGATGAATGCAACAACTGGGTTTTATTATATCAATATGACGAAAATGAAGTACAGAGTAATCTAAAAAAATTCAATGCAGAAAGAGGTACAATACAATTATGAATAAAAAATGATGTTATTAGAAAATTTCCTCGTAGATTCCTCCAAGATTTTCTCATGGCGAGGCGGTGTGGCACATTGTGCTAGGCGTTAGGAATACGCTCGCCACCACATATCTGATTACTCTGCATGGGTTCACAGGTTTGAATACCATGTGGGATAGTTATGTGCAAGAGGTTTGCTGCATTTTTCGCCGCTGAAGGGTGGTTCACGTAACCGCTGGACGTAACTTGCTCCACCATCAAGTCCATGCTTCTAAAATTAAATACCTAACTAATCCCATACCCGACATGGAATGGTACCACAGGAGGCCGTGGTTCGTCATGTGGTTATGCCTTTTTATTGGATTTCCTCTTCCCCGGGATAAATATATAAATCCTATCGTAATGTTTGACTAGTGGCTTGTATAAGCAGCCACATAAGCACTAAGACTAAATAAATTCTCTTCAAATAGGTTACCGTAAGTAACATAGCTATTCACACTATTCCAAATTCTAGCATTTGCTCATCAGTCTAATGAAGAGGAAGAACTTACATCTATTCTTGACAATAAATCTATGCATTCTTTGACTGAGATGATTGACCAGATCATAAACACATTAAATGTTGATGAATCAGAACCAAAAATTGTTGGAGCAGTCAAAACAATATGCAAAAGATACTTTGAGAAAACTAAGGTTAGGCTATTACATATTTCCAAATTTTAATGTCAATACATTGGAATCCAATTAAAACAATCATAAATTCAAAAGGTTCTCACCATGCAAGATTATCTCAGTGTAGAACACTTGGGCAAGTTTTTGACTCATCTTCACGAAAATCATGACATCAAGCACAAAGTTGTGAAGGACCTTGAGCCACCACTTGAAAAAGGTAGACCAAACCTGATTGTATGCCAGGAAGCTGAGATAATACCAACTCTGTTATCTCTGTACATGAAAAATCGTGATCAACCACTACCAACAGCGTCTGAAGTGTTACTTTGCAGTAAACAAACAACATCTGATGAGGTTGAGAGATTTATGAGAAGAGCACTTTGCAAGTGTAAAAGTAATGGTATGATTGTAAATTATAATTCAATCATTGAAATAACTTATTTGTCATTAAATAAAAAAGAATAAGTAATATTCATTATTTTTCTTCAGCATATAAATTCTTACAGACGCATTGTTACAATTATTTTACTATTCGTTCCGTGTTTCCAAAATTTTGCAATTTTATTTTCAAGGTCAACCACTGTTTTGCATGGCTTTCACGGAAAAGTTGAAACCGAAGGTATCAAATTCAGTCGAAGACATATTTGAAGAATTATTGCAGCAACAAAGACATTTAAATACAGATTATCAACTTGTGGTTTTATCCGGCAGTCAGCAGCATTACATTAGTGAATGCTTTGATAAGGTTTGTGTTTGTATTTATTGACAGCTAGTGTCAACCTAAACATAGTTAAGTTAGCCATAACAATGCTGATTTTCTCAAGTTTTGGCAGCATTTCAAGCCTCCTTTGCTCCAGGTATTTTAAGCTTTGGATAAATGGCGAACATTAAATTGCGAGTTGGAAAAAGCACCCCCAGAAAAGTTTTAAAAGTTGGTGAACATTTAACGGAGCTGGAAATTGAAACAGCCTATTTGATTTTTTTTTTCAATTAACAACAAACTGATTGTTTTTTAGCATCAAATACAATTGGTAAAGAAAGAATCATTTGAGAAAGATATTTCGAATTATTTGAAGATGCATTTGAGCACAACAGATAATGAAGTGGGACCATTTATTGTTAAAATAGTGGAAGCTGACAGATCCGGAATTGGTGGGTACATTTACTGGTGTACATAGATATGTGTGGAAATTATCACGGATAAATTTTTTAAATTGTTGCGAGGGGAATTTCTGCGTTTCACAATTTAAATGTTTTTTTTTGACAGGAAAATCACTTTATGTCAAAGACTTGAGCAAACAGCTGGACAAACGATGGTTTGAAAAATGCAGTCAAATCGAACATATGCATGCATTCCTGAATGTTTTAAAGCGTGATGCAAACAATGTCGTACCAAAGAGAAGTCTTCCAGTACCAATGGAAAAAGGAAAATTCAACATTATATTCACACCTGAGGCAGACATCCTCCCCGCTCTTTTATCGTTATATATGGCCGACCAAGGACAACCACTGCCAATTGCATCAGAAGTTTTACTCTGTTGTCAGCAAACCAGTGAAGAAGAAGTCGAAAGGTTCTTGAGGAGAGCAATGTGCAAAACTTCAAAGCAAGGTCAGTATCACAAACTTAAAAATCAACATAGCCATTAGCAGAGTCTAAGTCATATTGTATCAATATGCATATTGTAATTACAATTTAGTTGATACAAAACTGGGTTACATACATTTACACAGACAAACGTCTTTTCACGATTGCTTATGGGGAGAGAATTCGACCTGAAGTTGTGAAAAGAATAGAAAAATTATCAGAATCATTGTCAACCAATATGCATGCAAATGAAGAATATCAACTGGCAATTCTAACTAGTGACATGACGTCTTTTGAATGGTGCAGACATCACCGAGTGGTAAGTGTCTAATACTGAAAGATTAAGTTTGCAAAAGTATGCTGTATAAATATCACATAGCGCACGATTACCACCAGGTATATTCATGTCGAGTATGAATAAAGCACAACAGGTGTGATCAAAACAATGTTTTGAATTTCTATATAGAAAAACTTCATCGGGGAATGATATGGAATAGGCCAGGGGTCGGCAACCTTTTGAACCCAGCGTGCCATTTTATGAATAATGAGCACCGTCGCGTGCCAAACATTTTTATGTTTTGGTTTGCATAGTCAACTACCTGATTTGAATAGTAAACGGATAAAAAACAAATTTATTTTATAAGATAACGTGCATGGAAATTAGCTTGCTACTATCTCTCCCTTCGACCTGTCTTTGCGCTACTTAAGACATAGGTATGAAAGTCACTCACGATTAGTTTTGTAGCCAGAAACAATGTGAACGCGACAATACTAAATAAGATAAAATTTATTCCATCATTTTTGTTAGGGCTACTTGTAGCTCACGCTGAAATGATGAAAATTTTGGCTTCCGTGAGGTTCCCAGCCAGCCAAGCGCGCAGCCAGGATTTTCAAAGGGGCGTTCAAAATCGAAAATTTCCATTTCATTCTGAAACAGTCGCCGCGATCACGCGCTCATAAAAATAGCCGACTTTTTCAGGGTATCGCTTTTTTAGGGTATACCGTAAAATATTCAATTCATGACAGCTACGAGAATCTATAAAATTTTCTTCTATATGGATACAATTGTGTTCAACGTAACTCGCGGTTCCGTCTTCTTGTGTCAAAATATAAACATTACTTGTCCAAATTACCGCTCAATCTGTTGGCGTATAAAAATATGAGATAGACAGACACGCGTGATTGTATTTAGCGTGGATGTCTTGCTTTATTATAACTTAATTGTCTTCAATTTAACCCGCGTTTGCGTCAACAATATAGATCCGTATTTTTGCCATTTTGCGAATTCGACAAATCTGAGATGTACTTGCAACAATGACTCCGCTCTATCGCAATGCTGCCACTCAGATTATTTTTAAAATGAAACCGTTTTTTAAGAAAAATTCCTAGTCTGCAATAAAATAAAATTTATTTAAGTAAGTAAGAAGTAGCGTTTCTAACCTTTTTAATATGAAAGTAGCGTTTCTAACCTTATAATATGAATCGTATGATATTTTAACACGAAAATTTCCGACGGCAAGTAAAATAAAAAATCCGCGCACAATTAACTGTGTTTCGATTTTAGTGACGTTATGATTCTCAATGCCGATCAAACTAACCGTATGTGTGCCATAGGCATAAGAAATTTTGCAATTTACAATGCCTAAAGAAGCGTTTTTGATATGTTGCGGGCCAACTACAACAAATTGTTTAGGGTTTAATTTTTAATATTTTATATTGCCGCTGTTCGATTAATAAATTTGCGTCGCTGTTTCACTTCTTTATTTGACTTAAGCAACTCGCCGCCGATTATTGTTTAATAACTCTAACAAATTCACAATTCTGGACGAGTAAAAAAGAGATTAATTATTATCGTTGTCGTTAAATACCTTTTTTGAATCAGGGAGAATAAACTTAAAAGTGTTTACAGCTTAACACGCCACGCTGACAAAAACAATCGCGATTTTAGCAAAATGCTGTACAAAAAGTATGAATTGATAAAATAATATTCAATATTTCACGATTTTTAAAGGGCAAAAAGTAACCGAACAGTAGTATGAGAAGTCGCAAGTAGTTAAACGAGTAGTTTTAAGTAGCGAAGCGTTTCCGAAAGTATCCAAATCTGGCACCGCTGCACCGCACTTGCTTATCTACACTGATTTCCCGTACAGATTTCGACCTCTGATCCATAGTTTTTCCGAAGGAAGCGAAATGTGGCAACATTGCACCACACATACCTAATTACACTGGTTTCCCGTACAGATTTCGGCCTCTCGTCGATTGCAGTTAAATATTGCATGTTTTTTAATGAATTTGTCGAATTGTTACTTTTTTTTCAAATGTAGAATGTTTATCGAACTACTAAAATAAATATCTGAATCTGCCTCAAATCACTTGGCGTGCCATGAGAAATCCTCTCGCGCGCCATAATTGGCACGCGTGCCAGGGGTTGCCGACCCCTGGAAAAGACATAAGCATATATATTTATAGCAACGAAAAATAATCTGATGAATCATAAATAAACGATCTAGTTCCCGAGTAATCTAGTTTGAACTTTTGCCAAATCACTGAGATCTATTATCTTGCTATCACATTTTATTAGATTTCTGCCTTGAAAATTCTTCTTTGGTATATATGATTTTATTTACACGCTAACATTCTTCCCCTATTGCGCCTTGTTTATCGTATCATGCTATGTTTAGCGTAGACATAAATATCACATGTTACTCAATTAATATTTCTCAATGTCAGTTTCAAGTGGCCGAAGATTCAGCTCACTGTGACTCAGAAAAAATATCTCTTTATCTGGATAATAAAAGCATTGGAAGCTATGAAAGTATACGTCTCACTCCTGCAACAAAAGTGGAGGAACTGCATAGAAATGGTATGCAGAAATAAATTTCATTCCTTGCTAATAATTTAGTAATGGCATTATGCAATAATTCAATGTATTTGAAGTTACATCATGCTTATGGTGTCTCTTATATACCTTTTACTCCGATGACTAGTTTTGGTTTGGGGCAAAAATGTTCTTCCCGTAAAAAACTAGAATTTTGAATTTATAAAATTTGAAAATATAAATGATTTGGGTAATATTGTAACATCTATTTGATTGTCGTTTTGGAATATTTTCCATTTTTGAGTAAGTATTTTTCAAACAAAATATTATGACTTGCAGATACTTATTCCACTGGAGATGCACCAGATATCTGGCATAAGACAACAATACGTTTGCTCGAGAAAACCATCAATACCGACCCCATTCTAGACCGTCTTTATCAAAGTGCTCATATTCATAATGAAGATAACCACTTTATTCATCTAGACTTGACACCAGCGGTAAAATATTAATTTACATTTTTTATAAACTTGATCAATTAATTTTAATACAGTGGCATATGCCAGGGGAGTATAACTGAACGTGGCGCATAAACGGTTTGGTAAAAAGTATTTCTTGTATTTATAATAAATCCCAATATACTCATTTCAGTTGTGGACCCCTGGTATGCGCCAATTTGAAATTTAAATATCACAAGGTTTGCATGCGGCATTATCTATTATTTGAAGAGAATGTTTATTAATTAGAATGAAAACCATCGGTTATTAATTTATTTGAAATTGTCTTGCATAGATTTACCAGAAATTCATTTTATTTAAATCTGGACGAAGGTGGAGAATGGAATTGAAAGATTCATGTTCAATCTTCTTGTATTGGGAAGCATTCAAGACAATCGAGGAAGAGTGTGGAATAGGCAAAAACAACATCTTTACGTCATTGAAATGACCAGAAGTGAATTAAACAGACAGCAGGTGAGCCTTTAAACCTCATACCTATACTAAAATAAGACAAACTCTTTTCGATCAAGACTTTTTCTACATATTTTCTTAAATAGATTTCAAAGAACAGTATACTGAACATGCTCCCACGAGTAAAATGCCTTTCGCCATTAGAATCTTTGGAAAAGCTTAGAAATGTACGATCAAAAACATTTGAAGTTTTAAAACAGCATTTGTCTGTATCAAATCCCAACACTGATGGCTATGAAGAGATTAAAAAAGTGCATGAATGTGTTAATCACAACGCGAAGTATTTACTAAGTGAATATCAATATGAAGAGCAGAATGTTATAGGCATGGACTACATGACAGATTTACTGAATTACAGTGGATTTCCCAATTCAGTGATTCCACTCATAATAAAAATGATACCAGAAGACAAATATGAGGAATTCAAAAGTATTCATGATGAAGAGGGCCTGCAAAACATCATGCTCATGGCATATAAAAAATTTATTTCAAGCACATTTCAGCGACCATATCAATACTTGAAACATGCAGCAGTTAAAGATATAAATCTTGATGACTTTCAATATCGTGAACCAGAAGGAAATCAAGAAGATTGCATTGAGACATTTTTGAATAGTTATGTGTCAGACAATCCGACATGGGCCCAACTGCGTCATTTTGCAAGTTTCATGAATGTTCAATTGAAAAATTGTGAAGAATGCATATTTTGCCAAAAAGTCAGTATGGAAGGGGGACAAATATGGCAGGACACAGAGCTTAGAGGTCTAAAGGATTTCGCCGTAAAGTTCATGATAAGAATGTCTCAAGACTTTGCAACGCCATCAATGCAGATAGCAGATCAAAGTAGCAAGGATGTGGATGAGAACACAGACAGTCTTGCAAGACATCAAGTTAGGCGAGAATGGGAAGGAAAAACTCATCCCTACTTGTTTTTCAATGAAGACCGAACCATGACTTTCATTAATGTGGCATTAAACAGAGGTGGAGATCTACTAGATGAGGACGCAAATATATTAGAAAAGAACATAGCTAGCAAGAAACTCATGCAAGGGTTACATGCTCAGCGACTTGAATTTGAATTCAATTTCCAAGAAAAATCAAGAATCGAAAAATTAAACACTCTACGAACCATAATGGGACTTCCACCCAGTACTGATGACCCTGATCCAACATATGAGCTGACAACAGACAACGTTCTCAAAATACTGGCAATATACATGAGACTTAAATGCAATATTCCAGTCATTGTGATGGGTGAAACAGGCTGTGGCAAAACCAGAATGGTTGAGTTTATGAGCAAACTTCGAGCAGCTGGAAATGAAAATGTGCGGAACATGGTTACTTTGAAGGTACATGGCGGAGTTATGGCAGAAGACATTTACAGAAGTGTTGCAAAGGCAAATAAAATTGCCAAAGAGAATGCTGCCAGAAACATAAGCACAGTGCTGTTTTATGATGAAGCTAACACAACAACTGCAATTCATGCCATCAAGGAGGTTGTTTGCGATAACACAATTAATGGAAAATCATTTTATGACCGTAAACTTGAAATAGTTGCAGCTTGCAATCCATATAAAAGTTTGTCGGAAAAGGCTATTCAAGTACTTGAAAATTCTGGTCTTGGCTACAGAGTATCTGCTTCTGAAACTACTAACTGCTTTGGTAAAATACCGATACGTAGACTTGTTTACAAAGTCGTTCCGCTGCCACCAAGCATGCAACCATTTGTGTGGGATTTTGGCCAGCTCAGTGTAGAATCCGAACAAAGGTATATTCACCAAATGACGAAGCATTTAGCTGAAAAACTAAAACTGGATAATCAGGACAAAAACCTGATTGATTACATCCTGTGCAGTGCACAGTCTTACATGAAGATAGAGATGAAAGATGAATGCAGATATGTCAGTCTCAGAGATGTGGAACGATGTCTAATATTTTTCCATTTTTTTCATGATCAACAAGAGTTTCTTTTTCCCAGAATTGAACACAAACTGGGTGAAGACCAACCAACAATCTCAACTACACTTCGTTGCTTGATTCAAACAATAGGTGTCTGTTATCATGTTTCACTATATAACAGACAAAAATTTCGGGAACACATATCGAAATGTCTCAAAAAAAAACAAATTACTCTTAATCAACGACAGATAAACGAGGAGCTCGTTGCATGTCAGGATGTATTTCTTGGCAATTTAAAAATAGAAAGAAACATCGCACCAAATGAGGCCTTATGTGAAAATGTCTATCTCATAACAATATGCTGCGAGCTTCGTATACCCCTTTTTCTTGTTGGAAAACCTGGGAGCTCCAAGTCTTTAGCAAAGACCATTGTTTCAAACAACATGGAAGGAAAAAAGTCAAAATCCCCACTTTTCAAAAGACTGAAAAAGGTAATGCATAGTCACCGTATTTTTCGACTAATAAGTAGACAACCAATAGGCCAGAGCAAATAAATTGCGATACTTCGTTTCACAATTTTATAAGTCAAAGTCTGTCAGAATCCGATCATGATTATTTCTGTAGAGGCATACCCTCGAAATTAACTATTTTGTTGTCAATTACATTATGAAATATATTAACCCATAGATAATTATGCTTGAGCATCCTTCTGCAGAAAAACGAGCCAACCCCATAAAAAAAAAAGAAATAAGCCTTGTCGGAGTCAAATGGTTATAACTTCAAAAAATAGGTCAAATATTTGGGTTGAGAAAATCATCCTATTAGCTCAAAATATGGTATTAATGGATGAATTCCATATTGTTTAATATATTGAATGAACACTGTCTTCTAAAATCTTTATATTTTCAGATCAAGATGATTTCATATCAGTGTAGTGCACTAACAGATGCAGCTGGGATAAAACAGAAATTCAAAGAATGTTCAGATTTACAGAAAGGCGACAAAGATTTGAATTCATATTCTGCCGTGGTGGTGTTGGATGAGATTGGCCTAGCAGAAGACTCACCGAACATGCCATTAAAAGTACTTCATCCTTTATTGGAGTGTGGCAGTACAGAAAGCGGAACAATTGCTGATACAAAACCAACTGACAAAGTTGGCTTTGTAGGAATTTCAAATTGGGCTTTGGATCCCGCCAAAATGAATCGTGGTATATTCGTTACTAGGAGTACACCAAATGAAAAAGATCTTTTGGAGACTGCTAAAAGCATAATGCAGAAACAAAATCATTTCATGGCAGAAGAAATTGAGATTTTAGATGGACTAACCAAAGCATATCTGAATATATACCATAATCAGAGATATAAGCAAGTATCAAAAGAATACTTTGGATTACGAGATTACTACAGTATGATCAAAATGATTAATGCCACAAGCGAAGATAAAGATAAATGTGAATTTAAAGACATTGCGTATGCTGTTCAGAGGAATTTCAGTGGGGGACATGAATCTCATTTCAAAGCACTAACAACGGCTGTAAAAAAACAGTATGTTTTTGAAGATGAAGTAGCAGAAAAGTCTGTGACAGACATGATTAAAGACAACTTGAAAGAAAATGACAGCAGGTTCCTTCTGCTGTTAACCAATCAGCACTCATCAGTATCCATGTTGGAACATCTTATAGAAGATTTTCATAAAAATGTTCAAATCATATTTGGTTCAAGCTTTGCAGGAGACCACACATATACAGAAATATGCAAGAACATAAACCGCATTAAAGTGTGCATGGAAGCAGGTCGCACTGTGGTTTTGCTGGATATGACAGAGGTTCATGAATCTCTTTATGACGCACTAAACCAACATTACACTATCTATGGTGGACAGAGGTATGTTGACATAGGCCTGGGAGGTCACAGAGTAAAATGCAGAATAGCAAACAATTTTCGGTTAGTGGTTATGGAGAAAAAAGATTTTGTTTACCAGCATTACCCCATTCCTCTAGTTAACAGATTGGAGAAACATCATCTTGAATCAATCAATTTGCTGAATAATTCCCAACTTCATGTATCTGCAAAACTGAAAACATGGTGCCAAACCTTCGCAAAAGTAGACAATTTCAATGAAAAAGATGCTTTTCTCGGTTATCATGATAATACTTCAAGCTCTGTTATATTGGCAAGGGACAAAACCAGGAATATAGAATTATATAAAGGTGTGTTACTTCAATGTGTGGCAACAGATGCAATGTTCAGAGCTAAAGTACCTGAAAAAGAGCGACTGTTGGATATTTATACAAGAGAGCAAGTTCACGATAACTTGCTTAATCTGTTGAATCACACTTTTGGAACCAGCAAAAAAAATTTAACTGTGCTGGAAATCACTTCATTTTCCAACATTCTGACAACAAAAGACAGACAAAAACTTGAATCGTCTCTTTCCTTGAAACAAAATAGCATAATGCTGCTTTCCCTTCTTCTTTTTGACACACAGCAGGAATACTTATCAAATCTGGAAAAGTTTTTCAAATCTGAAGTTTCTCAAGAAAAGAAAATTCTTCTTGTGCAATGCCCACAAGCTCAAAGACATGGATCACTCATTGCATGTGCAAAATATGGCTTGACCAATATGATTAAAGATATTACAAAACACGAGCCTGACTGTCAAATTATCGTAGCTTTTTTACTTTCAATTCAGCGACAGCATTCTTCCCACACAGAAAAACAATCTCAACTCATGCTCCAACATACTAAAAGTGTAGAAATTGTTTATGTCGATGATTTACGCCCTCCTGGAGCAGGCAATGTCATTGTTAGTAGATTCTATGAAAAAAAGCTTACAGATGTACTTCGAATGGGACAGCAAGAAATAGATGAGCAAGCAAGGATGCACCAAGAAGGAATCAATTTCATAGCATTGCTAAAGGACAGCATTTGCCAGGCAATGTCGAGAATAAGACGAAAAAATGAAACTGATGCACGAAATCTACAATGCATAGAATATATTACCTCATTATGTTCACAAAACCCTGCACTCAGAGGCAAATTTCTCAGCATTATGGCAAATTGCATGACAGAAATCTATAAAGAGCGAGATAGTGATGGCTCATTAGCAATGTCCTCTAAGTCATGGATGACAAAAGAAGCATTGTCCCCATTCCGTTTACAAGAAGGTGGAACATTTGGCAAGACTCTTTGTCTTTGTCTAAAGCGACACTTGTCAGATCTATTGGCTTTCATTATCAGCTGTATTGATGAGAACAACAATCTTGATTTTGTTTTAAAAAATGATTATAAACAGTGGCAGACAGAATTGTGGTTTGAATTTTTCAAGACATTAAAGCTGGAGTGGAAAAAAATGAAAGGACGTCAAGAATTTAACGTGGATTTTGAAAATCATCTTACTAAATCATTCTCACCCCAGTTTCCATTCAGCTTTGTTTTGAACAGTATATTTTGTCAAAATTGGTCTACATTACAAAATGAAGATTCGGCAACAAGACTTAAAATATTTGATAACATGTTCAGTGAAAGGCCTGAAGCAAAAATCATCGCAGATGCATGTGAACATAATAAGGATGAGATTGTTCGAGCTTATGCTACGGACGCATTGACATGTAATTTCAATTTTGGCAATATAGAAGAATCTGTTAAAGAGAGACTGGTTGACATTTTACTCAATATTTTTCATAGGACAAAAAATGAACTGGGAGAATACCAGAGTCATAATGTCGTTACCCTTGTTTACAACTGTCTACAGGAATATCTTCCTCACTTGTGTATGATCTGCGAAATATTCAAAATATTGCCGAGTACTGCTGATGATACCACTAAATGGATTGAAATACAAGAGCACATTGACGACTTTGTCATACATTCACTAGCATTGAAAAAATTGTTAGAATGGCTTAGTGAATACGATATAGCTGATGATGCCTCCTGCGTAGGATGGATGTCTCTAACTAACAGATGCAAAAGAATATATCATGGTAACAGGCAATTAATCCCTGATATGGAACTCAAGGAGAAAATATCTGAGAAATGGGAACCGATATCATTACTCGATTTGCTTTTATTGCAGCTATTGCCAAATGCAGATGATGAGTTATTTACCAATTACGTAAAAGTAATTGTCAACCACGCAAAAAGATTGTTGAAACCACTGCAAAGATACGGTTCTCGTCACAAAAATTTTTTAAAAATATTATTAAATGTTTTGAGAAAGTCCTATGAAGACATTAAACTGAAGTTATTGGTTTCTTGGCAAGATTTAAGCTGCAGGAGATGTAGAAAAATTTTGGCTGAAGAGCCTGTCGTACTTCCTTGTAATCATTTTATGTGCAAAGACTGCACTGATGAAATGTTTGCAGCAACCGAAACGCGAAAACAATGTCCTCAATGTTCTGAAAAAATGCCTGATGATTTCAGAACTGATCAAGCAAAACTAACGCAGCAGCAAGAAAGTCTATTACAGAAGTTTCGGTCGAATTGTACAAGCTTTTTTCTTGAGTACTCATCACAATTTTGCTTTTCAAGCAAAGAACATGATATGAAGGACCACGCAAAACTTTTTCTATATGAGCTCATTATGGAAACATCAATAAATCAAGGGAGATTGGAGCTTGAAACACTGGCATTGGATCTTAACATCGCAACAAAAAGTAAAATCTTTCAGCTTCTAATGCAACATCACTCTGATATTTTAGAAGAAGAGATCAACAACATTTTCTTGAATATCACCGGCGATAGTAATCTAACAAGCAAGCAATTGAAAGACCTTATCACAGTTGTTTTGACTGCTTACGAAGCCGAAGTAAAAGTAGGAGACTGGGAAAATTTTGAAAGGATTTGGGGAAGTGTTGGGAAGAGCACAAATATTAGCCTACAAATATTACGAATGCTTGCAACACTAAGGAGTTATATACACCAATATATGAGAACGTCCGATGTAAGAAAAAGAAAAGAAATAATTAAACCAAATTTGCATTCACTAATTGACATTTGTGCAAGTGATGAGACTGATGCATTGAGCACATTTGCTGTCAAATCTGGTTGCCAAATGTTTGGGACAGAATGGTTTGATTTTATTTGTATTCACAACAGACTTAAACATCTTGTACCAAACAAAATGAAAAGGATTATGAATGACAAAGTGATAGATTATTGGCTGATTCTCGGGGAAGAATATGCAACAATGAGAGCGACTTTGCACCGTATGTCAAATGAAATCTACTCAGAGCAACTCAGGTCTTGCTTTTCAGATGGAAATGATATTACAAAACTTTTACCTAAGATTTTGGCAGTTATTAATTTTGCTAATAACCAATACATTGAAGCTAGCAAAGAACAAATGAGTAGGTGGATGGAGAACACTGAACTCTTGTTTGCAGTCATCCGAACACTTGGAAAACATATACCAGGAATTTCCAAAAAACAAAGCAATATACTGAAGCAACTTTTAATATTAACTGGCTCTGTTGTGATTTGCCAACCAAGTTTACTGCAAAATTTCTGCATATTATGCACTAATCCTGCAGATGTGGAAAAGCTATTTTGGCCTGGGATGCCCGTATCAATGTATTTTTCTATTCGTGATGCTCTCCAGAGTGAGACACAAGTTGCGGTTTATGCCTGCCCCAACGGTCATCCATACATTATCGGAGAATGCACAAGACCATGGATAGAATCTAAATGTCCGGCTTGCGGAGAAACCATTGGTGGACGATTACATGTTGCAGCAGAGGGGAATGAAAGAATTGAACAAACAGAGGAATCTCAAGCTGGATATCAACTGAACTCAGATACAGCTGGGAAGGATGATCCTTCAGATCGAATGTCAAAACAAGGAGTTGCATTGGTTCACTTCATCATTCATTGCTGTATGTTGGTTGGATTAGAGCATGATGAGGAAATTATAAGCAGGTGCTGTATCTTTTTAATGTTTTATTTTTAAATAGATGAATTGACAGTAAATAATTTAATCTATCTATAGAATGCTGAATAAAGATTCTCCCCAAGAATCAAGAAAATATCTGCACACTAAGCTACAGGAGAACATTGAAACGTTTGCTAATGCTATGGGCAGAAACATGGATGATGCAATAATGATTATACACAGCTGCTTCAAAAGCATTTTAAACACGAAGTTAGAAGTGAGTTGTGGTCTTGAATGTAACTGTTTTAAGTGAAAAAAAATATTACGAGTATTTTTGTTCATCATAATCAGCATTCCAGTTTTAAAAGATAAGGTAAATGAACCGATACTAACACTTTTTTATTTGAATATTCAGGACGAAAATGAGCCTGATTGGAATTCAATGAATAGCAGATGTGATTGGGAAGCACAATTTAGAGAAAAATATTTGCTTCCTGTTTTTCAAAACGTTGATGCAGCGATAGCAGAAGCTCAACAAAACATCAATGCTGTAGAAAAGCTTGAAAACATGCTACTATACAGGTTGATAAGTTATATATCAGGGGTGGGCAAAGTTTTTGAACCAGGGTCAACAATTTTGACACATAAACTGGCGGGCCATGTAAGTGTGACTTAAAAAGTAACATTTTATGACCAATATTTACAGTATTACAAAGTAAAGATGAGAAACAGTATGCTTCGGGCCCAAACAAAATTTAATCGCAATGTCAACAAATTCCCTGAGCTATTTTTAACTAAAATATTAAAATTCGATTTCGGTTTGGTTGTGTCAGCATCAGACGGTCCAGATTAAATTACTCAATGGGGCGGATTTGGCCTGCGGGCCGTACTTCGCCCATTTCTGCTATTTTTTCTCAAAGTAATAAGACATGACGTTTTATATGTGAATATACTTTATTTTTCAGAATTGTTAATGAAGTAGCTACCGAGGAACAACCAGACCAGCTTGTATGGTACCATCCATTATTTTGGAAAACAATAAAGCATCCTAATGCTTCACATTTACTTCAATATGTAAGAGACTCTGCATCAACTGGTATGTGAATATTTATATATTCCGAATATTAGTAAAAGTTCATTAATAAAAATGGAATGATAGTAGTTGTCATTTGGTCGGTGAAATTCAACAAATATTTCATATAATTATGTCTACATCGAACTTTAAATGAAATATAGGATGAAACATGTAGTAGGATATAGTTCATATCAAAAACGTATTTTTAATTTATTAAAACACTCATAGGTCGTGTTCTGAAGATAATACTTGAGTCTCCGGACTTGCATTTATTACAACACATGGAGAATGTTTTGACACTTCAAAAAATGTTCATCTACAGGTAATTTTTCTAACTTATGATATACCTTTTTGTGGTTATTGTCTTATATTTTGAAGTGAAGAATGAAGTATTGTGTGAATTCATTACAAGTAAGGTTAATAGTTAACATTTTTCTATTAAGGTATCAAAACCAAATAGACATGAAGCAAGCTGAAGAAATAACTTTAATTCATTTTATGGATGAACAATCAGATTACAGACAACGGGTTCAGATTGAAAATGATATTGGAGATTATATTAAGTTTTGGAATTCAGTAAGATTTTTTGTTTTGATAAATTTGCAAAGCCACTCTGGGTGAAATGCTCAATCTGTTTCATACTGTTAGAAATAATATCGCAAGCTAACGGATGGAGTCAAAGTCATAATTTGTTTGTATTCCTATTGTAGACCTATTTGGAATTTCCAAAGCCAGCTACGAAACTATCCCAAAAGTTATTTTAATTCAATAAACAGATATACGGAATGTTTCGTCAACATCCTGACAAGCAAATAAAGGAATATTTGAAGGACATAGATGTATTTAGTCCTATTTCAATGGCCTTACCCAGTTCTCGTGGACGTGGAAAATGTGCAAAACTATTGGCAGAATATCTCATCGATATCCACAACAATTTCTTGGAGAAGTGTAGCAGTGCTCTGAAGATCACTAATGGGTATGTTGCAATATCTTTATATACTGGAAATCTTTGGAATTCATTCTAAACTAATAGTTCATAAACGGACTTTTTGCTATGGCCAGTAAGATTAACACACATTAGCTACATACTGTTATGTAATATTGTAGTAGAGATCGTAGTCAAATTATCAACTATTTGAATATAATTCACTCACATTTTCAATATTACTTAAAGCCATACTGTGGAAGTAGCGAGACTTGGGTCGAACTTTATACGCATTGACAAACAGAATGATCTTCTCCCACTTATTCGCATGCATACTTCCTACACTATCACAGAAGATGAACTGGGAAATCATCACCAGATTAGCTACAACATTGATGCTCTTGAGAAGCAGGTGAACTTTACACCATTTGAGGTTCATCGGTTTTAGTATTACTACATGCTTTTTTTGATTTTTATAACAGCAAATCTAAGATTAACTAGTCATACCAGACATTCAACCAGAAAGCCTAGATTGAAAGGCACTAAATTGATCATATTGGTCTTTCGTCGCATTCAAATTGAAACTCACTTAAAGTCTATATGATTCACAAAGGCTATCATTATTATTTATCGATATCAATCGGTAAGTATGTTGATAGGTTTTTGTCAGTTTGTCTGTTAGACACTTTCGTATTTTACGCGTAATCTCACGAAAGCGAGGTTTAATCTGTTTCATTTTGCATGTGCATTCATCATATCTCGGTCCAAAAGCCTATAAATGTCAGATAAATTGTGTCGTATAATTAGCGATTTATTAATTAATTAGTGATGGGACACGCGGTGTCGCTATTGATGCAGAGCGAAGGATACGAAGGCCAGTTCGATAAGTCGGCGGTCTCCGATTGCTATCTAGTAATATAATCTTATGGATATTCGTATAAAAGCTTTGTAAAAAGATTTAGCCAATTTAAGTTATATTGTCTATGTTGCCCCTGTCTCTGGCTTCTTCAAAGGCAGAAGCCATAAATAAGGATACATAATCAGTTGTAGTTTGTTATGCTGCTAATTAAAATGTACTTCAAATAGGAGTGAAAAATACTAAACGATTATTGAGTAAAGACTCCATCCACAGATACATTGATAGACTGTCCATGCTCATTTGTATTTCATTATTGTAACAGTAATACAAGCTCATTGAAACATTACCAATGGGTGTTTTAAGCATTTAATTAAAAGATAATTCGAATGAAGAGCCTAACTATGTAATAGCAAATAGAACAATAAAGATCAAACAGGGTAATTCTTATTAGTATGTGCAATCCAACAGAATAATTTAAGAAAACGAAAAAACGATACTCAAATATATTGACATGGAGTAGTACGCATATACAGTATTTTACATTAGCGTACCGATACCCGCAATGTTCATGACTTCGCTTAGCCACAATTTCGCTGAAGCGAAGGCGAAATCGCCACAAGGAGCGCTATTTGTAGTTTTGATGATGTCATCGCACGCAAAAAACAAATCACTTGGAGTTCACCAAATATTTTTGAAATAAATAAAAGTAATAGCCTTCCTAAGAACAACAACATAACAAACAAAACGATCCATATGTCCACTCTGTGTCCAAAAACTTATTATTTAGTAATTCACACAGAGGTAAAGGGGACTAATCTCTGCGCAGGGTTACTTGCACTTACTTAAAAATAAAGGAGGCTCATCTCTGAGCAAAGTTATGCACACTCACTCAAAAGTATATGACACTCATCTCTGAGCAAAAGTATAGAACACTGGGTGAATCTAATACTGCTGATCAATTTATTTTTATTCATTCATAAATTTTGTGCAAGTGGATTTCACAGAAAAAATTGTAGATAATTGAATTAGTTTCAAACATATTCAGTATGCAAACTTGTTGGGTATTATGTCTGTTATGAGTTCATTATTCTATCTACCGTAATTAATGAAGGTACTGAATATGTAGTTTAATATTAAGTAAACTAGGCATACCTCATAACAATTTGCATGTTTACATAATCTTTTTCAGGTCAGAGAGAAGTATGTCACATACCAGCCACGTATCAACAAAAAGGTACTTTATGAGGAATTTTTGGTTTCTTTAACGATTTTCATTTCTGATAGTTCTCATAAATTTGTTGTATAATATTACTTTAACAATAAAACCTTTGTTACAGTATTTGTAAGAACCAGTGCGCATTAGGTTAAAGCTTGATTATTAATAAATCCATAAAAGAATTATGCGAAACATTTTTCTTTGCAGTCACTGCCTTGCATGAAATACCCACAAGATGTTGGTGTCGGAAGTGATTGGGACAACGTTCTCGAAAATATTCCCCAGGTATAATTGTATCTATTTTTTGTAGTACAAAAAAGTTCGCGCCATGGTTCTATCTGATATCTCAACTTATTACATATAAATTAACACTCGGTCATAGAATTGATGATCTGTGTAAGCTTAGACTAAGATATTTCAGAATAATCCCATGATTCATATACATATAGCAATCTAGCATCTGACAATGAGTATTACATGAGGTGTCAAACCTTGATTAGTAAAGTGCAACCAAAACGTTATTTCTGAGATGACATCTGAATTTTTTTAAAACAGTAAGATGTCTTTTTGATTATAAGAACTATAGCCAACTATATTCAATTATAACTAACGAGGCCTAATGACTAATACATTAGATAGCTAATTAAACACAATCCACTCATTCGAACAAGCATAAAATGCCAAATAGTGGGAGAGTTATGGTAGACACAAACTGATGTGTTTGAGAAAGGACATCATGGCAAATTCTTGACCACTCAAGCATAACAAGTATTGACCTTTATGAGTCAAGTCAATCTAAAATATTTGGCTCAGTATATCAGCATGCCTCGTCGTTCGAAACGAAAGTTTTATAATTTAACATGACAGTTTTTTGATATTTACTAGAGAACAAGTACTGATAAAACATAGCCTTGACCAGGCTTTTTAAAATTATTTGAAATCCAGGCTGCCAATCGATCTCTTAGCCACGATTGACATATAAAAATTATATTTACACCCTCACTAATGAAATTGTGCGCAGTGGCTAAAGCGTTGGAATTAAATGTGACTGCATTGCAGGTTACACACCTCGGGAAAATCCCATGCCCAACTCTTCACGGACGGTTTAATAAATTGGGTGGGCAATGTCGGATTGAAAAGATTTAATTTAAATTCTTCCAAAAAGTGACGCTCATTAAATATCAGTGGCTGATTGTATATGGCCGTGATTGGGGTGATAGACGTGAAAAAGTGTCATGTGTAAAATACAGGCATGCTGCATAAATCAATCCCGCGTAACAGCTATACAATTAAAGTATAAATACCTTTCTACCTCCATTATTCATTTTTTGTATACAGGATCCATTGTCGGCTAAGTTATCTCAGGAAGTCGATGACTTGGTCACAAATCAAGATGTCACACCTGCTGATGTATGTGAAGGTGTTAGAACTTTGACCCATGCTATCAGTTTTCTAGCAAAGGTTAGTAGGAAGTTCTTTCTCATTGTAAACTAAAAGAGCAATTTTTTAGGAATCAATATTTTCTTTTAAAGATAAAAGTTGACAGAACCAAGACACTACAAAAATATATGGAGGAAAATTTGCTCTTGTCCCCGAATCATATGGCAATGATACCAAAGTCTGCACTCACATGCCACACTCTAGCCCTTTATCAACGACTGATGTGGCATAAAGCTGTAAACTTCGTTCAACAAGGGCTGGATCCGTATAAAGAGGCTTTGTATGAAGGTAATTGTTTCCAATTACTACATAAAATCTAGTTGAATTAAGAATAAACTCAGTAATACACCACTGTATTAAGCACAAATTTTGTCTACTTTTATAGATCAAGATAATGCAATTTATATCTTTACAAACAAACCTAACTTTTTCTGAAAAGCCCTTAGTTTGACTGATGCGAACATGAATTTGAACAAAATCTGATTCAGGCTCCAGTTCCTGCTTACTGCAACTACAAGCAGAACAAGAATTCTGACTTGAATCTGACAGTTTATAAGTCAGTTACCCGCAACTACCATGGGATAATAACATGTAGGGCTGCCAAGAACAAATCTCCAGCTCCAGTAATTATATGTATAAATTTTTAATGTGATGTTTTTGATAAAATTTTATTACCACTACGCAACGTTACATCTTCCTCTATCACCAAGACCATGCATCTGAAACAAACAATTGGTAAACTATCCTTGTGCTGACATGGGCTGGAGATGGTTTCCCATCACCTTTTTTTTCCCATCCAAAGAAGAAACTGATTATCCTTAAATCATATTGTATTAGCTAATGTCACTAAAATGTTTTCTGGATCAAATTTGCTTGACACCGGGCACTATCCATTACAACAAGAATACTGGCTGTAAAACACGAGTCATACATTTAGTTCATTATATCTACTTACAAGCTAAATTAACATATTCAAGCATAAAAACTTTGCGTTTCAGTTACCCAAGAGGAAATTGAAGATGAGGATGTTCTACGAAGACTGAAAGATGCATTCGATCACACTGACATGAATTTATTTCAACAGCGAGTTAATGAAATGTTAATAAAAGTTCCCGACTTCACTCCAACCTGGAGGCAAGTATGAAATCATAACCAGTGACATGAATTAGAATTTGGTTATTCATATATGTGTCAGAGCTGGAGTCATATTTTCAAACTAACTGAATTCGAGGTTGATATTTTGCAATCTTCGAAATTGTAATTTTAGACTTCAAATGGTGATGATTAGAGTCAAAGTTCTAAACCCGACTGAAAAATCATCCTGTTGATTAGACATTTTCAATAGATACTCACAGAAGTTATGCTCAAGTTTTTGGTATTTTTCTGAGAGGGAAACAGGTTTCAAAGTCAGATCTTATTTCAAATCAGAATGCGAAGACACAGTCGCGTCAAAATTTTCGTAACCCCGAGTTTTTCGATAAATACATTGACTTGAAAAATAAAGTTTAAATTATTATCGACTCCAAAATACCGATCGTTAATAATATTTCAAGACTCGTATTCATAAAAGTCAAGACCAGACTAATTCACAAACAATAGTAACTTTCATAATTTATATTCCAAAAGTTCATTCACACTGTATTTGTATTTTCAATTTCATCATATAGAGCAGTGGTTCCCAACATTTTATGGCTCGTGGTGGCCCCCTTTCG
Source organism: Styela clava (assembly GCF_013122585.1). Classification (NCBI taxonomy): domain Eukaryota; kingdom Metazoa; phylum Chordata; class Ascidiacea; order Stolidobranchia; family Styelidae; genus Styela; species Styela clava. The sequence continues at coordinate 13,932,757 of NW_024102835.1, read as the reverse complement.
GCGGATTGTTGCACTCTTGCCCAAAGCCCCCACCCCCCTGACGTGTTGAATTGTATTGTATTATTTTTACGACCTTTATGGAATGCAAAAACAAAGTCCAGATTTTATACAATCAATGGGAATCTTGCGCTTGGGACTGTCTGACAAGGTTTCTTATATTAGGCACCGTCTTTGATATAGCCTGACAAATATCACTGTAAACATCAAGGCGGTTTCTAAATTTTGTTTCCGATCTTGACAAGTGTTGCTTTCTTGTCAAAGCTAACTCGCTTAGCAGCCAAGGAACCCATGTCAACGTCTTCCGCAGTTTAGATGGACATAATGATTCATTGCTCATTACATACGAATAATGCAGGCATTGCGCACATTCTCTCTCATCTATATTTACTTTGGTAAAGCCAACGTAACTGTCGTTCCATTTTCGTATTCGGGCATTAGGAATTCATATATATAGGTTTTTGCGTCTATAATATGATAGTGAAGGTTATCTCGCAGTCTAGTGAAAACGCCGTCTGCAGTTTAGACGGCCTCCCAGTGAACTATTTTGATTTGTAGATTTTAAATTCTATTATGATCAAACAATTCACGCACAGGATACACCCTGTGACCACAAGTAACCTATCCAGCTAATGAAACTGTGGTGAACGCCTGAACGGAAAATTTTATTTTTAAAGGAACGTATGCAAATGAAGTCGCTTTATGATTAAATATTAGCCTTATGTCATGGCCCCCGGTTGAGAACACATGATATAGAGCATTTTTGTGAAAAAAGTGTGAAGTTGCAAATTTGGTGAATTAATGCTCTGTCTGTTGCATTTTCGAGCTAATTCTAACAAAACTAAATCAGCACAAAAATATGCTAGGAATGCAATTAGATAACTATGGTATTCATGACATACAATAGCTTGCTGAAAAAATATTTGCTGTATAATAAATGTGGCTCGACTCTACTGATCTAGGATGCCAATATGATTCCATTTTGAACAATAAAATGATTGTTTTGTTTTCACAGCTTGACAGAAAATGTATTTTCCTATCTGGAATTCATCGAGGAGAACACTCCAGATTGGTATGAGAGGATTCCAAATGAAATATGTTTCAAGCATATCTCTCATCTTTTTCGCCTTTCTGTAAAAGGAATTAAGCTTCCAGAGAATAATAATGAAACATAGCCAAAATATATATTGGCTTTGTTTTTCGAGTGATTTGTAAAAAATTCATGATGTTTCCAAAATAAAAATTAGTTTTTGGAACATTGATTGCCTACTGTAGTTTTTCCCGTATACTCTCTGAATATCTACATGCAAAATAATCTGTTTTAAATGATAATTATGTTAATTTGATTTATTTTAAAATCTTAAGTATCATTGAAGTTTTCTGTTTATATTATTCTTATAGCAATCACACGATGCCCAAATCAACTAATTTAATTGAAGTTTTTTCTATTGAAATGTTCCTTGTCAAAAGTCGTATGTAAAATATGCCCTCCCGAAGCAAGATTATTATTATTCAAGTTTAAAGTAATACAAGAGTGAAGTTGATTGACTAGCAGAAATCGAATTATTTGGATATGGTCTTATACGATGTCAATGCATGCTCCAAATATGCATTGACGCATAATTTATCGATTTTGGAATTACTGTTTGATATTAGCTGTTATCATTACGTAACCTATTCAATTCAGAGTTCCCATAGAAACACTGGGCAAAATACAAATAAGTTTCTAACAAATTTGCTTGTAAATTGTTTCATTACAACTTGTACATAAACCAAGAAATCTGTGTCACTCTACATCACACAAGAGTGTTAAATGGACATTGAGTGTTAAAATTAGGGTTTAAAAGTTTGTATTCCAATATTAAAAGTGAAATCAGATTATATTTTTGTGAAAAATGTCTAAGCAACAAATTTTACCAAGAACAGAATATAATTGTCCCTGTCAAACCATTCTTGTGTGTGTTAGAGTTGTTTGAATTAATGATTTTTTGAGCATATCCTGAACGTTTTAGATGTAATCAAATATCTAATAAAGTAGTAGCCTAATAACAAATGTTTGAGTTTCCGTTTATCACCAGATGTTTGGCGGCCATACAGTTTAAAATTATATTTTTTTATGGCTGAGATGTGTTTTATGTTTTGATAAAATTTCATATTTCATTTACCAAGTTATACTAAAATTCTGAAACAAACTACGGCTTTAATAACATCGGCAGTATGTAATATATCAGATATTAACACCAAGCACAAGCATGAGCTCAACTTTTTTATCATTTAACCGGACTTACTTGATGCCCAGAATTTACTTACTAGAACGGCAGTGTTTAGAATCGAGAAATGCATAGAAATAAAACTACTGTCAAGAAACAAAGAATAAATCACCAGTTATCTGGCAATGGGTGAAATATTCTGAATTGTATCACAAGTATAGTGGAATGCCAAAAAATAAGTGGGCCGTGGTGGCTCCAGCGCGTACATAGGCCCCGCGCTTAGGATTTGAGTACCCATTATAATTATAACCACATATAAATCAACGTGGTCATTCTATACATGCAAGACTCTTAAAGTACAGTTACTTCTATTGCTATTTACTACTCAAGATGATCAAATGTAAACAAAAATTTATGTCCTATTATAAAATCTTAATTTACAGTCATTATTCTTATTTATCGAGACCGGGTCCGGCGCAATCCTTCTTTCATACCGCATCACAATAGTTAATGGCGGTCTTGTTCGTGGCACTCAAAGGTATTATGGCCATCATAACGAAATTTCAAGTCAACGAAGGTCAATCGTTTTGATAGAGCGACCCCCCAATAAAACATTTGAGAAGCCCGAATTTGTCTTTTATCGTCTGAATTGTATATAAACCATAAATATTTATACAAGACAAGCCGTATGCTGCTAAAGCCAAATGATCTTCAGCGAGATATGGGTATTTTGCCCTAATTTTGAGCCACAGTTTAAACTTCCTTTAACAAATACAGCCAGGAACATTATTAGGAGAACATAAATATTTTAAACATACCTTTGTATAAATTCGTAGGTTCTTGCTGCCGATTTCGGGTATTTATGTTGAACACATAAAGGCAACAAAAACAATACACTAGTGCAGAAAATAGTCCTGAAACCTAGCGGCTATAAAGCCTTCCAGATACACCATCTGTACTTATCGGCCGGACCAGGAAGAGAATCTCCTGAAAGAAAATTTTATAGGTTGAATTGTAATTGCTTGTTAAATCGCATACGTTTGTAATTCTGAAATCTTCAGTTATGATGAAACGATTAAAGTTTCGGATTGTTTGTAAATTTTATTGGTGTAGTTTTGAGCATTTACCTGAAGACAGGGATAAAAATTTACTATACTGAATGCACTCTAAAATAATATTTTTGGGTGCTCCCGAAGTATGCGAACCAAGAATGCGGACATCGGAACGTAACATGGGTAACAGGTTAGGCGATAATTTTTTTCCAATTTTCCTTATTTTAGTCCTATTATCAGTTCGAAGACTAGTCAAGAGCCTCCCGTAGTATTTATAGCTAAAATTATGGCCTAACCCTAACCTAGTACACATATTACATTCCGATGTCCGCCATCTTGGTTCGCATACTTCGGGAACCCCTATTTTTGTTTATAGAATATACTCTAAATTAGGGAGGGCAGTCAACAAAAATGCCCAAGGAGTCTGTATATGAAGGATGAGTTAGAATTTGGTAATGCAGGAAATTCAAGGTAAACAGATACTTTCCCAATCAAAAGTTTGAAATATTGATTAGTACGAGTTTCGGATCGAATAAAAGGGGCTATCTTTTATGTCATAGTCAAGTTTATTTTTTTCATCCAGTGAAAAAAAATTAACATGCAATGTTCAGACGAATAATATTGAATACATATTTCACTGGGGAAGGAAGTCGCGGGGAACCAAAGCTGGTTATCAAGCAGCGACACCCAAGGTTCAAATGTCTAAATAAACATTAGCAAGTTTCAGCAACTTGATTGTTGATTCAGTTCAAAAGCAAAATAATAACGGGCCGACTAATACCATACGCGAATATCGACTGGTAACCAACCGGACGAGAAACCGTGTTTGCAGTATCAATCACGACTCTAGAGCAGTGATATCTGAATATATAAATAGTTGCAGTAAGGTATTGATGTATCCGTGATATTTTAAATATACCAGAGGTAAACTATGTATTCACTACTGCAGACCCACTATACGCTCCATTATATTTAATTCAATCTGAGAGTACCGTCCGTGTAGGCGTACTACACTCGCCATTCAAACGTTGCTGAAATTCTCGTCGCCAGTTATCAGTAACCAAGTACCTAGCGTATAACCGACTTGAATAATCTGCCTAGCCTAAACTTACCATAACCGACATTGCGCAAACCCTCGCAACCAGCAACAGAACGAACTGCCAACCATCCCGCCCAAATCCGCAGCAGACGACATCTCTTGCGAAGATGATTATTTTCGTATCATTTGAGTTTCATCCATGCCAAGTTTGGCACCTGTGCCTCTGTTTTAGTGCTTTAATCTACAACATTGGTTCCCAAACTTTTAAAAAAATATTTCATTACGGACCCCTTGCAATTTTTTTTAAATGATTCCCGGCCTTGTGCACCAAAACAAAACGTTAGATTATTAGAAGATCACAACAAAAAATCAATGCGCCGTATAGTGAAAAACATTAAAACGAATAAATGTATATGATGAAGTTTAATGAGATGGGTGCACTTGTTTCGTTGTAAAACAGCATTTAAAAGCAAACTGGCATTCCTTCAACTGCATACTGTAACTTGCCCATAAACTAACAAACATGCAAAAAGGCATTGTCGGCTACACCTCTGCAGTTAGTTAACTTGTATTGGCAGCAATTGAACTCTCTCTGTGATATCACAGGTCCACAGCTTTGTGACATCACAATGGGGCTGCGTGATCAAAAAAGTAAGTGAAGAATCAGTGTCTCCAGCAGTGATTGCGAAGCAGCAAAAGGCGACAAGTGTGTGTTTGCAAATTTGAGCACTTAATTTTTGTATTATCAAGCTATGAACCATATAACAACTTTCTTTCGCGGACCCGCCGAAAGTGCTTCACGGATCCCAAAAGGTACGCAGATCCCTCTTTGGGAACCACAGATCTATAACAACAGTCATTCGCTAGTAAGCCCGGCCTCCACCGCATATGAGGCAATACAAAATTTATAAAAAAAAAAATATGTAGGCCACAAATGAATATCAATTAAACACGTAAAAAAATATATATATACGTCAAAAATAAAGAAGAAGAATCAATGTTAGATCAAAAAATTTACTGCACAAACAAGTTACCTAAACCAGTGTTACCAACTTGGATTATTTTAATCTAGTTTTAGATTATTTTCGTATGATTTAGATGTAAGAAATACCCATTTAGATGTTAGATTATTTTCTGAATTATTTCAGCATTCATTCAGATATATTTAGATTATTTGGACAAATCTTATTTTGCATTTGTTCTTTAGTGACAAAGAATTGAAGTTCATTTCACTAGTACCTAACAGTACATAAAGATAGGTTTTGTGGATTTATTACAGAAAAGCTTTCCAGTCAAGTTTAATAGTGTTCAAAACAAGGAGAGAGGCTAGCTAAAATATTGTCAAGTATTGAATACTCTGAAAGTGGCGTGAACTGAATGCTGTTGTTATGCAGTTATGCAAAAATCTGAAATCAGGAAATATTGTTGTTCACTAATTTTACCCCTGTAAGTAGGGATGTGCAATATAGAATAATGTACTATTCTAGAATACTTAAATCGAATTCAGAATACCGAATCCTATTCTATTTTTATTGTTATTTAAATTTGGAAATTCCCCCACCATATTGATGTATTATAATTAAAAAAAAATAAATTGATTGGATTTTATTTTCCACCAAACAGTCTGAACAGTGGAATATAAGAATTTTAACGAATGCATTTTGCCTTGAATTGTTCAAAATTTATGTGATCTATAAATACTTCGTTGAAACAAATCGCGTATTATACACTTTTTAGTACTAAAATCTAATTTTTCAGTTATTATCGTTATATAATAATGTTGCTTAATGTCCTTCGATAGTATATGGCCGAATAGAAGAGCTGCCTCAACGTGTGACAACTTTTTTTAATTTATCGTCAACAATACCGCCCGACACTCGACCAAACGTGTGTCGAGCTTGAACCATAGGAATGGATTCATTGAATTTTTGTTTTACGATATAATTTTGTATTTTCGGAAACAGTGTGTCCTAAAAAATAGAAATTCTTCTAAATAAATTGCAAAAATATTTTAACATCTGACGTCTGGTAAACATCATTTTCCGGGAGAACTCGGAAGGCCGCGAAATATCATTTGATTTGAAAAAAAAATAAAGAATGTTTTAAGTATTCAATGTTCTACTTAGGGTTTTGTTTTTTATCAATTCTAAATAAAACATCGTGTTTTAAAACAAGGGCTTGTTTTAAATCAAATTTTTTCTGTATTTTTTATTGAAATACCCCTTGCATCGCCGCGAAACTACGCCAAAACGTGGCATTCGGGCAGCTGTACATGCAGCCGGAATTCTAATTTTAAAAATATAAGAGAAAATTCCCATTTTGACTTTTACTTTTATTGCGTACATTTATGGCGGCTTTCGTATCTCCACAAAAGTCATTAGATTTTAACCTGGATATCAAAGAGACGTTTTAAGTAAGAAAAATTATAAAAATTAGCTTACATGCCTACTATAAAATCAATTAGATGAATGGCAGCCTTCGGCAAAACGAGTGGGTTGAGATAATGAAGAATATGCTTACATCGACGGCGAATGAGACACGCTAGCTTGGCCTATGTTAATTGAAAGAGTCCTCTGATGCAAAGACGCCTCAACTAATCTGTTATGACGCCACGATGTGGAGGAAAACAGGCAGAAAAAAACTTGATTTAAAACAATTGTTTTAAAACAATTCTTTTTGAACAAATCCCTAGTTCTACTTACTTACAGGATCTTCAATAAATCTTGTATCTTTGCAATATTCAATATTAGTCTGTTTGATATTCGGAGATTGTAGAGAGAAAAAAATTACATTCATAAATATTGTGTACATGTTTAAGTTGTTAACTGACGTTCAAGCCACTTACCAACAGCAGCAAAAAGTTGACAAGAATTTAATTGAAATACATACACACAGGTCATGAGGCAACAAGCTTTCAATTCTTCTCATGATAAATACTTCAGTTACACTACTTATGAATATAAATAATTATTATTCTTTATGGCAAAATTTTCGTTTTTTTCTTTATTGAACATGTAACTTTCGTATATTTGGATAACTATTTTTTAAATTTAGATTATTTTAGATGTTTTTTGTTGAAATTCTAGATTCTTTTACCGCTGAACAGTTGGCAACCCTGGCCTAAACTCACACGCACTCCCCAGATGTCATTACCACGAAGACGTCTGGTATGGCCTTAGAGTACGGATGTTGATGAATGTTTTTTTCTGGAAAATCAAACAGTGGGTATACTAAGCAAGATCGCTCATCAGACTGGGCTTGCACCTAAGTTATAATGAATCGCTATTGCAACCCTTGTCTCATTATTACATCGTTCTACTTGAGAACTCTCCGCCGTAACTTCTCATTCAATCAGATAAGTGAGGTTAGTTTTTACTTGTTTATTCGCGGTATATTAGTTTTTTCTAATATGTAAAAACTTAGCTGGACCAATCGATTTCAATAAAGCATTCCTTCAATGCTTCAAACGCTCGCCAGTTTAGATATCTAATCAAAGACGGGATGCCGTTAGAGTCATAGGCGTAGCCAGGGCGGGGGGCCAGAGGGGCCATGGCCCCCCCCCAAAATTTTCAAGAATTCCATTCCTAATCCACCAGTTTTGTGGCATCTTGTCTCGTCACGCTTGCTGATTGTCATTGTTACGTCACAAAGACTTGACCGTTCGCTCTTATGAGCAGTATGGGAAAGACTGTTTCGCAAGCTTTCGGTCAGTTACTCGGTCTTGATTTGTTCTCGCCGGATTTTTATTCGAAACGCTTAGATTTTGATGACCAAATTACTTCGATGGCTAAATTTAAACAGGCGAAATTCGATAGTTTTTTTCAGCGAAATAAAGACTCGCTTTCCTCAAATACATCAATAAGCGCTTCTCAGGCTGTGGATGCACCGGTTACGTCAGTTACGTCTATCACTTCTATTCCCGAAGATGAACTAATAATCAACGAAGGGAAAACAAACGATCTTGGATTTATTCTTAAGAAACATACACAGCTTACCGATGCGGAGAGATACAGGCTTCTAACTTCGGATTGCCCGAAAAACGTGACGATTCTGGATACTGTTAGACAAAGCCGTCGTAAATTTCTCAAAAAATGGCTTGACGATAACAGATTTTGCAGTTCAGCAGTTGGTTAGTTTACACCCAACTCTCTGATGGGGGTGGTTTGTGTAAGATATGCATAGTCATGCAAGCACGTTTGAAGCATGGAACTCTCAGGGACACTGCCTTTGTTACAAGACCATGCATTGACTACAAAAAATTTATGGAAAAGGCAGTAGCACACCGAGACACAAATTACCACCGAGAATCAAATATAGCTGCGAAAAATTTCGTCAAAAGCATGGAAACTGGTCAAAATGTGCGTGCAAACATGGAGGCCCAATATGCTACGCAAACAAAAGAAAACAGACGAATAATGACTTCCATTGTCAAGACTGTCATGTTCTGTGCTTCGGGTAACATATCCTTGCGCGGACATTCCGGGGATAGTGGAAATTTTGTGAACCTTCTTCTATTTCGTATCGACGCAGGGGATGAAGATTTGAAATGGCATTTCGCTCGAATGGCCGGAAACGCTAAGTATACAAGCCCGATGATACAAAATGAAATTCTCAAGGTAGCAAGCAACATGATAGTGCAAGATATCGTTATGGAGGCTAATAAATCGTTTGTGTCCGTAATAGCCGATGAATCATGTGATATTTCTGGGAAAGAACTGAGCATCGTTTTGAGGTATGTGAAAGGTGGTGGAGTGTGCGAGCGCTTCACAGGATTAGTAGAAATGGATTCTGTTTCTGCCGAATCAATTTCCTCAAATATTTTGACCCACCTCTCTGGTATAGGAGTAAATTTGCAAAAACTTGTGGGGCAAGGCTATGATGGTGCAACGACAATGGCAGGTCACGTCAGCGGTGTGCAAAAACGCATTCGTGATAAATACCCGCGCGCAATATTTGTGCACTGCGCTTCTCATTGTTTGAATTTGGTCAAAATGACCAAAGTAAAGTTGCAATCATCAGAAGCACCTGTGATATCATTCGTGAGACTATTCGTTTTTTCAGGGAGAGCCCTAAAAGGCGCGCGGGTTTAGGAATTAACATCCCTTTGTTCTGCGCCACCAGATGGTCTGAGAAGTACAAGAGCATCCGAATCTTCAAATGCAACTTCAAACGAGTACGTGAGGCTCTTGATTCTTTGGCGAGAGATGCTAACAGTGAGACGCGGGCGAAGGCTTTTTCTCTGAAATCTGCTCTAGAAAAGTCGTCGGTTATCTACGCCGTATGTTTGATTAGTCGATATTCGGCACTAATGGAGCCACTAGCGCGCGCACTTCAGGCGGTCGGAGTCAGTGTGCCGTCAGTAAAGAACCTCACATCCTCTCTTCAGAGCTATATCGCTGAAGAACGCAATGACTCTGAAATCGCATTGAATATTTACAAAGAAGCTTGTGAAATAGCTGGCTTGAAAGAGTTGACAATACCCAGAGTAGTCGAAGTACAAGTTTATCGCGACAATGTCTGTGCTGATTCAGCATCCCAGTATTTTAAACGTTCCGTATATCTCTCATACGTCGACGGCTTGAGCTGCTCTATTCGGGAACGCTTCATTGGCAACCCATCATTTTTTTCATTGCTATCAATTCTTCCACCAAGCAAACCAGTTCACGTGGATGAGGTAGAGCGTCTGTATTTATTGGATAACCTCCAGAATGAAGTGAGACTGTGGAGAACTTCTTTAAGTTCCGACGTCAACGACGAATGTTTAGAGGGGCTTCTTCTGAGCGCTCGAGATTATCCAAGCGTGTACACTGCAATACAGATCGTTATGACGCTACTAGAAACCACCGTGGGGGCTGAGCGGTCTTTCTCATGCATGAAACGGGTAAAGACATGGCTGCGCTCATCAATGACGTCCAATCGCCTTTCTGATTTGTGTGTGCTTCACTGTCACCGTGAAATGGTCACCGAGGAGAAAATTAATCGAGTTGTGTCGAGCATAGTTGGCGGGAAGCGAAGAATGGACTTTTAATCGGGGCGATGTATTTTACTTATTCAAATTGCGTTGTTAATATTTGTTGTTTCAAATAAAAAATTGTTTATTAATGGATTTTGTATTCACAAAAATCCAGCTGAGTAATTGAATCAGTTTGCTTGTTGACCAACTGTTGTTGTTTTGCGCTTGAAAAACGGGTGTTTTAAACCCAATATAATTTCTAAAATTTTCAAATTTGGCCCCCCCCAAAATTTTGGGCTGGCTACGCCACTGGTTAGAGTCACAATACCTGTAGGACATTGATGGTTTTGCTTCAAAATAGAAAATGGGATCTTGTCGGCGATTTATCACTGGTATCCGCAGAACTTTTGTAACACCACTATATTCACGAAATGACGCCGGACCTATGCCGGAAATGTTGATATGTCGTATTAGACGAATATATTGGCGAGATTAAAGTATGATTATATTTAAATCATCTTTTTAAAAAGTTGCCAGTGATTTAGAAACATATTCTATCGAAAATGGGGTTGTTTATGACATTCAAATTTACATTCTTTATGAATTTTATGAAAACCATTCGCAACTAAACATTTACTTATGTTGGACAATCATTTGGCCTAACGATTTTATGCCACTTAAATAAACATCCGAATTACCCTACCTTCAATGAATTCATAAAAATTGGAAGCCGAATTTTAAAACGCCAGAGAGAAATAGAAGAATTTTACCTTAAGAATAGGAGAAGTATGAAGCGTGTCCCAACAAGATGAAAAATCTGCACTGATAAAATAAAACAAAATTATGAGCATGAAAATAACATATTGTTACGTTTGTCATTCTTTTCGTCATTTGTCGCGTTAAATAATTTGTTTGGGCGCGTTTTATGTACCGTATTTCTTTGAAAAGTCCCTTCGTCTGTAGTTGATTCATTATTTCATCATTTTGATTATTTTTCGTTGATTTTTCACCTCATAATTTTTTAAAAGTTCGTTTCGTTTGTCCGTTAGCCATCGTCAAGATTTATCGTTTTGTCGTTCCATAGCCGTCTACCATTGTTCAACTGTTGTTTATCTTTAATGCATTGTCATCTCGTTCTTTGTTCGTTCTTAAGCGTCCGCCCTGGGAAGAAAAATTAGCGATTATTTTTAGCTAATGGCCCCTATACGCTTAGGTTAGTAGGAATCGTGAATATTACTTAACTTTTGTTCCTCCGTAGATGTTGTTGATCTCCGTTGGCACAACAGCAGCGAATCTGACTCCTCTCAGATAGGCACAATTCTCCGTCGGGGTCTCACCAATTTTATAGGAACCGGTTAATATTATTTAACCCAGCACACGATTCTCTCTGTTTCTGTTAGGGCAGAGCTGAACCCAGCAGACACGAATAGTAACAAAGCAACCAACCTTATATTTGTTGTATTTAGACGACACGAGAAGAATATTATAACACGTTAATTTTTTTTACCTTTTTCAAATTAAGAAGAAATCTTGTCCTACTGGGAATTACTTTTTTTCTTACTGTTAAAAATATGGTCTAAATAACTAATATCCCTATATAGGTATAATGTAAAGTTGCACAATCGAATTGAATTGTTCCAAATAGCAAATAAAGAAATACCCATCCAAAGCTTTGTCTTACGTTTTACAGGCTTCAAGGAAGGTATTGTTTGAAATAAAACCTTTCCTTGAATTTGTCATTGATTCATCAATGTTTTGAAATAGAGTAATAGGCTGTTCTGCCTGTACTTCATAAACGTTGATTTCAGGTATAAGAGAAAATACAACTTGCTTGCTTGTTGAGGTTTATCCGGTTCAGCGACATACAGTTTTGACGTAATCAATTTGAATCTATCCCATGGAAATGCAGATTTATAAAATTGTCGCTTTCTAGTTTTTAAAATAATCGGTTACAACGGACAAACAATCGTATGAACTTGGAATTTTGCTGAACCAACTTTGATCGCTTTCTACGATTATACTGATTTGAAAACACAGCGCTTACTGGAATAGACCTGTGGACGATCTTCTTTGACCACATTGTATTAAATCTATGTATTTGACTAAATTCTTAGTGCTGCTTTATATTGCTATCTGTCTAGGCCAGGGGTCACCAAACTACGGCCCGCGGACCGGATCCGGCCTTTGTCCTTCTTTCATCCGGCCCGCAATAACACGAAAAAATGGCGAATTTTTTTTTCCAAGGAATATTTTCCCGAGCATCGACTTCCTTGTTCATATCGTAACATTGACCATTCAGCTTGATGCAAAAAATGACGTAACAATAGACCATTTCGCATCCGCTCTGACACTCTTTTCACTCGGACAGATTTTCAGTCGTGGTTTCAAACAATACCTCGTTTTCGCGATTTTGAATGCTATTCGTTATTTTTTGGTCGTGATTCCGAAATTTAAGTTCGAATCAAATAGCCTACGTCATTCATCATTTTACCTTCTTAGAAGTTTAATTTTAATTTTCTAGAAATAGCTACGATAAAATAGGCTAAAATTTTCTACCGGTATCCAACATTGCGAAGGATGCACTCGTGGCTCATGCTTTCGGCGAAACTGTTATTGACTCATACCTGGCCCGCGGTCAAATAAGTTTGACCCCTGTCTAGGCCATCACCAAGATATGACACCGGCCATCGATGATTAATAAATTATCCACACGATAGTCAAGAACAACCGCGTACCAGCCATTATATTAGTTATATAGTTTCCATTGCCTGTCCTAGAACGACCTTACGTTGTTGGACACGTAGTGGACATAGCGATCGTTTCAATATTATGTTGTTGTTCTTGTTATTATTCTCTTTCGTCATGATGAAATCGCTTGTCACTTCGAATATTGGACCAATTGCTTTGAAAAATTCAGTAGTTGAAGATTGATTTTTTTTTGCCAGAAGGCTATTACCTTTACTTATTTCAATAGTCAAGAACAACCGCGTACCAGCCATTATATTAGTTATATAGTTTCCATTGCCTGTCCTAGAACGAGCTTACATTGTTGGACACGTAGTGGACATAGCGATCGTTTCAATATTATGTTGTTGTTCTTATTATTATTATTCTCTTTCGTCATGATGAAATCGCTTTTTCTTCGAATACTGGACCAATTGCTTTGAAAATTTCAGTAGTTGAAGATTGATTTTTTTTTGGCAGAAGGCTATTACTTTTATTTCAAAAACTTCTGTGAACTTTAAGAGATTCGTTTTTTGAGTGCGAAGATGTGATCAGAACAAAAAAAAATAGCGGCACCTTGTGGCGATTCCGCGAGGACAGCTGAGAAGCGAACGTAATTCTCACTTCGCTAAGATTTGTTTGTGGGGAACGGTAAACTGTGCGGTACCGGTAACTGGTGTTATAGTATAGTGCGACTCGGATCGCTTGTGTTACTACATTTATAAGTTAGACGTGTCCATATATTTGAGCATAGCTCTCTTGTTATTGTTGACTTGATTATTTTGTATTGATTGCCAGATAAATTGCTGGTTGAATATTCAAAATTGGGTATTTTGTTTCATACCAATCAGAATAACTTGTAACCAGCCTGTATCCGTTGCTTTCTGCAACTCACTTGTTGAGAGCAGGAATCGATATACAAGCTTCAAGACTGACGTTTAGCTAAATGTGCGAGGGCGAGCTACCGGTGGTTTTGCCATCAAACGACCAACGTCCATTGCTTCGTCTTATCATAGTTACTCAGTTCCGAGAACAGATTCAGCCATAACGCACAGTTTCTTCGGCTCTACATTTCTAAATGAATCATCCTGCTGTTTTCCTCGCAGCTCCAGTCTCCTTGATCCCAGGTAAGATTTGGGCAAAGTAATTTTGTAACTTCCCAATATCTTTAGACATGTTGTCCTGGTCTTTACATGTGTAGAATACGCGGTAAGTTTCTCTACGACTGCTGAGTGACTTCCTTATTATTGTCCGCTTCTATTCTTTAATGAAACGTATAAAATCCTTGTGTATTGTATTGTAAAACAACTTACGGAAGCTTGTTGAGGTAAGTGTGATCGCAGAGTCGGAATTCTAGTGACAAACCGTGGGACGACTCAAAAATTGAATCGTGGCTAACGCGTCGCGCCCGACTAATCAACGGACCTAGATGTCGCCATACATACATATATATATATACATTTTTTCTGGCCGTAACAAACCTAGTATACGAAAGCCCTTTTGCCGCCGAAAAAAAGTTTCAGGAAACAGCATCGTAAAATAATGAAAGTTCCTTGTACGGGACACTGATCAAAATATCCATAGTTAACGCTCTGCAGCTATATGGCCGCCATTCAACTTCCATTCCCGTAATCTGAATGCGGATTTTTGCAACGAGCATTCTTGTTTCTAAGTCCTTGCAATCAATCCCATAACACTAGTCACAATAAGGGTGAACGCAGCTTTCCACAAAATTAACTGCCAGGGCAGTCAATCTATAACACCAGTCACAATAAGTGTGAACACCGCTTTCCACATAATTGTCACTAGTTACTCCCATATGGTTAACTTCTAATACAAAATGTCATATTTGATGTTGACAATCGCCAGACTGGCACATCCAAGACTTGCAGACGCATAAAAACCACACTCCAGTTAAACAGGGAATTATATAAATGTGTAAAGTATTTTATTAGAATATTCTACTCTCTTGTGATAAACTTCAAAACGTTTGTCAGTTGTTTTGTGGAGATGCGCATGTTAATCAATGTAAATGATAGTGCTTCGCGAAACCGTTTGTACTTTTTGTGTTTGTGTATTAGAATCCATTTGATTACGCTTAGAACGATCACCGCAAAACTCCTTGCGCACAGACAGTTGAAATGAAAGAATACGTAATATTGGTGCGAGTTTCCTAACTCTTGTTTTTAACTATATTCAGCGTTCAACTATATCCTTAATGATGCTTTGTATTGAGATTCCATCGATCTGGGCCATCATCAAATATAAAGCCCTTAATTATCAACAAGAGGGTTAAAATAAACTTCACAACAGCAGTTACCAACAGGCACTCATCAACATGCAATAAATCTAACTTCCAAAGATTCCGATAATCGTTGAAGTGCCTGGTGTCTCTAGGCCCACGCAGTTATGTTTCAATGAACATTCACAAAGAATATGTGTTAATCGATTTGTTTAACGATAATCTAAGCATTGCTTTGCACATATCTCTGCTCTGTATTAGAGATGTACCGATGTATCGGTATCGGCAATATCGGCCATGTATCGGTATCGGTTAGATTAAGACCGATATTCCCGATATATTTACCTTTTTGATATGGTCCAGAATGTTTTCGAAAGATAAGTTGGAATACTACTTTTTAATTTATTTTTGTCTGGAGAGATCGTGAGCTATGAGCTATACATGTCCCCACACCCGCGAGAGAATAGGATTCACGTGTTTTTAGCTATTTATCAGCTAAACTAGCTTAACTAATTTGGCTATTTTCGCTGTCAAATTTTTATATCGACATTTTTAATATTACATAGTTTTTATGAAGAAATATATCAACACAGCACATAACAAAAAGCAACTAGGCGCCCAGTTTTAAATTATACAGTGGATAACGGCACATGGACTTTTGGCACGGGTATAAATTCTGACTGTTTGTCGTCAAGTACGAGTGTCATTTAGTCCGTCGACATCGATAAACTAAATTCCGACACAATTATCCCACTACACAGATATTAATTTTAATTCTGCTTAACTACACGATTTCTTTTTAGATATATTGACTTGACCGCCTAGCCCTAGACTGTCTCAAAATATATTTACTTACGACTTATTGCGTCGACGATTACGATTAGCCACTAAATAAAATATTTGTAAAATGCTTTTAATTTGAACGTAGGACGGCGGCGCTAGAATGTGTCGGTGATGTTCGATATTCTTTTAAACACGAATAACGATATTCGAAGCTCGCGATATTAACATTACATTCAAATTGGACATCCCGGCTTATGAGTTTTCTAATTGAACACCGAGATTACTAGCGTTACTGTACAATGTATCTTAATCAGTTACAGCATATGGATACCAAACATTAATTTCATATTATGTGTTAATTTTTTTTTTCGATCTGAAATAATGTGTACTATGAACAACGCTCAAAGACCATTGTTTTAACCCGTCTGCCCTACACAGCATATCTAATTAAGTAATAATTACATAGTATCGGTATCGGAATATCGGCCTTTTTGTAGTATCGGTATCGGCGTTTTTAGCTGGTATCGGATCGGTATCGGCGACAAAAGTGGTATCGGTACATCTCTACTCTGTATCCGACAAAGTCGGTTTATTGAGCATAGTGTGGTTATTCACGAGCTTAATTGATCATTATTACATTGATCGCGCCTGTTCAGCCTCTGTTTGTTAAAGATTATTCGAGCTAATCGTTTTTCTTTTCACGTAATACATTGCCATAAAAAAGTTCGCCCGAGTAAAAAACAGTTCGCACAATTTATCAATTTCTACACGTGTCTCGGCTGCAAAAGCAACGTAGTTTTATACTAATGAAATATCGGAATGTTATAGTTGAGCCTCGCGTTTCGCGCCTTCGCGTTTTAGGTTGATATTTCTCTGGTCAACGCCAGAAAGGATGAACTAACTGCTGATATTGTTTTTGTGTAATGATCACAAGTCACGACTCTTCACTTATATACTGTAAAATTTAGTAGAAAGTTTAATATTTATCTACTGATACCAAGACAATCCTTGGAACATTGGAATGTTATAGCTGAGCATTTTCGTGTTTTAGGTTGATATTTCTCTGGTCAACGCCAGAAAGGATAAATTAACTGCTGGTATTGTTATTGTGTAATGATCACAAGTCACGACTTTTCACTTATATACTGTAAAATTTAGTAGTAAGTTTAATATTTATCTACCGATACCAAGACACTGGTGAATGACATTAAATACTAGGGCTTTCTTTTGCGCTGTATCAACACAAGATGAAAGCACTTCCAACCGTGGGAATTATCTGAAAATATCGGTACTAAAAACACACACGACCCCAATATTTTTAAAAGAGGCGAATGTGGACGTTTCTTTACTGTCATGGCTCGGTAAGCGTTGTACACTTACGCTCGACAAATACTGGACCAGGGAATACGTGTTCCAGTAGAATTGTCAACCTACTTCTCACGTTCTATTTTTTCACGATATATACTCTTTTGTGAGTTTTTCATTAAATTGCCTGTGATGAAAAAATGAGTAAGTAAGGCAATGTAAAACATCAACAATTCGTCATTATATCATGCACGCCACTTTTATTTTGAGTCATGGTAAAGTCTTATTACATGGTGTTTCTGTCTATCTATCGGTTTTAATCAAAACTGGCCCAGTTTTTCATTGGTTTGAACTTTCGTCTGTGACTATGGTAAAAGATTTACAACAACGTGGCGTTTTTGCCCTTTCGTGCGCTGCAGAAATGAATTTTGAGCAAACGCAGCGTTGGGAAATGTTTAATTTCTTGCATAGGACACGATAGTAATGAACGATTAAAACCATCGTAGTCAACGTTCTGCTGCTGTATGGCTGCCATTAAATTTCCATTCCTGGAATATGAGGGCACATTTTCAGCAACGAGCATTCTGTCTTCTAATTAACTGCCTGGGCATTCAATTCCATAACGCCCGTCACAATAAGTGTGAACGCAGTTTTCCACTTCACTTGACACTAATGACTTCTATATGGCAAACTCCAAAATAAAAAGATGTCAGATTTGCCGTTGATAATTGTCAGACTGACAGATCCAAAAGCGGTAAAGTGTAGGGTATCAACAACCTGCAAACCTCGCTATTTGCACCACAATACTGGTGTTGTCTTATCTAAAGCATCTTTTCCAATCAAAGAACGATAGATATATTCGCTTCAACCACAAACTACCATTTAGATTCCAAATTTGAGTAAATCATTCCATAATTTCACAGCGAGATTAGGTTGGCCATATTTTTTATTATGTTGCCTTTGTTGAATCGACGTTTTTAAGGATGTGTTCCGTTTCTTCGTAATAATCATCTCTTTGTGTTATTCAATTTCCTAAATCAATTTTCTTTATATCCATTTCCTTTGTAAGAAATGAATGGACGTGGTCCAAAGTATTAGAAAGTCCGTTATTGATGTAGTGATTCAAGCACGATGTATTGACGCACAGTGCAGTCGGTACTTTAAAGCATTTGCGCTTTAGTTACGGATGTGTGCAATATTGAAAGAAGCACATTAATCTCATCTTCACGATTCGCGTCTGAGTAAAGTAAACAATCCACGTAAAAAGTCAATTTGGTTAGTAATTCGCATTACGTGAGTCCGAGAAGGGCACAACGATATGGACTCTGGGGTTGACTTGTGCAAGAGTCCAGTATAATTATGTCTTTGTACAACTCTGGGCGGTTCTAAAAGTCAAAGTTAGTCCAAGGTAATATTGTTCAATAAAATAAGCATCAGTATATGCTTTTCGTATGAGAACTTTTGAGCGATCATTTCGCTCATCGGTGTACTTGCCAAGCGAACAGACTGTCGTAATGCAAAGGTGGAACAAGTGTAACATTCATTTTTTCACGTGCTATCGATAGCAGGAGATATCCAAATGTTAAAGCTGCACTATTTCCTCCTAACTTAGCCCTGATTATGGCACCGGGCTATTGCCTTTCCGCGTTCGATATGAGCTCGCTAACAATTTCCCAATTGTCCATCTACCGTTAATTTATCGAAGACACCTGTCACCTCGTTGCAATTTGGCGTAGTCAATAAAGGACAGTTCGGAGTAGTTCTTCGCGACAATGAGTATTCATTCGTTAGAACAATACATCTTGTCGCGTAGGAATAAGATCTGTGTGAAGTCATCATATGTCGTCTATGAATGCCGATTTCAACTTGCATTCTTTTT
Organism: Styela clava; assembly: GCF_013122585.1. Classification (NCBI taxonomy): domain Eukaryota; kingdom Metazoa; phylum Chordata; class Ascidiacea; order Stolidobranchia; family Styelidae; genus Styela; species Styela clava. The sequence goes on along the minus strand of NW_024102835.1, from coordinate 13,913,573 downwards.
CTTATTTTTTTACGTTTGTGAACACGAGTTTCTAATTGTGTTCTTAATCGCTTGTCGATGTAGACATCGACCAGGTTTACTAACTACATTACTGTACATGGTTTTCACTTATCTATGATGATCCTACTGGTTCTTGACTCCAATCATTGATTGTTGAAGAATCTTGTGTGATCCGACTCGAATCTAAAATTTTTGATCAATCTGGTGCGACCTTATAGTCAACAATGTATATTTTGGCTTATTTTGTTGGTTGATTGAAGAATAACGTTTCCTCTTTCCGAAACATGCTTTAAATAGTGTAAATATGTTAGACGACTCTTTTAGTCGCACAGTTCAATCTCAAGGCCTATATTTGATTGAGCCAACGTATTTAACTTATATCATTTGTATTGCTTTATATTGAGATTCCATCGATCTGGGCCATCACCAAGAGATGACACCCAGGTGTTTGAAATTATTAACACGACAGAAAAGAATAACTTGGTACCAGCCATTATTTTAGTTATAGGTAAAATTGCCAACAGCAAGCTCTCGTAAAATCCGTCGTAATTCCCAAATTTGCTAAATTGGGAATGTGTCTGACGACTTTCGAGCCACACAGTTCCATCGCACGGCATATGTTTGACTGAACCAGTGTATTTAATACCATCCTTTGTATTGCTTTATATTGAGATTCCATCGTTCTGGGCCATTACCAAGAGATGATACTCATGGATATTGAATTATTCACACAATGGGGTAAAGACCAACATGGTACCAGCCGTTATGTTAGTTATGGTTAAAATTGCCAAGAACAAGCTCTCGTAAGTTCCGTAATAATTCCGAAAGTTGCTAAATTTTAAACTCGCCTGATTCAAGTCACACAGTTCTATTGCAGTGTATATATGTTTGAATGTTTCTATATATTAAACTATATTCTAATATTGTTTTACGTTGAGATTCCATATATCTGGGCCCTATTCGTCCAGATGATCCTATTTTCCAGAGCCCCGTTGATGACCAATCTTGTTTGAGACTTTGATGGCATCAAAACTATGTCAGGTTTTATATCATTTAAATTTTGTGTTAAAAATTTACTGCGCCTCGGATGTACATCAGAAACTGGTTATCAATGACTAGCTGACATTGTTAGTATTGACTTGATTATAGTGTATTAATTATGAAAAAGAGTGCTGGTTGAATATGCGAAATTGAGTATTTTGTATGTTACCTGTCAAAAGAACTTTTAATCAGCATCCTGTCTTCCCGTTGCAGTCTGCTACAATTGTTAGTTATTCTCACTTATCTATTAATAGGTTGCCTATTCGGAATTGGTTAGTTATATGATCGTATTGTTTTTCTATTTACATAATTCATTGTCATAAAGTACGCCTGATTGAAAAATAATTCGCTCAATTTACCAATTTGTACATGGTGTCACGGCTACAGGAGAAACGTAGGTTTATTCCAGTGCGTGCAATTTTTTTCATTGGAATCTCATAGTTGACACTTTTCGCATTTTAAGTTGATATTTCTCTGGTAACCGCCAGAAAATATGAACTAACTGCTGGTATTGTTATTGTGTTGTGATCACAAGTCACGACCCTTCACTTATATGATGTAAATCATCAGTAGAAAGTTTAATATTTATCTACTGATATCAAGGCACTGTCAGGTTTTGGATCACGGTGAATGACATTAAATACTAGGTCTTTCTTTTCGCTTAAAGTATCTACACTAGATGAAAGCACTTCCAACCGTGGGGTCATAATCTGAAAATATCGATACTAAAACACACACGACACCAATATTTTTAATAGAGGCGAATGTGGATGTTTCTTTACTGTCATGGCTTGGTAAGCGTTGTACACTTGTTCTAAACGCGCTCGACAAATACTGGACCAGGGAATACGTGTTTCAGTAATATTGTCAACCTACTTCTCGCGTTCAATTTTTTCACGATATATACCGGTACTCTTTTGTGAGTTTTCCATTAAATAGCCTGTGATAAAAAAATGAGTAATGTAAAACATCAACAATCAATATATTATGCCCGCAGGTTTTCTTTTGCGTCATGGTAAAGTCCCACTATAGGATGCTTGTTACCTTTGAAGCAATCCTATAGTAGAGCTTGGTTAAAAGCACAAATCTCTCTGACTCAGTTAGGGCAGAACCTAACCCAGCAGACAACGAATAGTAACAGTCACCAACCTTTTCCTTGTTGTATTAGACGACACGAGAAGAATATAATAGCACGTTCAGTCCAGTGAATGAATAATATTAATGGATTGTTTTGCTGTTTATATAGAATGGTAGAGACGAATGTCATGCCTTCATGGTTTGGCTTGTTATGTGGTATCATTTATCAATAAATAAAGCAAAAGTCCCGTAATTAAATCTCCGCAATTCTTCTAAACCAATTTAGAAAGTCTTCAGTGGCCAATTATGTAGTTCGCTATAAGTGGTCAGGGTAATCAAAAACGTGCTTTTACAATCCGGTTTTGCTCGAGGGCAAGATAACTTGTTTTCAACTGACGCAATTATTCTTATGAAGGCCAATCAAGTACTTAACGTAAATTGTTTTCGGTATTGATTTTTCCAAATTTAGAAGAAATATTTAGCTAATTCGACATTGCTTTTTTCCTAACTGTTAAAAGTATGGTCTAATAACTAATATCCCAACAAATCTCGGCACTTTAAAGCGGAGCTGGGGCTTTGGGCATATTTACCGTAAATTTATCTAAAAACTATGTAAATTCAATACCAAATTAAAAATGAAAGTTACAGAAAATTACTTTAAAGTATGCACGAACATGGAAAATTTTATGATGATTCTTGACTCATTTCCCAGCTGGCTTGATTTAAAATTGATTTTTTTTTCATATCATTAGTACTTCAAGTATTAATAAACAAAAATATTCATGATTATATGGATACGCACTAATATATATATATATACTGAAATTTAAATATTTAATGGGACAGAAAAGAATTAAGAACAGGGAAATAGGAAAAGTGGAAAGAAGGTTTTAGAAAAGATCGGCGTATTATTGTTTTAAATTTGATATTGACAGTCAAAACAATGATTTCAATTTAACATATTTCTTCACACCTTAACCTTACAACTCGCGAGTATTGGTTTAGCTAGCCTTGATATCCCCTTGTTGGGGTAGAAGCGCATTGAAAAAAAAAATTAGCCGGCTGTGAGCGTTAAGAGAAGAAGAGCGCTTTGTTTATGTGTTTGTTTGATATATTCGTATTAGACGAATACATTGACGAGCTTAAAGTGTGATTCTCTCGGAATCATCTTTTTAAGAAGTTATCAGTGATTTAGAAACATATTCTATTGAAAATGTGGTTGTTTATAACTCTTGAACTTCCAATTATTATGAATTTTATGAAAATCATTTGCAATTAAACATTTATTTTTGTTGGACAATCATTTGGCTTAAACGATTTTTTGCCACCTAAATAAACATCCGAATTACCCTACCTTCAAAGAATTCATAAAAACTGGAAGCCGAATTTTAAAATGCCAGAGAGAAATAGGAGAATAGAGAATAGGAGAAGTATGAAATGTGTCCCAACAAGATGAAAAATCTGTAACTGATAATATAAATCAAAATTATGAACATAAAATAACATAACACGACATTAGTACATTGTTAATTCGTTTCGTCTCTTGCCGCGTTAAATGATTTGATTGAGCTCGCGTTTAATATACCTTATTTCTTTTAAAAGTCCTTCGACTGTTGTTGATTCATTATGTCATCATTTTGATTAGTTTTCGTGATTTTTCACCTCATAATATTTTTAAAAGTTCGTTTCATGTGTCCGTCAGCCATCGTCAATGAATATTCATCGTCCTGTCGTTCCGTGGTCGTTTTAGCAATGTTCAACAGTCCGTGAATTGCATTATTCCGTCTTCATTTCGTTCTTAGAATAGTCTGTAACTGCGTAGAAAAATTTGACGATTAATGTTAGCTAAAGCCCCTTCGTTTAAGTTAGGGAGAATGTGAATAGTACTTAACTTTGTTCCTCCGTAGACTTTGCGAATCTCCGTTTGCGCAACAGTAGCGAATCTGATTCTTTCAGGGTAATTAATATATTATGCCGAAATAATAAATTACTAATCAGTAAAGGTGCGCGGACATTCTAAGCCAGCGGTTCCCAACCTTTCTACCCTGGCGGACCGGCAAAATGAGATTAAATGTACTCGCGAACCGGCAAAATATTGAAATGACTGGAACAGAAAAGAATAACATATATTTGCGTAATACAATGCAATGTCGGGCACTAAATATGCTTCTAGACAAAAAAGCACACTTAAAAACATTTCACCCGGAGAAAAACTATCAAATAATGTGCCGACCAAAAATTAAAAATAATACCATATATTTGCGTAATGAAATGCAGTGCTGGGCACCCATTATGCGTAAGAAAGGCACGCATAAAAATCACACATTAAAAACATGCACAATTAACTCCTGTGAGAATTTTGCTGCTGTTTCGTTTCCAATATAATATTGAAAACGAGGCCTCAAAGAAGTTTTTGCAACACGTAGCTCTGCAGCCGCGTGCAGCCGATTTCTTTGCTTTGTTTTAATTGAATCTAGTGATATTTCTAGTGAAAATGTTTTTTGGCATAACTCAGTAACTGGCTGAAAAGACGGACAACAGTTTGATTGCTCGATTACTGGGCGATGGGTATTCTTTATCATCTGAAATTGTGATAAGTAATTCATTTTCAATCTTGACTGTAAAGTAGAATCGCCATTTTAATCAAGCCTTTTCTTTTTCATTGGGTTCATCATATTAATCCCTCTGCAGTTGATCGACGCCTCAAACGAAATGAATTTACATTACAATGACAAAGTCGTCGATAACTTGGCAACAGGCTCAAAATCCCACTGTGTCTGGAATAGATCCATGCGGCCCATGCTTTTCTGCCTTGACTACCTGTGCGGTCGCAACAAGTTCATATCTTACTGGAATATTATACTGTCCTTGACAGTTTTCTGGTTTAAACAAGGAGATATGCATTACGTTTTATATGGATGGTCACCTTAATCAGAAAAAAGCACGCAGAACAGGAAAAGCACGCGAGCCGATTTTTAGGCTTCTTAATTTTGCGAGATTTGATGGAGCGCATTCGCGATGAATCGGAGCCGAAAAAGGGAAAAGTGTGAATGATCGGCGCCAAGACGTCGCGTAAGACGCCGCCAACATGTCGCGAAAGACGTCACAATATGACGGATAATTGCGTAATGACCAACGCAACTTTGTCTACGGTAAAGCGATTGAGGCGGCATGAAAACAACAAAACAACGAAATTTCTCGCGGACCGGCAAAAATGCTTCGCGGACCGGCGGTTGGGAACCACTGTTCTAAGCCACCCAGTTCCACTACAATGAACATATATTTAAAGGTGTTGTTTTTATTCAACTGTATTATAAGCGTTGCTTGGCACATAGATCTGGTCTCTATATATAGAGGTGGCCTATCGAACGTAGTACAATTATTCACGAGTTTAATTGCTCACATTACCATTGATCATGCCTGATCGGCTTCCGTTTGTTGAAGATTACTTAGCTAATATTTTGGAATGGATTTTATTTCCATACTGATTGTTTGCTATGGACGAGTGGGCGTGAACGAAAAATGATTTGTTGAACTTTTTATTAATTTGTAAAGGTCTTGGCTACATTTAGTTGATATTTTATTAGTAATGATAACAAGTCACGACTCTTCACTTGTATACTATATATTTAGTATCGAGTCTGTTATTTATTTACTGATACCAGGATGTTGTCAGGTTTTAGATCACGGTAAATGGCGTTAATTAGTATGGCATTCTCTCGTCCGGAAAGTATCTAAACTAAATAAGTGCTTCTTTTAAGGTGGAGTCGCGACGGATTTTTTTCCGCAGAGGATAAGTTTCTTGAATGAATGATCGATCTAATTGCTCCGCGCTAATACTCCACGCTGTAATCATCCAAGATATAAAAATTGTTAACATACTAGTTGTAATTTTGGCGCTCAAACAGATTTATTTTATTGTTAACAACTCTCGTTTCTTTTCCCGCACGATCTTGAACAGCAACTAACTTGATCTTCGCTTTATATCTAACTGGCCCACGAACATAACAGAATTCGTGTCGCAGATAGTGTGGTATTGTCCTGTTTGTGTTTCAGTTTTAATACTATCGAAGGGCCTAAGGTACATCACAACCTCGACTGTGATGACTGGTCGCTGAATTTATCAATCGAAATTTTGAAACCCACACAATTGGCAGATCGTAGCTGCACTGTTACCACTCTTTTATTCCACGCTTATTTGACTATTGCATATACGCTTAAAAACTCATCTTCAGAATGGCATGTACAGCGGTTTGAAACCTGAAACATGCTTGATTACCGTATGTTCGACGACTCAATGCCACGTATTCTCATTGCCTGTCACCGCGTCCTGTTCGACTTACTTTGGGAAGGGGAAACGGTAATTGTAATTTGACGTAGTCAATAATGGACAGTTCCGTGTAGTTCTTCGCGGCAAAGAGTATTCCTGCGTTAGAACAATACATCTTGTCACAAAGGAATAAGCTCTGTGTGAAGTCATCATGTGTCGTCTACGAATGCCGATTTCAACTTGCATTCCTTTCCATCTCCTTTACGTTTGTGAACATGAGATTATACTTGTGTTCCCAATCGATTATCGATGCAGACATCTACCAGGTTGACTAACTCTATTACTGTACATGTCTTCCATTATCTAGGATGATCCTTCGGGTTCTTGACACCAATTGGTGATTGTTGAAGAGTTTGGTGTGATTTGACTCTAATCAGAAATTGTTAATCAATCTGGTATGATCCGGCTCAGGTCAGGGCTCCGATCCGATCAGGCAGTTTTCTCCGTGTCGGCGTGGTGTCATCATCGAGGCCGTCGATCCAATCCTAAAACTTTCAACGCCTGGTAAAATAAAGCAACACATAAAAACATATTTCATGATTTGTAAATTTTAAAGAAATTCTACGCAAAAATATCACACTCCGGAATAATGGAATATTATATAAATGTGCACAGTATTTTATCACAATATTCCACTTTCTTATGGTAATCTATGAAACAATTTTTGCCAGATGTCATGCAGAGATGCACTAGCCATTGAATGAAAATAGCTGTGCTCCGCGAAACCGTTTGTGCTTGTTGTGTGTACTAGAATCCATTTGTCTACTCTTAGAACGAACAAACTTTTTGCGCACCGTACGTTTTGGGGTGATGAGGGTAGATCTATAACCGAGTCCACTGGATTCTCCTGATTTCCACGAATGCTCCATACTTTACAATAATCTGGTGAAGCCGTCGCTCACAGAAAAATACATAAGTCTTAAGTGCGAGTTGCCCAACTTTGGTTTTACCTATATTTAACATTACACTTTATCCTTGTGTCGCTTTATATTGAGATTCCATCGATCTGGGTCATTATCGAAAATACAATCCATAATTGTTCGCAAGAGCGTAAAGTTGAACTTCTAAAATTCTAAATAATGGGATGTTGAATATATGTCAAGATATCAATGATATGTTCTTCGACATATTTCAAATTGTTCAGTGGAATCTGATCGATTCCGAAACTTACTTAGGCTTCAGTTCGCCTAAGGTGTTTTTAAATTCTTATGACGTAGTGGGCCTTATAAATACGGATGATAGTTCTGGCTTCCCAAATATGGAAGTTGGGAGATATTACTTGCAATATGGTCATCCGGGTTGTAGAATGAAGCCGATTTGACCGACAGTTTAATTGAACGTTCAAGCAGCTCTTTTTGCTTGGTGTGGAGTGATGCTAGACACTGGTTTTCGATTTCGTTGTACCTATTGATTACGAGTAACTATATACCTATATACCTATCCATTGAGGATACCTTTTGTTTTCCGAATGTATTGGCAGAGGCCAGTAGCTTAAGCCTACTACGTGTCAGGGACTCTTTGATGGACAAACCACTGCTTCTCGGGTTTTCTTCCTCCCATCTACTATCCTCCAATATTGAATATAGGGAGAGGTGAAAAGAGAACTTATAGTATGATATTCGAGCAGTTCCAGAAGTAGATGGTACTATGTTCGTGATCTTTTCGGGTGTTACTTCATGGTCTTCGTAGAAAAATTCTTCATTTGGCAATTTCTGACTCAGTAATTTGAGATCGCTAATATGCAATTTAAACGTGCTTTTTACCGTAACGGAAGAGTATTTTTTTTTTTTCTGGACGAAACCAACCTGGTATACGAAAGCCTTTGTGCCGCCGAAATCAAGCTTTGATGGAACGCAACATTGCAAAATATTAAAATTTCCTTATACGGGACACCGATCAAAAACATCCATAGTCAATGTCCTGCTGCAATATTGCTTCCATTCAACTTCGATTCCCTGAATTTGATGCAAATTTTTGCAACGAGCATTCTTTTTTTATATGTAACTGCCTGGGCATCCAATCCCATAACGCCCGTCACAATAAGGGTGAACGCAGCTTTCCACAAAATTGTCACTAATTACTCAACTCAAACTAATTACTCACAAACCTTTCGGCAAATGCGACACTTTTTGGGTAGGAACATTAAATTGTCATATTCATAACCCATGGTACCCATGTTTGTATTTTAGCGTGTTAACAACGTGAGGGAAAGATCTAAAATTGTTTAATCATTCGGCGTGGTGAAACAACAGCTTTGCAATTGTTTGATATAAGGATTAGTGTGAGCGAAACGATTCAGCTCGTATCAGAAGTAATTTGGCGTCGTGTCATCGTGCTGACGCTTTTGAAGAACTAGATCTATTAATTTATTTTAAAATTAACGTACTGAGAATGCTTTAAAATCAAGTCGCTTAAGAAAATAACAAAGTTATTAATTTGCATGTATTAGCACACCACAAACGTAAATGTTATAATGATTAAAGATAGTTAATAATTGCCGTCGATGAGTTTTACGTATTCTTCAAACCAGAATACCGGTGGAACTACAGCTTCCAAGAAGTATACATATTCATAATGTTTAAGAATAACGAAGTTTAATATTTGTACATATATTATCACATCGTAAAACACATAAGTAAATGTAGAAATAAGTTGTAACTTTGTTGGTATTATATATCAGTGCTCCGCAACCGGTGTGCCGCGAGACGATGCCAAGGGATTTGCAACTTTTCTCTTCTTTTTACATTTTTTTTATTCTTTGTTAATTTTACGTTAGTCTACTACTATACTCTACTTAGGCCTACCATACGTCCCGGTTTGGCCCGGACAGTCCCGGTTTAAACGTGTGTCCTGGTGTCCCGTCCCGGTTAGCAAAATGTCCCGGAATTTCACTTTAGTGAAATTTTCAAAATTAACTCCAACCTGATGCAAAATTATGAATAATTTCGTCCCAAACGGCATAACTTTGCTTTAACTCGAGGCCTATATCTTAATTCTTTTAGCTTATTAGGTTGAGTATAATATCGCGCATAGCTTGAGAAATCCTTAGGGAGGGAAGAATGAGTGACTTTTATTGCGTCATTATTCTATTGACTTCAATGAAACCACAGCAATTATGCATTGGTAGCCTTATTATGCTTGGAGTTGGAGAAGGCATAATAACTTTCATTTGGTTTTGTTTGAGTCATATTATGCTGAAAGTAATCTAGAACTTGAGATTGTGTAGAGCAGCGTTTCTCTAACTGTGTTCGGCGGAACACTAGTGTTCTGCGGAACACTAGTGTTCTGCGAGCGTCTTCGAAGTGTTCCGTGGAAAAGGAATCAAAAATACGTCCAAATGGTCGTCCAACTGACCGTTCGATGTAGCGTCAGTGGCATTTTCGTTAACCGTCGGGCCTAGCTTTTTGACTGTAAAGTTCATTATCACGTTTACATCAATCTTTTTGGTTTTGCTGTCGGCAAACAAGTAGGTCTAAACTCTAAAGAATAAAGTCAGATGGTAAACTCTTTTTCCTCCATCTCTGGCTGGTTTTACTTTGAAATGCTGAAAAAATTACTCATTTTCGTTAAACAAGTAGAAAAATAAACTGCAGGTCTGCAGCTCGCGAAATTGCGACAAGTAGCCTACTTCTATCTCCATTAGACTTAACATTAGAGGCAAACATTACGTAATGGAAAGTAAACGACATAGAATGGTAAAATAAATGATAAATTGTTTCATATACACAACACTTAAATTAAGAAACATTTATAATAAATGCAATATGTAAAATATTCAATCACATTTTAAGTATGTTTAACACAATTATGTTAGTTTTCGCGGCGCATTTGGCAACTCCCCACGAGAATCCATTGAGAACCGCAAAATTACACCCTTTTTCTTTATCAATTTTACCCTTTAATTTTTTGGTGTCCCGCGAGGCGAGATAAAAAGTGCAAGTGTTCCGTGACCGAAAAAGTTTGGGAAACGCAGCTGTAGAGTAATGCAATATTAAAGCTTATAAATTAAAAGATGGAATAAAAATTTGCCAAGCTCAGGCCTTCGGCCTTTCGTCCAGTTATTTCATTCATAGTTTTGAGTTTGTCCCGGATTATGCCCAAGAAATTATGGTAGGTCTAACTCTACTAACGTAAAGTTAACCTGCTTTTACGTTAGCTTGAGCGACACCAATTCAAATTCCTGACTCCCCCACTGTGCATTTGTGACGTAACAAGGAAAGGAATAGGCCTATATGTCAAGCAGATATATTGTAAAGACTATTGTCGAGTCTAAAACATAGCACGTGTAGTCGTGTAGTAATCGAATATAAATAAAACTTGAGCTTAGCGAAAGAATTACCCCTGCGTATTCGAGAAAATTTTCTTTGAAGTAAGAAATGACAGAACGCTAAGACTGAAATTCAGCGAAATACCACTTAATGTGTTTTGGACTTCAATAAAAGAAGAATATAAGCACATTTCCAATGCAGCTATTGAAATATTGCTCCAGTTTTGCACAACTCATGTGTGCGAAGAAAGCTTTTCCTCTTTATTACTGATCAAGAACGATAAACGATCCTGTATAAAAGATGTTAACGGCGAACTTCGAGTTGCTCTTTCACGTATTGTGCTCATTAAAACAACCACAAATTTCGCATTGAAATATGAACATAAAACAAAGTTACACTTTCTGTTTTTCGTTTGTTGTGGTGTGCCGTCGAATTTGGTAAGATTTATAAGTGTGCCGCAAGGTAAAAAAGGTTGCGAATCACTGTTATATATCACAGAAAATCCTTGTTAGAAATTAATGTAAGAAATTGATGTGAACACGTCACAAAAAGTAAAAATATTGCGTCAGTTAAATTAAAAAGAGACTGTTGGAAATTCCATCACTATGAACTCGTTTTTTACCGTAAAAATAAGGCATAGCATTTCGATACTGTTTATAAGTTAATATTCTGTTTTTATGTACTTTTATGTCAACTCCACCAGCAGGGTTTTTAGGGAAGGGGGCATTTTGTTAAACCTGACATTCTTGTAAATATTTTGAAGTCCTTTAGCGGCAAATTTGAAGGTGTTATATCACCTTGACAATAATATGTTTTTGCACGAAGACCCACAAAAGTATCTACTGAAAATTCAACTTAAAAAGCCCCGGTTTCGTTTATCAAACTCAAACTGTTTTATACAACGTCAATGTTGGAAAGAAATAGAGTAGCTTATAAAAGCTGTAGATTAGAAAAGAAAAGACGTTTTATTATTTTTAAACTTGATATCAACTTATCTTGCAATCCAACATACTTCGTCACACTGAAATACTAATCGCTCATGTTTTTGAATAACCCTAGTCGGGTAGATATACCGAACTACAATTTCGCTTGTTGCGGTATGTTGAGAATTCTATCCTTGGCTTTAAAAAATAAAAAAAGGGGCGCTTTGTTTGCTAAAAAAATTGTCACATAATCGTGTTTAATTTCTTCACCGTTGTTATAAAATTTATATAAATGTTCAAAAGTGATCATATTTTTAAAAATATTTAAGTGAATCTATCTTTTATAAACATCTTTCGTTGTACTATAATATCATCAGTTTAATTTAGATTGATACGATTTTCTACCTTATATTTCTGATTTCAAACAAAGGTTCACGTCGTTGATTATCTGGAATTGGTCTTTATTTGTCGTCTGGTACGTTTCCGATTCCTTACCATTGTGTTCCATAATGTGGTGCTTGTCATTGCAGTGCAATCTTGTCTCAAATCAAAAGGTGCTACTGATAACAGTTGTCGGATCACTAATTATTTAGAATAATAGTCTGTGTTTGCTTCCACCATCGAAACGGCCATTTTGATTTCAAATCTGAGGTAAATCGTCCGATAATTCTTGACTGTTAGAGTGACATTGCCTTATTTTTCGCCATGTTTCTTAGGTTGAACAGTCCTTTTTAATACTGAATTGTTTAGATTGTTGCTTTGTATACAGCAGTTCTTCTATCATTTTGAAACATTCTTCCATCGGCTCTTCGCGTTCTTCTAAATAAATATTTTTGAACTGTTTTAGAGATATTTATTACTGCTTGAACAGGGGCAGAAAACGATTTTTTGGCTTTGAGAAGCAAATACCGCAGTATTTTATCTGTAATATTCAAGACGCCAATATTCAACTTAGGGCTATGAAAATTCGTCCAATTGAAGATCTTTACTAATACTTTTCATAATTTTTTTCATAAATTTACAGACTTAACCTAGCTCCTAGCTAACCAATAGATATTGACTGTTCAACATGGGCGTGTAGGATTCTTTTTGTCGACAGTGAAAAGCTATGTTATTTCAGTATTTATGTGCGTTGTGGCTGATTATATAAACGACAATGTTGTTGCCTAAAGATGTAGAGCAGGGTCGACAACCTTTCGTCGCTCGCGGGCTAAAATTAAGAGTTGCAAGTTATTGGCGGGCGCATATTTTCAGAAAGTTGAAAACCGAGCGGATGATACTTTTTATAATAAAAATCAAGCGGTGATACATCTCTTGAAATAAATATAGATTTATTTCCTCATTGCATTGCATCTCAAAAAATTCCACTAGAATATTTTCGGAACCATTGAACCCTTTGCACTTAGCATCAACTTTTCTGCGTTTTGTTGAACGAGTAATTGTCAATTTTATACTTGTTAGATTATAACATAATTTAGTCTGCCCCTGATGTAGAGCCTAACAACCAATTGTGTTGTGCTGCTTACCTCATGATCGGAAAAAAATTTAAGAATTCTCCCACGAACCCATCTCAGAATTACCCCCCCCCCCCTCTGAAATATCAAAGACAAGTGTGTTTCAAGCAAATTTTTTTTAAATGAACATCTAACGTGATACAGCTTTGGAATACTAACAGTGTAATGGAGGTTTTGAATATGAAGAAACATGGAATGAAAAATTTTTTGATGGAAAAACGTGGAATGAAAATTTTTTTGAATATGAAAAACATAAAATGAAAAACTCTGTACACTTATATGGAACAAAAAAAAAACATAATGCAGAAAACGTACACTGGAAATAAACTGACAGCTTTCAAATATGAACAGTGTAAATGATGTCTTAAACAGTGTTTTGAATAAGCAGAATCAGAAAAGGGGGCATACAAAATATAACACTGCTGACATATGAGAAATCCAATATATACAGACAGATAACATATGAAAAAACGTGTAATAAAAAATGAAGAAACCTATATGAAAACGCTTTTCTATTGGTCGTATTCCACCACTGTGGTACAATTCGAAGCATTGATCAACGTGTAAGAACACGTTGCATATGGGGCAATGATATTGGGTCCAATTCCTTGTTTTAGTGCTGGGACCAGCTCCCTCCTCTTTTCTCTTTGATCGATCTTTCTTACTACAAACATGGCACCTTCTTTGCACATGCTGTCTTCCAGTTCCAGCACCAGCAGCATTCAATTTTGGAAAGTGGCGCCCAGATAGTCTGACGTGGGATGCAACTCGATGGCTTTGGCTAATTGTTCTTAATGTGCTTCACAAGTGAGCTTATAGACTACTTCCTCAACATATTCTAGGAAATTCAATCTCTTCAAATCGTTGATGATTTGAGCTGCCATGGTATAAAGTTCACAACAGTGAGATTGAAAAGATGGAAAAAAAGTTTCTTTCATCATTTTTTTGTCTTTCTTTCAAAAAGACAACATCTGGTGCGGCTTATCAACACCAGCCATGTTGTCATTATAATCCTAAATAACGACATGCTTTATTTTATCTTTGTATCCCCAAGACCCACGAACTTTGGACTGTTTTAGTGTCGTTTATGTGTTTTGTGGAAAGCATAAGTACATCACGCTTGTCTTTCCAATTCAAAACAAGTAGTGGGCCTTTTCTGGCAGACACTACCACCCCTTTTTTGAGTTGTTTTTGAATCGTACTTCTTGGTAGGCCACGCCATCAATTCGGTATGTACCAACCACGCCAGTTTTTTCTCTGTACAACTCAGCTTGGCTACAAACAGTTTGGGTGATGTATAGTATTGATCAGTATACACTTCATGTCCGACACCTAAATAATTCCTCATGAGGTGCATCACAACTGCATGTGTGGTGTTGGACTCATCGCTGACTTTCCCTGTTGCGATCTTGAACCCCAAACAATATCCAGATTCAGATTCACATATTTCATAAATTTTTATTCCCCACTTTTTTGGCTTCTTCTGCATGTAAGATCTGAATCTTACTCTGCCTTTGAAAGAACATGTTCCTTCATCCAAACTTGGGGCTTTTCCAGGACTGTATAAACTTTTGAGTTTTTCTTCTAAAATGATCAGAAATGGAAGAATTTTATGGAGTGGATTATGACCAATTTGGTCGTATGGCACCCATTGTGTGTTGTCATTGAGGCGAAGAAATGTCAAGAGACCTGAACAAAAACTGGGGGTATAGATTGGCCTTTTGACCAGTATCTCTTCAGCAGTGGCTTTTTTACCAGTCCCATGACCAATAGGATGCCAAGGAAAACTTTTATTTCACCCACTGTCGCGACAGACTTGAAATGTATTCCTATGAATCCCGCCGTCTTCTAAGTGCCGGACGAAAATATGAAAAAAATCTCAGGTAACTCATTCAACAATTAGTTACCGTTAACAGTGGCATGAACATATTTTTGCTATGTTGCCTCGGTTGAACAGTCGTTGATAATAATGATTTGTTTCATTTCTTCGTATGAAGCGGTCATAATATTTTGAAGACCGTCGGCTTTTCGTGTTATTTAATTTCCTAAATCAATTTCACATTATTGTTGCTGTAAATGCACAAAGTTGTGCAGTTTCATTTTCTTAATTAAAACAGACATAAGTAGATGATTTGTTGTAAAGAAAATCTTTGAAAATACTTTTATATTTTGAAAAACTCGCAAAAAGATGAATAAAGCAACGCAAAATTAAAATATTGTTCTATACCATTGGTTTCCAACTTTATTAATTCAGGGACCGGTAAAATTGAATGAACTGGCATTTATGCAAACTAATCACAATTGAAATAATAGAATGTGCTGTAGTTTCGTATTTAGATTGCGGCCCGCAATAACACGCAAAAATGGCTAAATTTCTTACCAAGGGAGATTTTCCCAATCATCGTCTTCCTTGTTTATTTCGTAACATTGGCCAATCATCAAGATGCAAAAAAGTGACGTAATAATAGGCCTTTTCGCATCCTCTCAGACACTTTTGTTACCCTGACAGGTTTTCAGTCGTGGTTGTAAACAATACTTCGTTTTTGCGGCTTTGAATGCTATTCGTTGGTTTTTGGTTGTGTTTCGGAAATTGGAGTATGAATCATCATTTGCCTCCTTAGGAGTTGTAGTTTTAATAGTAGTAATGGAAAATTAGTCGAGAAATAGCTGTGACAAAATATGCTAAAATTCTCTACCGGTACGCAATGTTTTTTGCGAAAGATGCACTCGTAGCGCGGGCTTTCGACGAAACTGTTTACGTTTCTCGTGCTAAAATGAACGTCGAAAGTGTATTTTGCTCTAACAGTACGGTAATCCCTCGCGTACTGCTCCAATTTCACAAGCCACACTAACTTTTGTACTGCTTAAATGCGGATAGTCATGTAGGTATGTTACAAAAAATTAAAGTTCATCCGATTTAAATAAAAACTAAAGTTTAAATAAAATTTTAGTTCACCTGATTTAAATAAAAACTGCGCCAGTGGATAAATGTGAATGAAAATGAGAAAACAAAACCAAGTTTACAAAAAATGGTCAAGAAATAACGGAGATATCGGAATTTTAGTAACGCCCGACAGGCCAATTATTTCCATAAGGATTGTATTACTTTTTTGATAAGAACTGTAAGAACACATATCAATAACCAACCTTTCAATCTTCGTCACATCTATGGAATATTGAGACTATTTCAGGACTTTATTCTGACAACGGTCATTGACACCGCCGAATGATCGTCGCAAATAAACGCTGGGATTATGCATGATAGTTTGACAGTGGTTAATTGTGGGTAATAATTAAGGATGTTCTGATTGTACAAACTTCATAAAAATTGGCAAGTATCAAGTTGGACAAGAAATACACACGTCCATATAAATTTTATTGGTGTCCATAGACAATATCATTAATCTGCACTACGTATAACTGGAGCGTAATTTTTAAAAGCTCCGAATGTTGGGAAATTATGCGCTAATGAAAAAATTCAAATACGAGATAATAGTTGTTATTTTATCTAAATTATGTCAATTTCATGGAATTCCAAGATACAGCAGGCAGTCCGTAGTCGTTTTTATGAGCGGTATTCCAACACGGCGTAACGGTAATAGGCAGACGTGATGCGTACATTTTTTAGCGCAAAAAAGCGGATTTTGTAACATTCCTAATTCACGACAGCAACGTTTTGATAACAGTTAATCTCAGGATGTTGTCTAGATATAGAAATCTTGTATATTTGTTTTCCTAGGATGTTCTCGATCTATATTCTGCGATATAGATAGAATTTAATATTCAAGTCTTCAGAAATGTAGAATATATATTGTTGAATGGATTTCCCAACTTTTGTGAATTTATTGTATTGCATTGACAAAAATATTCATCCCGCCGTTTCAACACAGTTTGAGTCATACCCGGCCCGCGGTCATAAAAGTTTTGGTGAACCCTGGTCTGGAGTGATGCCGCAGCGGTCAGAAGCAGGTTTTCGATTCGATTTCGTTGAACTTGATTACGAGTAATGGTACCTATCCATTGACGATATCCCTCTTGTTTTGAAGGCAGCACATTAATCTCATCTTCGCCTCGTGAGGTAAAGTAAACAATCGACATAAAAAGTCAATTGGTCGTAACTCGAATTTATGTGAGTCAGAGAAGGAGAAAACAATATGACTCTGGAGTTACTTGTGCAAGAGTATAATTATGTATTTGTACAACTCTGGCCGGTTCTAAAAGTGAACGTTCGGCCGAGGTAATAATGTTAAATGAAAAATCGCCAGTTTATGCTTTTCCTATGAAAACATTTGAGCGATCATTTCGCTCTTCGGTGTACTTGCCAAGCGAACAGACTGTCGTAATGCAAAAGTGAAAAAGTGTAACAATGCGATAGCAGGAGATCTCCAAATGTTATAGATGGCCTATTACCCCCTAACATAGCCCTGATTACGGCACCGGCCTATTGGCTTTCCGAGTTCGATATGTGGCCGCAGCCGCAAGCAATTTTCCCAGTTGTCCATTTACCGTTAATTTATCGAAGACGACTGTCGCCTCGTCCTGTTCGGCTAACTTTGAGGAGGGGAAGGCTAATTGTAATTTGGCGTAGTCAATAAAGGACAGTTCCGTGTAGTTCTTCGCGACAAAGAGTGTTCCTGCGTTAGAACAATACATCTTGTCAGGAAAAAATAAGCTCTTGTGCAAAGTCATCATATGTCGTCTACGAATGGCAATTTCAACTTGCATTCTTTTACATCTTCTTTGTTTTTGAACGTGAGTTTCTAATTGTGTTCTTAATCGCTTATCGATGCAGACATCGACCAGGTTGACTAACTCCATTACTGTACATGTCTTTCACTTGTCTATGATGCTCATTCGGGTGCTTGACACTCCAATCAGTGATTGTTTAAAAATCTGGTGTGATGTGACTCCAATCATAAATCGGTTTTGTTTGTACTTTTAAGTCACACATAAAATCAAGTCTATTCTCTTCGATTACATCTGATTCTACCGCAATACTCACCTCGTACATCTTTGCAATCAGGCTATAAAAGGGCATATTTTTCCGTGTTATACTATTCAAATACCGATGCTACCCCTCTGAGTCTAAATGATTTAGCTCTGACCTCTACGCTTAATACTGACCAGTCTTCTGGTTTCCAAACTTAATTTTTCAGCCAGGTCCTGTCAAAATACTCAGCAAAACTATTCAAGCCTCCGGTATTCATTTTGTCTCGCTGATATAGGAACTGGAATATGGCCCAGGCCCATGACTTGCTTCATCGGATCTCTCGTCACGATGTCCCTGAAAAACTATAATCGCATTTTTAACATAACTTAAGGACTTAATCACATTTTAGTACTAAATTACTTCATATTGCCAATTTGTCTTGTCCCTTGTTCCTCGTTATGACCTGCGTGAATTGAAATGCACCTCAATGTCTTCTTACATTTGGCCATATCAGAGAATGTGCTTGCCCTCTTGCTGCTACAAAATCCGTAACAAATTTCTTCACACGAGTACCTGGAAGATTAAAATGAAGTATAGTGTTGATGGCCCTGAAAACATTCTCATAAGCGCACTTAATTTGCCTTGACATTACAACAAAAACGAGGGGCAGTTGCATGTTTTCCCTCCTATTTGGTAAGCCTTGACCGGATATTTATTCCCCTTTCAGCGCACAGAACATGTCCAGGTAACTTTGGATAACACTATTAATTAGATTAACGTTAGAATTATCTTGTACTTCAATGTGCGATGCACAATAACTCACCACTTCTGTTAAGATTAGTTCGAAGCACCATGTAAGAATACCGTGCCTCCCATACAGCTTGAGGTGGTTTTGTTGACAGAGGTCCCCATCCCACCAAAAAGTTGTCTCGGCGTTTCTGCTGGATAGGTCACTCGGTAGTCCCGACGCCTCTATGGATGACTCCATCATCCCGGAACATCCGTCGCGTAATGCAAAATTTTTTTCTGTAAGATATAGCAACAAATATGTATGTATTACTAGGTGCAACACAGTGCCATGCGCTCTAGCAAAGTGAGTAGACAGTATTAGTCGGAGAAATCAACAAGTCGTGGAATGACTATCGGTGAGATCGCGCAATTCGTAGAATCATTCCGTTGTTGACATTCCACTTGCGGAAAAACAAGATCATTATATTTTTTTGACACGGAATCTTTTGTGCTTCCTTTTGCATCGCTTAGGCATTTCCAATCAAAAGTAACATAATGACTTCTCATCAATCTATACTGCACCCTGGACTTTTCTACTTCAGTTTTGTTGAAACATTTGCGGTAAAATCACCGAACACAAATGATGCACATGACGCCTTTCTTGCTTGCTGTAGACTTTGATGCGTTGCAAACGGCCAGGGTCAAATTGCAGTCGTTTTGAGCCTACCCTACTTTCAATGAATTCAAAAAAATTGGAAATGCCAGAGAGATATTGAATGATTTTACCTTAACAATAGGAGAAGGACGAAGCATGTCCTAATGATATGAAAAATCTGCAATTGTAAAAATAAATCAAAATTATGAATATAAAAATAACATATCACTCACTCAATTTTTCGTTCGTTCCATCTTTTTTCGAGTTAAATTGTCGTTAAAGCACGCGTTCAATATACCATATTTCTTTAAAAGTTGTTCGTCTGCTGTTAATCTTCCATGTCATCATTTAGATTAGTATTTTATTGATTTTTTCACCTAATTTTATAAAAAGTTCGTTTCGTGTGTCCGTCAGCCATCGTCTATATTCGTCGTTTTGCCGTTTCAGTAGTCGTTTACCTAGGTTCAAGTGTTGTTCAACTTTAGTACATTATCATCTCATTATTTGCCAGTTTATGCGATTAATTTTAGCTGACGGCTCCTACGACTTTATACTTAGGAATAATCGTGATTCGTACTTTGTTGCAGGATCTCCGTTTGCGCAAATCTGACTCCAGTTAGAAGGTTGCTAACTTTTATCCGGCAACCACCAGTGTAGATATTGGAGTTGTTCAGTTGAATGAACCAAGCAACACCAACACCCCCTATATGAGTGTTGTAATCTAGTAGTAGAGGCGTGCATGGCACTTCGGCAGCGCCCGATGTTTCCCCCTCGCCCGCCTGTTCTCTTCACTGTCTTTTTGCCGTCATCGGTTACTTCATATTCTGGCCGGTGAAAGGTCGTTAGGAAATAGACGGCTCTATTATTCACTCACGATTGGGCAAGCAATTGGTTGGTCGTACGCCTTTCGAGAGTAAATACTGTTCAGGGTGTTATGAGAATTAAGTTCGGTTATTCCTGTTGCAGTGTGCTACACTTTGGTTATATTCCGTCATTATCACATTATCGTTCTTTGTGTTGTGATCACTGATTATCGTCAAGCGACAGCGGACTGCATCTGCCTTACTGCATTAGTTACGTGCCGTTACGAGTTCTTTGTGTTGTGATCACTGATTATCGTCAAGCGACAGCGGACTGCATCTGCCTTACTGCATTAGTTACGTGCCGTTACGAGTATTAGACGGTAGTTCGATTAAGTTTGGCTATAGTGACTCAATGTAATTATGTTGCATGTTCTTGTGTTTAGGTTAAGATGCGTTTTTAGTTTCTTAAAGAGCTTCAGGATCAACTGCCGGTTCTTTCCCGCAATAAATCTTAATTTTGGACACATAGCACGTGGCAGATTCAGCTAGTACCGGACTTTGATACCGAATCTCGCCTTTTTCGACTTAATGAATTCTTCCTTTGAAAGGTATCAATGTTTTCTCAAATAATAAGTTTTTTTCTGGGGTATAACAGTTTTCAAATAAGTGCAAGATCAAAGATAGAAGACCACGAGTTTTGTATAGTTTGTCCTTGTCTGTATCATCAGACCTCGGCGTCAATGTCTCGTCGCTATACACAATACGTCGGGCCGCAGCCTTGAGAACATCGTCGTGGAAACGTTTCTGCAGACAATCCACCGCCTTTGAAATGATTTCAAACCTCCCTCAACCTTTCATTAGCCTCCTGTACTTTGTATGAACTCTTGATATTTTCTCCTCGAAAACTTCTACTACGTCCGATTCTACCGCAATACCCACCTCGTACATTGACAATAAGGCTATAAAAAGGCATATTGTCCGCGTTATACTATTGAAATGCCGATGCACCCCTCTGAATGATTGCTAGTTCAAACTTCTACGCCAAATACTGACCTTTCTTCTGGTTTCCAAACTGATCTTTTCCGCCAAGTCCTGTCATGCTCGTCCGCAACTTTAAAGAAAAGTTAACGATTGATTGTAGCTAACGGCTCCTACGAATTTTTACTTATGAATAATCGTGACTTGTACTTATCTTGTTGCGGGATCTCCGTTTGCGCATATCTGACTCCAAATAAAAGGTTGTAATTTTTTGTCCGCCAATCACCAGTGTGGGAAACAAAATAATACTACGTCTGAAGATTTTTATATTGATTAATGCAGTTGTTTAGTTGAATAAACCAAGCAACACCAACTCCACCCATATGAGTGTTGTAATCTCGTAGTAGAGGCGGGCATGGCACTTCGACAGTGCCGTATGTTCCCACTCGCCCGCCTTTTAACTTTACTGTCTTTGGCCGTCATCGGTTGCATCATATTCAGGCATAAACGCCTTTCGAGAGTAGATAGTCTAAAAGTTGAGGGCTTGTATAAAAGTTGTTTTCGTATAGACGATGATGCTCAAAGGGACTGATCCTATATTTTACTACTCAAGACGACAGTCCAGCTTCTGGATCAGCTGTCGGTTCTTTTCCGCAATAAATCTTTAGTCTGGACACATAGCTTGTGGCCGATTTAGCTAATACTCAGACTTTGATACCGGATCTCGCCCTTCTCGACTTGATTGGCCGCTTCCTGGGGCATAACAGTTTTCAAATAGGGGCGAGATTAAAGATGGAAGACCACGAATTTTGTACAGTTTGTACTTGTTTGTATTATCAGACTTCAAAGATAACTACAGATAACCATGAACTAAATAAATTAGATCACCTGACATATAGTATGCTATTCTAAAACTGTTAAATGTGGCGCCAGTGTCTCGTCGCTGCTGCAGACAATCTGCTGCCTTTGAAAAGATTCCAAACTTTAACTTTTCCTTAGCCTCATTGTACTTTGTATCAACTCTTTCTATATTTTTTTCGATCACTTCTACTACATCCGATTCTACCGCAATACTCACCTCATACATTTAGGCAATCAAGCTACAAAAAGGCATATTTTTACGCGTTATACTACTGAAATACTAATGAATGATTGTTAGTAGTTCTGAGGTCGACGCCGAATACTGACCAGTCTTTTGCAATGTCCTGAATCTGAAGCATTTATTGCAGTGTAATATGCTATAGTATTTCTATGTATATAACACAATATGTCTTTGTCTTCTAGAAGTTCACCTGAGGCGGATGATTAATTATTATCAGAGCTCTGTAAGTATTGTACACTTGCTCTGAACAATCTCGACAAAGGGGCTCCAGGGAATACGCGTTTCAGTTAAATTTTACGTGGCGTTGGTAGAGTGTTACTACAGCATGGCTTTTCTGTTTTATTCAATAGAAAATAAATTTATATTTTTCCCCATCTTTGATGGGACTGCCTGTGATGACTGCCAGTCCCAAGACTTCATCGACAACTCGAAAGCATGGAAAAGGCAGCAAGTAATCTAGGCGCAAAATCTGTTTTACATTAGTCTGCAATCTGAATCTAGATTTTGGAAAGATGTATCCGTTCTATATTCTTGAAAATAAAATTTTCAAAAAGGTCAGTAGTATGACAAAAATTGATGATGTTGAAATGTTATTAATGGAAATATTATGAATCAAAGTTATATTTTAAATACTCCCATAGTATGTGTACCAGGTTAAGATTAGGGCATAATTTTATTCAGATTTTTCTTGTTTTAGTTAGTTCTATTACGAGTTAGGGACTGTTTGGGTTAGCAAAGTGAATATACCCCCTGCCCAATGTTTCAGTCCCTTCACACAACTTGATGTACACACACTTCTGGACCGCCTTATTTTGTAAGAGTATCATATTGCTAATACCAGCATGGACGAATAGGATTACTAAGGCATGATAATATTCCCATTGAACGATTAATAAGATCGGTTATAGCCGAGTTGGGATTCATTAGTCAGGTCCAAAATCGAATATTTTTTTTTATTCGAATCGAACCGAATATTATTGCGCAATCCTAAATTTGTCTCTAATGTACAATAAAAACTTTCTCTTCAATATTGTGATAACGTATGTGCAGTTATATCTAAATTATTGCAAATATTTTGAAAATTGCACAATTGCGCAGACTCTTTCAATGCTCGTAGAAGCTATTTTAGTCCTATTATCATTAGTATAATGAACTCAATATTTTTTGTGTAATTTTCAGTAAAACGATAAACGAGAATATCGGTCAGAGACTGAAGACTTATTGATCGAAAGTTAGGGGATCCCCAAAACAGCAGTCTTACTTCATAGTGACACCTTGTGTCCCATCACTCATTGGCTGGCTGAGTACTAGGAATGAGGATCTCTTCATTCGAGGGGTCGCTCTCAGAACCAATCATTGACTGGGATTCAGAGATTGGTTGGGTATCATGAGCAGGCATGTCTTTTACAGCGTCGTTTTGAGCCAACTCTGTCTCTTTAGGATTCGTAAAACTCAAATCTTCCTCAGCGGACGTAAGGTCGATCGTCTTAAATTCAATTTCTTTAGACCCTCTGCCCTAGTCTTTCCATATATATAGCTAACAGCTTCTCAAAATTGAGTACTGATATAGGGTCATCAGGAAATCATCACCAAATACCCAGGCACCAGTCATTTGCCTCCAGCAGATCAGGTCTAGCTTTCTTTCCGATTGGGGGCTTGAATAAAATATTATTTTCACAAAGACTATAATTGTGGTGCTCAAATATCGCTCATTTACTATTTAGCATTTACTATCCTAATAGCTCGACACCCCCTCGTCGGAGAGGTGGGATCTTCCCGGTATATAAATTGTATAAGAAGACATAGCCAGTTTTCTGAATTTGTTTTTCGAAGCAATGTATCGACGTATTCACCCTGGTGGTCTTCTTTACTGGAAAATGATGAAATTTTTCATCTCCAAATAGTGCTGTTTTGCGATGGTCATTTCTTTACCAAACAAATTAGTATTTGCTGTTGTTTGCTGATTCTGTTGTTCTGAGCTGATGCTGACACTGTTTATGCATAGTTCTATATACATGGCTTGAAATGATATATATTCACGCATACGTTGAACAGTTCCAAAGCATGGCTGATAAGTCAAAGATAATCCTAATTTCACTGCACGCTGAGTCGCGTTAGTTGTCCAATTGTTCTAGAGAATCTAGAACGAATCGTCGCTTATAAGCTTGGTATACCGGGGGGCATGACGATCTAAGGTCATTGCAGCCTACAGGTGTGCTTGTTTTTCTATTTCTAATATTTGCAAAGATTAGAATGATTCTGCTTTATCTGCGGAGCAGTGACCAAGCTTGAGCGTACAGTGAAAAAATCCTCAATATAACAAAATTCATAAAAAAACGTAAGAAAGATGAAATTATGCTTTTGAGACAGAATGTGTGTGTGTGTGTGTTGGAACAGTGTTTGGGAAGAAAATGATTTGGCGTTAGTTTATTCAAATTAAGCTAACAGATTACTACAAATGCTTTTTTCTAATACACTTCGTTTCACATTAAGAAATCTCAAAGTGCTGAAAAAAATAAAAATTACGCTTGTTGTGTTGATGAGCCTTGTTGGCTGTATTTGCCACTTTGGGCTCACAAGAGGATTTTACTTGCGTGTATGCAAATACATCCTAAAGAGCTAGTTCAAAATACGATCCGTTTTTGAAATCGTATTTCGAAAAAAATGTTAACGTCAACGTAAAGTATATTTAAAGAAAACGAATGCTAATATCTGCCAAAATCGAATAAATTAGATATTTTTGAGCAAACCTCGTTGGGTTTAGAATACCAAATGTAGAACGCCGTCAAGATTAGTGGAAGAAAATATTAAATACCTGTAAAAAGGAGAATGCCTGTCCTATTTGTAAACGGAATCGAAATAATTTTAATACAATATATAATGGAATAATCGCGCGAATCGTTCAGGTTCGTTAAAGGGCGTTTCTTTCTGGAGTTCTTTCGTTTTTGCTGCCTAATTTGTTTTTGTAGTCAAGACGTCGGACAAGTTTTTGATTTTACATTTTTCGCACATTTTTTAATATGACAGTCCATATAGTGTGAATGGTATACACTCATTTTTTAATATGACAATCTTTTTCTTTTATTCTTTGGTTGATCGAACGGTCTGATTTTTGGTTGGTATCGATTTGTTGTTTTTGATTTTTCCATGATCTTTTTATCCTCGGCTTGCGCAATTGATGTTTGTTGGGGTCACCTTTCCAACGGTTAATTTTCTGACTCCATCTCGAAAGACGCTATTCGTATGTCCGGGGGGCAATTAAAAACTGGTATTTCAAACTAATATTGCCTGAGGAATAAGTTGTTTTTCGCTGTCGCGCTTTATTGAGAAAGGTTGATAAAAAATCAACCTAACATCGAAATGTTCCATGAATATACAAGTCTCGGTTCTTTAAAACGGAGTTGGGGCAACGGAGGCACAATTACCCAAAAGACATTGTAAATTTGACACCAAAAGTAAAAATGAAAGTTGGAGAAAAATACTGAAAAATATAAACATTAAAAATTTTATGATGATCGTCATCGTATTTCCGAATCGTTTTGATTTGAAATAATTTTTTTTTATTATTATTAGTATTTTAAGTATTAAACAAATGTTTATGATTATATCTATACACGTGTGATATATATACTGAAATTTAATAGGACAGAGAAGTGAAATGAAGAACAGGGAACAAGGAAAAGTGGAAAAAAGGTTTTAGAAAAGTTCGGCGTATTATTGTTCTAAATTTGATATTGACAGCCAAAACAATTATTTCAATTCAACATATTCCATCACACCTTAACCTCATAGTAGCCTAAGTGAGTAATGGCTTAGTCAGCCTTAATATACCTTGTTTGTTAAAAGCGCGTTGATAAATTTATCAATCATTTGCAATTAAACATTCATTCCCGTTGCACAGTCAAATAAACATTAATTTAATTGATTTCATAATAATTGGAAGCCAAATTTTAATACTCCAGAGGGATATAGAAAGATATTACCTCAAGAATAGAAGTATGAAGCATGTCCCAATGAGATGAAAAATCTGCAACTGATAAAATAAATCAAAATTATGAACATAAAAATATCGCTCGATTGTTCGTTTATTCCGTCTGTTGTCGCGTTAATATTTTATAGAGCGCGCGTTTTCCATTTTGAATAGATTCCATTTGCATGTCCGGGAAGGCTTTGTTATTAAAAACATTTTTGCCTCCATGACTGCTATTACCTCTTTCCATAGTAGGAACAGGGGAGAAATCTTATACCGTCTTTCTTTGAAAGTTCGTTGGTTTGCTGTTGATTTTTCATGCCATCATTTTGATTGGTTTTTCATTGATTTTTCACCGCCATCTTTTTTTTTTGAACAGTTAGTTTCGTGTTTCCGTCATCCATGGTATTTATTCATTGTTTTACCATTTCATATATAGCTCACGAGTTAACCAGGAATATTTTCGATTTTTGCTTTTAACTCGTTCCTCTGTAGACGTTGTAACGTAGCAGATCACCGTTTGCGCGACTCTGACTCCTCACGGGAAGAAGATTGCTAATCTCTGCCGGGCAGTCGCCAGTTTTAGGCTATAAGGATATTATACAACAGCAGCAGCAAGTGTTGGTATATCTTTGTTGTAGATTTATTAATATAGATATTGCACACACTTTTATACACTTTGTGAACGGTAAATTCTGCCCTACGAGATAATTTGACGTGGATACGTTAATAAAATATTCTAAAAGAATTAAGTCTACTATTCCTGTTAAATGGCCTGTATAATTTTTTGTGGCGTTTTCATTAAGAATGCGCCCGCAGAGTCGAGCTTATTGGAAGCGATTTTTGTTAGCGTGTGTGTGACCTTATTACCTTATTAGCAATCAGTCGATCGCGGACTAAAGCAAGTTGGCCACCTGGTATGTACGGACACTTTATGGAATGTAAATACGGAATGATTTTTGTTTAAACAATTCAATGCGCGCAACCAATTAGATGACGAGACATTTCATACCGACTTTTCTGTTTATAGCTTATCTAGATTTTTAATTTCAAAAGTTTGGCCGCCACCGTAGTTTGGCCTCAAAGTTCTATAGTTCTGGTCGGAACTTGGGAAAATTAAAACCAGGGCTTAGAGTTTTCGGCTTCGACATGAGTCATTGTCGCGACTTTTCAGTTCTTACTGACGATTTTCTCCTGATGTTGCAGAGGTACAAAGTTCCCTCAGCCCGCGCACAGACATCAGTAAGAAGTCCGCTCCTACAATGCCAACCTCTTCCAGATCGTATGCGTTCTGTTGGCACACGCACACTTTCCAATTTGTTGTTATGGGGGAGAATTGAGCTTTATCCTTTTAGACTGTCATTTCGCGGATCACCAACTCGAATAGGTTTGGTGTCATAATAGTTATCTTGCGTCAAAGATCGCCGAGGCATCAAATACCCTGGCACAAGTCATCTGAATTCAGCAGATCAGGTCGTGTGGGTGTTGATATAGATGGTTGAGCAGAGTGCGCATTTAAGAATCCGTTCCAATAGGGTTCCTATTGGGGTGGGGGTGGGTGGCTTGGATAAATATTTCAAAAATATATTTGTGGTGTTCAAATAAAGCCAATAGATAATTTATTACTCAAATTGCTTCTTCGGATAGGTGTGATCTTCTTACCAATTTATAAATTGAATATGGAGACATAGTGGACATTTGCGATCTTTAAATGATGCTATTCTGCGGTGGTCATGAACCCTTGTTTAACCTTCGCTAGTTCAACATTGTCAAGTAATATCTCCTTTTAACTGTTCTTCGCTTATGATTGATCTAATTTTCAATTTATTGTTCATTCATAGTGTTAACAACAAAATCTTCAAACGGTATCTATTCGTTTTGGTGACAGATTCACAAGTATTCATCGTACCGTTTTTCACACTTATCCAGTCTCTTTATAATGAATCTCTTGAATCTTAGGAAGATTCGGGCCACCTCATTCTGTAGTTTGTCTTCAGTCGAGATGAGTATTTTGTGTGGCCTTGAGTGATATCATAGCGACGAAAAGCTAGTTTTGATCTTGTAAAATGTCGGAAGATACTCTGGTGCATGGTATTTCCTCTAAACATTTACTGGTTGAGTCGAAATAAGTTATTTCTGAACGTTTTTTACAATATAGATAATAGACATTGTCTATATTACATTCTTTCTTCATTTCTTATTAACGTCGTTTTACGGTGTGCTATTTATATTTCTTTAGCTCTTCAAATACAGTGTTACAGTATTCGGTTCTCGGATATTTATTAAGAGCAGTATAATATAAATAACAAAGAAAGTCAACTCTGTCTCTCGTTCAGTCATTCTTTTTCTTCCGGTTCATCGGCTCATATATTGGACATGGACAGAACGGATGATGCGTCATACCACCCTTGATGTTGTTGCATTTATTCAGTCTATATAATTAAGGTTGACACTACAGGCTGAGCAGCTTTTTTTTATTCACTATTCTGATTAAGGGTGCGAATGGAAGCTGAATTAATGCGGTGATAATAATATACGGGGTATACTACTACACGACAATCGAAGGTGGCCCGATGATCCCCGTATAAGTTCCCCCGATGATGTAAAGGGCGGTGTTAATATGGGGAAGCTGTAGTGTCGAGCAATGGAAAGCAAAATATTTTTGAAGATGATAAAACTTCACAAACAGAACACAAACAATAGTGAGGTATGGAGGCGAAAAGGAGTAATTAATAAATGTGAAAAAACGGGGAAAAGCGGAAATGGTTTCTTTAAATGTAATAAGCAAAAACAAGTAATTAAGAATATTGTTAATATGAGCCATTATATGTGTAGTATAAACATAGTAGCATAGAAAAAAAACGATAGACGATGTGATGATGAGCAAAACAGTTATACGTTATTAAATTACTGAAGAAAATAAAAGTGCTATAGTTATTTTAAATGTGCGAGATATGAGGTGTGCTTTGGTTTTGACATTTGTCATGTCAATTCTAGTTTCATATCTGGTAGAAGTGCATTTGCTACTGTCGCTAATGACGTCGCCCTGTTATGCTGTAATGCCAAGCAAATATGAACCAGAACGCTAACAATAATGATGTATGGGGGCAAAACATCGGATATGGAGGCGGAGCTGAAATCATCAATAATTAACAAAAATGGTGCTCCCGAAGTATGCGAACCAAGATGGCGGACATCGGAACGTAACATGGGTAACAGGTTAGGGTTAGGCGATAATTTTTTTCCAATTTTCCTTATTTTAGTCCTATTATCAGTTCGAAGACTAGCCAAGAGCCTCCCGTAGTATTTATACCTAAAATTATGGCCTAACCCTAACCTAGTACACATATTACATTCCGATGTCCGCCATCTTGGTTCGCATACTTCGGGAGCCCCACAAAAATATACGGAAAATATTAGCAAGCTATAAATAAAATGTTATGCAATATCCTGGCGACGTTAAGGCTTTGTTAGAAATGAAAGGGCGTGCTCCAAAGTATTACAAAGTCTGTTGTTGACGAACTGAATCGAGCATGATGTATATTGACGCTTTTCTATTACTCCACAGTGGAGTCGAAACTTCAAAGCATTTGCGTTAACTTCATCTTTGCGATTCACGTCGTGAGAGAAAGTAAACAATCGATATAAAATGTCAATTGGTTTGTAACTCGCAGTCATAGAATGACATAACAATATGACTCTGGCGTTGACTTCGGCTAGAGTGCAGTATAATAACGTATTTGTAGAATCTTGGCCGGTTCTAAAAGTGAACGTTCGGCCGAGAAAATAATGTTTAGTAAAATGACCGCCAAGACATCTTTTCGATTAGGAACTGTTGAGCGATCATTTCGCTCACCGGTGTACTTGCCAACCAACAGACTGTCGTAATGCAAATGTGGAACTAGCAGTCACTTTTTTTCTCGTTCTATCGATAACAGGGTACTTTAAAATGTTATAGCTAATTCATTCCAACACAGCCCCGATTACGGCATCGAGATATTTCCTTGCCGAGTTTGTTATGCGCTCGCTAACAAATTAACCCAATAGCTGATGACAATTAATGAATTCGGCAGAGTTGAGAATTATTCGTTGTTAATTGCTCGTGAAGTCAGAACCAAACCCCAGAATCGGAACATCTGCCATGATGATGGGAAATTCTCACAGAATTTCTTCCTGACCCGGAAAACGTAGGGTTAATTGTGTATGTTTGTAGGTCTTAATTAATAGAATAATTGATATCGGTGATAATCTGTGTATTGGCGACGGCTTGGGGCACAATCGTCTAGTTATAAGGCTAATTTCTTCTCCGGAGTCAACTAGAAAATGGTTTTGCATTCATTTGTCGTATATAAAGAATTGGCCGCGGGTTGATGTTGAGCCGGACACGTTTAACTTCGTTGGTGTACAGCTGGTTCCTTTACCCGGAAGTTACAGGGTTATGTACATCTACAGGCTCGATCCAGATCCCATTAAAAGGGGTATTGAGAGGTTTGTAAAGGTTTCGGGGTCGTAAAGAATTTTTGGTATCATCCTGCTTCCGGTAGCGACGAAGTTCGTGGTTGTTACGAGATCTGCTAGGTTGATACGGCACTTTCGATGGACGTTTTGACGACTCTGTTGGGATCCGGCCAGTTCTAATTTCGTCGTCAAACTATTAATTTTATCTGTGAGATTTTGAGTTTGACTTTTGAGCATTTTATTTTTGATCACTTGTTTAGTCGTCGGTTGATTCATATCGTTTACATGTTCTACCGATGACAAAATTCGATCGGCACGTTTTGCTACACTCTCGATGGAATCGTTCAAATTGTTTGATTGGACGGCATTGGTTTCCGCAAGGTTAATGCATGGCAATGAATATGTAGTATATCTTTATTTTATATTTCATAATAACTTGTTGATGTTGATTACTTCGTCACTACACTCTTCACCCCTCACTGCCCACTGCTACAATAGCGCACGACTTATATAGAAGTTCGACGCTATCGTGAACAGATTCACAGTGACGTTTTAAATGAGTTATACTTTTGCTGAAGGGACAATTTGACTTTTGGCCTAAATAGTATGGACGTGTAATTATTTAAAGCGATCTGTTAGATAACTTATTTTTTCGAAGTAGAAGCAATTTTTTGACTAGTTTAGATCTATCTGAATCATCATTGTTCATATTACTAATATTCCCTACAAATATACTTGGGGAACCGTTTCCGGTGGATAATTATTTGTTTTTCCATTTACTTGTTGAGGTGTTTCCGGTTGCTCCCGAGTCGACTCGCTTCTCAGTATTGTTTTGAAATTTAATTTGGAATGGGGTACGGGTAACCATTATCAAATATTTCATTAAAATTAATACCATCGAGACTGTTTCTTGATTGGGTTCCTAGGTAAAACTGGTTCAGAAATCGTTTTGTTGGTAAAATACATATTGTTTCCTTCTCCGGATAAAGAGTTGATAAAATAAACCTGTAGCCATTCTGGTTCATGTAGCGAAATTCGGGTTACGTTGCTTTTTCGAGAATATTGAAAATATAATTGTTCATATCTATAGCTTATATACAAAATGGAACAAACGAAAATAATGATTGAATAAGACGTACCGACTAGTGGACATATATATATTTGTTTTATTCCTCCTCTTGCTGTTTGTTTTATTTACTATCTTTGTATTATCATCTGTTATCGTATACGAGAATTACTTCTTTTTGATGTTTTTCTGACATTTCACTTTCTTTCGAGTTTTGTTATATGCTTCGTGTGCTTTTAATAATTGTCAATTGTATCAGTTTAACCTTTCTCAGGTGTAAACGTTTATAACGCTAAAGTTTTGTTTTTAATCGAAAAGCGAATATTTTTGTTTCTGTTATTTAGGTATCTGACTCCATTCAGGATTAATTGATCGATCTGGTGTGATCAAGACTCTAATCAGAAGCCGTTTCTTCTTAGGGTCACTAAATGCAGGGACCGTCTGCTATCGCGTCTTACCTAGTACGGTGTGATACAGTTTGAGGTTCTGAGATATTTATCAGAAACAGTACAATGTTAAGTCATAGAGAAAGTCAAGTCGTTTTTCGTCTTTTCTCATTTAGTTTTAGGTTATTTTTAATGGCTTTGGTCATTCATCGAATGTTATATATGGCTAACCACTGTACTGGCGTTAACAATCGAGCATGTAATGGTATCGGATTTTGGTTCTTGTATAGTAACTAATATTTTAAAAACCTTCAAATGTCATGAAACCGCAGTTACAATACAAGAACCAAAATCCGATACCATTACATGTTAATTACATATTAATGTTTTCTGTGTCAAGGTTCTATTTCCAGTCAAATATGACGTTGTCAGACGTCGTTACACTTCTTGATGTCGCCACCTCATCTGTTTAGTTAAATAATTTATCTACGCTTGATGTTATCTATGACTCTATAGTGACCGAAAACTGATGACATTATTAGATACCCCTTCTCCGATCAAGTAAAAAGAGAAATACGCTCTATGGTTTTCACCGTGGCACTTAATGGTATAAATTGAACCGTGGCACGGAAAGTGTTAATTAAAGTTAACACTATTCGCACTATTAGGAGGAGTAATGCTACACAAAAATGAGTAACCAAGAGAGCCCAGAGATATAGTTGTCTGAAGGAAAAAAAGTAAGATAGTATCGTACGCAGAGTAATACAGGAGTCCGACCAAGAGTAAGATTACGGCATGGATTAGTTCTTTATGATAATACTAAATTATTAGTTTTATAATTTGATTTTAATTCTAGAGTCTGATCCATTGAAACAGTGGCGCAAGTTTTTTTGTTGAAGAGTAAGTCTGGGAATTTCAGGGGAAACACTTTAACCGTTAACCGGGTTAAATTAATCGGTTAACCGCCGCGTGACGTTTGACGTAATAATTTATAATTTCAGCTTGTTACGTCGCAATGCTTATAAAGCAATTTTGCGTGTTCCCGGTATCGCTCAAAATTTATCACGAATCGAGATAGTTTCATGATTGCTCTGCTGCAAAAGATAGGCAGCGTGGTTCGGGCGTGTGGAAATATTTTAGAAAACCTGATTCCGTTGTTAAACGTCATTTAAGTGACAAATTATCAGTGTTCGATGTGCAAATTCTATTTCGAGATATATATCATAAAGAAAAACGACATCAACTGCGCACTTGTTGTATGACATTGAATATTCGATTTTGCAATGAAATCGTGAACAATATATATCGAAATCGACCGAAAACTGATTCTGAATTTATGAGATGTGGGGTAACGGTTAAAATAAATCGTAACCGTTAACTATCTGAAATCGGTTAACCATTCCCAGCTCTAATGAAAAGAAAAAACAGATACCATGCTGAAGTAAGACTTTACCAACACCGCAAAAGAGAAGGTACCGTTTATTTAATACAATGATACGAGTTTATTTTATACATTTTTTTTTATCGCAGGCCACTTAGAAAAAAAAGCCATAAAAGGCCCACAACAATATAGACCGCTGATAGTAATATTGAAACACGTATTCCATGGCCCCGTCTTTGCCGAGATTGTCTAGATTAGAACAAGCGAGCCGGTGATAACAATTGAACATACCGTTTTCCAATTTCCTCTTCTGTGTATCCGTAGGGTTGCCACTTCCGGATACATTTTTTTTTCGAATCGAATCTCGAATCGAAAATTTTCGAATCGAATCTTTCCGAATCTGATCCCGGAAATGTTTTTTTTTTTTTTCATCGCTAAAAAATTACCCAAACTGCGTCACCTCTAATGCTGACATGGCACCCAAACAATACACTATTACAGCAAAAACAAAATGCCAGTGGAAAATGAAATATAATCTGTTATCTGAAAACAAATTCCAAAATAACATGCAAAACTTCAAATCGTGCCTAAAACATCACCCCCCCCCCCCTTGTCAGAACCTGCGATATTGTGTGTCAAGTTCGCGAATAAGGCAAAATTTGAAGAAGATATTGTTTCACTCCAACAATTTCTTATTGCAGTAGAGAAAATTGAGTTCATTAACATGGGCACTCGTTAGTCGTGATCTCAACTGTGAAACAGTCAGTCCAGCAAAAGAAAAAGCCCTTTCTGAAGCAGCCGAGGTTGCGGGTACACTCAGATACTTCACTGCCATTCTCTTGAGCAAAGGGGCACGGGCTCCATTGTTATCCCACCAGGTCAATGGTGCAGGTGGTGACTCTTTATCATCATCCTTTCGTTTTAAGTACCAAGCTATTTCCTCTGACACAATATTTGAACTTTCCGAGTCTGAAGAACTGCCAGAGTTCTCTAGGCCTCTCTCAAAAAGTCCATGAATTTCACTAGATGAATTCACGGTTTCCATTTGCTCTTGACTATGATCCATTTGTGGCAGGGGTCCATGACGTGATTCATCCTGAGCCGTAGAAGTATCTGCTTCAGTTTCAACAGCTATCCGCACCTATGAAAAATGTTTCATCAGCATCAGAAATCGAAGTGAGATTAATTTGAAATTAGAACATTCAAAAATTAAATTACCGAGACTCGCATCTGTCTGCTGAAAAATTTGCCCTTGTGAAAGGGATTCAACCAGGTGGACTTGTGGTAAATGCTTACTCCTTCGCTTTGTACTGAAGTTGACATGACATCTGAGAATCTAGTGTGTAACGAACTGAGAATGGTCGAACAGAAGGTCTTTGATGCCGATAGCTGAAGCTCATCGACAAGGAGTTCTTCACACTACTAAACTATTTGCAATTGGTAGCAAAGATGACATCGTCACATAATTACTTCCTTCAAGGTGATCAGAGGCTGTCTAAAAATAAGATATTTTATTGCAAATTTTTGGACACTGAATTGTAAACCCAAGGACAAATAACCCTAGTCAATATAATTCAGTTCTCATAAACTATCATTATGATGCAGCAAACACAGAGTTAGTAACCTTTTGAAATAAAATTCTGAGCTTGATTAGTTACCTTGAATGGTTTCAATATGATAGAAATTTCTCTCAGCAAGCTCCAGTGGTTGTCCTTTAGTTCAAGACTGACTGCTGTCGCTCGTGGGACAATTGTTGGATCAGCCAGTACCGAACGAAATATCCACTGGTTTTTCACAAGATTTGCTATCATAGCAAATGTGGAGTTCCACCTGGTTGAAACGTCTATCGGCATCTCAATGTTTTTTATTTCAGTGTCTGCCGACTGAGCATGGCGTCGCAACGCTGTCATGCATTTTGCTGACCTTCTAAAGTGTTGCACTAAGTGCCGCGCAGCACCTGAAATTTAAATTTTTATACATAAATACATCCAGTGAACATATTCTGACAAAGTGTTTCATTTAAATAGCATATGATTTCAAACTATCCATTTGTAGGCATTCCATAGATTTATCAGGCTTTCCCCTTATTTAGCATCACATACAGCCTCACTTACCTAGTGCCCTTGCTATTTCTGTATTTTTGATGGCATCTTTGATACACAGCTGGAGGGTGTGAGCAGCGCAACGAATGTGATGCCAGCCATGTTCAGTTTGTAAAATTTTACATGCAGAAACAACATTCGCCCCATTGTCTGTTACTATAGCAAATATGGAGGATGGGGGGATAGAAAAATCATTCAGTACATACAGGATGTAACTTTTCAAGTTTATACCAGTTTGGTCCCCAACTATTTGTGTAGTGGACAATACATAGTTCTGTAGTTCTCCTGCCATGACAAAATGTGCTGTAACAGTTATATAAGCTTCCATCCGGATGCTTGTCCATGCATCTGTTGTGATAGATATCACATTTTGTTCTTTTAAAATAGACATGAGTTTGCATTTATACTGCGAATATGTAGTTTCAATCTGTTTTCCAAAAAAAGTTCTTCCAGGCATCTCGTATCCCGGCTCAAGATTTGATATTAAATCTCTAAAATGCTCCCCCTCTACAATATTGATCGGCCTCATGTCCCCTATTATAACATTGACTATTAATTTGTCTATATGATTCTGTCTTTGTCTGCTAATGGACTTTGATTTAAAAAAGGTTTCAAGTTTTTTCTGTTTTGTTCCACTTCCACTGCCTTCTGTCACTTGGCTCGCTGTTAAACTGAAAATAAAATGTATAAAATATAAACATCAGCTACATAATCTTGTACACATTTAGTAAAATTTTCTGCTGGCTTGACCTGCTTTATTGATTAGACAGTATGAAATATGGTGGACAATTGCCTCTGACATAAATTTGCCTGACCTGGCTGGGCATCACAACTGTCAACATCGCAACTAATACAATTCTAACTTTTGTATCAGCTTCAAGTTACACGAGTATAAAATTATTTCTAATTACTGATTTCTCTATTTATCTTTTCAGTCCTGCCAGTATGTTAGTTTAGCAAACCATTGCTTATTTCATTTCCTAGATGAAACTGTTTTAAGTACCCGAGTTTAAGAACTATAATTCTGTAGTTACGTAAGCCCATATGGCGTTCTGGCTGTAGAAGAATTAATTAAAAAAAAGGTTTGGCTTACTTTGATGTACCGGTATGCACTGAATCAGTGTTGATGAATGCATGTCTTCTTCTGAGGTGGTTCAAAAGATTGCCGGTAGACTCGCAGTATGACAACTTCTCTTTACAGAAGTTGCAAATCACATATGAATATCCCTCCTCTTTTGACGGGCGAGAAAAATGTTCCCAGACTAAGGAATTGGGGCGCCGTCCCTGCCGCCTAGGTGTTATTTTTTTAAAGCTATTAGACATTCTGAATAATAAAAATGCATTGCAAATAGTCAATATAATTAAGTTATACTAGTAAGCTACCGATGCCTGGCCGCACATTTTGCAGTCCAATGAGTTTAACAGCAGCGCATGGCACCCTGTCAAGTACCTTAAAACCGGCTAACTTCGGATGCCTTGTAACTTCGGATGAAAATTTCAATCATTCATATCTCAACTAAATTTCGTCGTATTGCGCTTCTGTCGGTTTCTATAGTAAGGCCTTACATATCTGAATCTGCCGTAGCCTCCAATCGCTCGATTTGATTTTTTATCATTCAAAAAATCATATTTTACCAAAAAAATGACACCGTTTTTTCGAGCGGCTCAAATCGTGACTTCTACAGACGCTACCTTCGTCAAATCACCGCCAAGCGCTAGAGAGCGTACACAATGTATACAAAAAAATACAGTGATCACAGGGTGTCGTACGAGATTCGAGTGAAATCGATTATTTTGATTTAAAAATTACATCAAAATATCGACGTTTTGATGATTACGTACAGCGTGACGTCAACGACGCAAATCCCTTTCTCTCTCTTCGTAGCCGACGTCACTTTGCGTAGCTCGTGCGTTACTCGCTGCGACATTTGAACGCCAGACATCGCGGCGCCCAGTTTTGTGAAATTTAAAAATTATGCTTATCCATGATCCTAGTCACTAAATCCTACAAAAACATCACTATCGTCTCAGTCATATGTTGTTTATTTAAAAATATGGGTATGCATACGCTTAATGCATATGAAATTTGTCGATTTTTGTTTTTGCATACTTCCTCCGACACCGATAGATACCGTAGCAATTGGTAATACGTTAGGCCTGAAACATGTATCTATACGATCATAATGATTAGATATGTCTGTTTACGATCGGCAGATGATGATAATATCTTTAACAGGTGAGCGTAGAACTCTACATAGATGCACACAGCACGAGGTTGGACCACATACAGGTGAGGCGCAAAATGAAAAAAAGTGGCGAAGTTTCTTTTTGCCGTTTTTATCCGTTTATTGTCATTTGACTTTATCTATCTACCTGTGAACACATTAAATCTGATCTATCAATACGATGCCAAAGCGAACTTACAACTCCTGCAATAGCGAGGACTTGCAAAAGGCTATGGCTGATGTTAGAGCAGGGATGTCGGTTGCGAAAGCTGCAGGGAAACACATTGGTTCCACAAGAACTGTTGCAAAGACCCGTCTAACCCATGTGGAAATGATTACAATTCTTGATTTTGCCAGCGTTTCCTTCAATTCATCTGTTTATTTTTAACTGTCGAATTTTTGTTCATACCTTACTTGTTCCATATTGCTTTTTGATTTCAATTTTTACTTTTGCCAGTGTTTCATTCGATTCATCCGTTTATTTTTAATTGTCTAATTTTTGTTCATTCTCTACTTGTTCCATATTGCATTTCAATTTCAACCTACACCAGTGTTAGGTACTTTCAATTCTTCCGTTTTGTTTTTTTTTGTTAATCCTTTTCTTGCATTGAAAATAAACGATCATAAAAGAACGAACTAGCATTTTGCAATAAATTAGGAGTAGTTAGTGAAATATATACGAGTTATAATAAAGGACACAAGAATAAATAGTTAAGCTTCGCGAAGCGGCAAGAGTAACGTCACGTACAAACGTCAGTATGCAACACGCAAGACGGGTCGTGGCGGCGTAAGATCTATTCAGCGACGTTGTCACGCGTCATTGCTTACGCAGACATTTCTCTCTCACGACGAGTTGACGCAAAGAGAAAAGTGGCCATCCGAAGTTAGATAATTTTAGAATAGACGAATAAAGACAATAATTTCAATGAAAAAAGGCTTTGATGGGTATGGAACCGACTTTATCAAGACGAGAATAGCCACAATGTATTATATTCCAAATTTGGCTTCAGTTGAACAACATGCGGCGGAGATATTGTTCAAAATATAGTGAAATCATCCGAAGTTAGCCGGTTTTACGGTACCACGTCCCGGTTCTCCTACAATTTGCAATGCAAACTTGTAACAATCAGTCCCCACTCAGTCTTGAACCACTGAATTGTTGAACCCAACACCTCAGAAGAACACTGAAAAAACTTGTTGTAATATTCCGCTTGACAACACGACAGAACAATACGGCAATAACACTCGCAAATGGCACACAGAGTTTGTAGACTACCCCACGCTGAGTTTTACTGTTACCGGTAACAAATATTGATAGATTCCAGGATTAAATAACTAAATACAGAACAGTTAGTAAATATAACACGCAATAAGTCCCATCCTATCCTAACCTATTGATTCCCAACTAAATAATAACAATAGCAGAAATCTAATAACTCACAAAACGCACACTCAACTAAATCCTAAAGGACCGGCAAAGCAGATGACTGCCGATTGCGCCATCACAGCTCGTCTCGCTCACGCACAACAGAGAGCAATACAAGATACTAACTAAAGAGCAAGGGTCG
The DNA here is from genome assembly GCF_013122585.1 of Styela clava. Taxonomy (NCBI): domain Eukaryota; kingdom Metazoa; phylum Chordata; class Ascidiacea; order Stolidobranchia; family Styelidae; genus Styela; species Styela clava. The sequence goes on along the minus strand of NW_024102835.1, from coordinate 13,874,067 downwards.
ACGTCGGTCGATTGCAGCAGCCAATAGCGTGCAAGACAAACATATTGCGACATCGCTCAATACTCACTCTCAAATACAATAAAGAAATAAACCAATGTTCAGACCTGTTGAAAATTGTTGTCGTAAAATTACGCATCAAAGAAGCCCGGGCGATATGTGAATTCGACTTTGCGAGCGAGCAAAGAGTTTTGCAGACCACTAGCAGATGTCTCGCTGGTGTGTGTTCCCCACTGCAAAACTAACGCAAAACGAGAGCACTTCGCCGAAAAAAAGAAGGCAAATTACTCTCTAAAATATATCTTTCGTCGTTGAAATGAATGCTAATTTCATCAAACAAAGAACTGCATCCCATTATAAAGCGCAAATTCATTCGAGAGAGAGAGCCGGACGAGCGCTTATTTGTTTGCTTTCGAGTGAAATCATATCCGTTCGCATAGCTGGAAGACAACCGCCGTTAATAAAATCGAGAGTCGGCGTTATTTTTTGTAAAGCCACGTAATCGTTTTTCGAATCGCCCGAGTGCGATTCGAATCGATTCGAAAAGGCAACGATTCGAATCGATTCGATTCGGAAATCCAAATGTGGCATCCCTATGTGTATGTGTATTTTAGTATTGGTATCATTTTTTAAGTCTCAAATTTACGATGAAACCATGTAATTTGTTAAATATATATCCGGTTACCATTCCAAGTCGGGTATGGGATTAGTTATATTGTTTGTTTTCGGAAGCATGGACTTAGTGGTAGAGGAAGCCGTAACCGACCAGACGGCGAGGAGTCCAGCAATTCTCTCGGGGTGGAGGCTAACTCGCCATGGACGCTAGAGGTGCAGTAGCGAGCGTATTTCTAACGCTTAGCCCGTTGAGCCGCGCCGCCCCATATATCTATACTAAAAGGCTGTACCTGTTACAGGCACCTTACAGGGTACGGTACGGTACCGTTCAGGTCAACCAACTGATATTTCGAACCAAAAAATAGTAGACAATCATGCTGATGCAATCAAGGGTACCGGTACCGGTAGCCGTATGTAACCTTATGTCAATACGGAAGAATTCGCCTTCGATACGATGTTGCATTTTATTAAACAATCTACTAGTGAAATATTTTGGTAGACTAACTATGTGTAAACGCTGCACATATGGTATTTGCCGGTCTGACAACCTGTACGGTACCCCTGCTGTTCAAATGACGTGAGATTTATGCTATTTCCGAAGCCACATATTGACCGCTAAAAGCAATGAGGTTGATAAAGGAATGCAACAGGCCTCACAGTCAATTCAATCTAGGAAAAATCACCAGAAATACATACGTGTGTACCAAGGTAGGCCAACATAAATATTGTTTTCCATACCTATATTCAATATGTTAATTCTTATATGATATAAGAAACATTTTCATGGAGGCGATGGACCAACTGATGAATACCCTGACCCTATATCAGATTCTCATCGCCCAACAAAAAAGCATCATAGAATTGCGAGGTAAGGATTACTTATACCATTAACTTTGGATCATAATTTAACAGGATCTGTCACCAGATACTTCATTTGATACAGAGACATGCGAATCAGACGAAATTGAGAACGGAATGTCAGGGATCCAACCAGATCTGCCCCCAGACTCTTTAGTTTAAACTACCTCAAGTGCCGCTGATGAAAATGACAGCGCTTTGTCAGACAGCAAAAAAATTTAAGCATCATCATCATTTTATTTTGGTTCTCTGGCATAAAACAACACAAAAAGTCAACATACAAACAAAATGCAGAGAAAACTGGAAGTCGAGCATACCATAAAATAGATTTCAAAAAGTATGCGGCTACTTACCAGAAAAAGAAATAATAATAATAAAAGGGCACAAAAAAATTTAACAAGATTCAGAATCGGGCAACACTTTTAACGTAATTCAAAATGAGAACACATACGGTACTTCTTCCAGCATCGGTGTCATATTTGCTAACTGTAAAAATGATGAATAAAGAAGGAAAATTAATATTGAAGACTTGGGACTTCATGCAGAATCTTTTACAATCCATTGGTGATAAAACGATGTTACTTTATGGAGGATGTTTCGCATGCATGCCATGTCCACTGTGACATTGGTGATTGCAATATCATTTTTTGTGCGGACTGCAAAGTCACACCAAGTTGCTCCTGATATCAGAAGTTGATCCTGCACTTGGTAGTAACTGTGGTGTGTGATAAATATCCTTATTTTGTTAGGTTGTTTTGCATTTATCACTGTCATATAAATTACAACTTGTTCATAATCACCTGATAACTTTAGAACCGAACCAAGTGGTGGGTTTTTGCCCATCTGACCATGGGCTGACTATTTAACAATGAGGTAGTGCTCAGTGAGCGCAATTCTTCCATATTATCAGGAGATTAAACCAGGCAGCTTCAATAAAATAACTCAAATCATTGTGATACATTATGTCTGTGAATGAAATTGTGAAATGAATTTAATTCTATTATTTTGACGTTCCATTGCTTTCATGGTTTTTGTTTGTTGTGCCTAAAAGCATATATCTGGTGTGTATTTTTATCCTATACAACACAATACCTGCAAAACTGTATAATTTGTAGTAATTTTCTTGAATTTACTTGCTTGTTCCTTCATCATATGTTTTTTATAATCTGTTATATTCTATTTCTACACTGAATGAATAAACAATATTGTAAAACCTATCAGATACCCGACTGTTTTTGGTTGAACCGGTATGATTGGAACTCTGGCTCTATCTAACTTTGTGGGCTTAGCACCAACTACAGAAAACTGTTGGATCTAATTTGTTCCCTCCATATAGGTTGTTACCAATGCTGGGGAATGCTTGTACACACTTGGCTAAGCAGAAAATCTTTTATCCCCATCAATTTCATCTGTTAGAGCTAATAAATAAATAAACTGAGCTAATAAATCTGTGTTTCTATGATACAGCATAAACTTAAGTGCCTCACTGTGCCTAGCATGTAGTGGTCCAGCGACACCACTATTTGAAGATGATGTGGTGGCAGAGACTCCTGAACTTATCTATAGCGCTTGGCTTTGAAATCTAGCGTTGAACCAAGATTGACGACTGAACTATCAAGAAGGTATCTGAAAAAAATATTCATCTGTTCATAGTCTAATTACAGATTGCTGTAGTTTGTGCAATGTTTCCAAGAATGTATTTAAAAGACTTTTTAAACTGCCCCTGCATTTCATTTGTTTCTATACTAAACCCACCAATTCAGTCCTAACTTGGACGCTATCTATTAGTCTATGAACCATGGGATACCGTACCGGTAGTCACGCAGGTCTCCCAGTACTCCGACATTCTTCAACCATATAAGTTTAAATATCACCCTTCAATGAAAAGTTTTGTATCCTTCTCCAGCTGATGGAAAGAAAAGTTCTTGGAGAACCAAGTCATAGAAAAGTCATCTCTGAGTGATTCCATTTTTGTATGTTAAATAAGCTTTTGGAACTAAGTTAGTTACGGTAACGGCAATGTGAAGGCGGAATAACGTTAATAATAAATCACTTGACAATATGTTATAACTTTAGAAGCACGAAAATACCGCCATCACCAGTGAAATGCCATTCGAAGGCCTTCAAAACGAGCAACGTACCACTCTATCGCCCTACACAAGCCTGAATATTTGCAATGTTTGTCCTGATGCGCAACTCCGGCATTTTTGGCCGAAGATCGTATCCGATAGCACGCTCCAATGCACATACTTGACGAGACGAAAACAAGCGGATGTGTGCTGCTTTCAAGGCATAGCATGCATGGTGTTCGTGCCTGCTTTGACAGTTGTTGTCGATTTTAATGATATTTTGGAAAGTTGAGGTAAAAGGGTAAGGTAAATACTATTGTTGTATATCACACCCGGGCATCGCACTGTTAAGTACATGTGGGAGAGCCAGCCTTTGTCAAATACTACGAAGTTATTAATTCAGTACGGTACGCAGTTGCCCATTTGCCGAAATTGCATATTTACTTACCCCTTATGGTTTCAAATAGTTCATGCACCTCCATTGAAATTTTTTTAATCAGTGAGGATATATAGTCATTGCTGATTGTTGCTCATTCAGTCATTGTAACATACTATTGTGCATTCACTTTTATTTGCGTATTGAATCAAAGTGTTAACAAGTTCACCTAACATTTCACTCATACCGGTCTATATTGTATAATCTGATCTCTCAAGTATTTGGAGCCACGAATGCTTGTAATTTTCTGACTAAACCCTTTTATTAGTTGGTTTATATACCAAATTCAGTAAAACATTTTTTTACACTTAACATGAGATATTGGATTTATTAACTTTTCCATTCTAAATCATATAGCTGCTTTATTTGTTCTTAACGCGAAAACTACTAAATCTCCTCTCTTTCTTCAGATGTGAAAGTTGTGGACAAACCTGTCTAAGCTTTGTGAGACCCCTGCAGCACAAGAGGCAATAGCAAAAAATAGTGAGTATATCAATCAAGAAATTAAGCCGACATAAAGCAAAACTTTCAACTATTCGTCTAATCTCAAATTTCCTATTATTTATTCACAAGACAACTGTAGCAGACGGGGAGATATCAGAAGTATGGCGAAATATAAGTGACAGTGTGATTGCAAGAAATACAATTAGAGTACTCCATGAGTGTTTGCAATAGAAGAACAACCTATGGAGGCATGCAAAGACATTTGACCCTCCGGTAGAGTTGTGTATGGGTTTTATTTGTAAAAAGGCACAAAACACGCCAGACATACTGAAAACAGCTTTGGAAATGTAGATTATGGGTCACTCACTACACCATGTTAGAATTGGTTCCATAAAATTTTGGTAGTACTATAGAAGAAATTCAGGGAAGGGTATAATCATGATTCATGATAAAATACTGTTCAATAATTTGGACAACTTCAATATAGACCAGGGATGTCAAACTCGCGGCCCCAGAGAACTTCCAGTGCGGCCCTCGAACGCTAAACAATAATTGTAATAGATTTTTGAAAGTGTTTTTTTTTTCTAAATGTAAAAGATTTTTCCAATTTTTTGAAGTGAAATTGATTATTCACGCAAAAAACAATTTACTGAAAGTAGTTTTGGAAAATTATTATTTTTTTGTTCACATTTTGACCCAACTAAGAATTTACAAATTAAGCTAGCAAAAGAATACTTGAATAAAACATTTGAGTGGATAAATTAAACGCAAAGTACATAAAGAAGGTGGCATTTTCGAAGAAAAATGGGAGTTACAATATTTCTGCATTTCTCAAAATTCTGAAGCACATTGTTTTTGTTTTGTCATATTTCCATCAGTACAATGAAATAACACAATAAACTCAGCAGTCAATATGACAAATTCAAAGACCAACTTCGAACAGAAAATTTCCATGCGTTTGTATATTAATATAATTATACAACGACTTAGTTTACTAAAAATCAATATCACCAATAATTCAATGCCACGCAATGTGGCGCAAAATTTCTTGTCAAAAAATTCTGTCATTTGTTTGTTTACTGATCTATACGCTTTCTTGCATTACTGGAATTAATTAAACATTCTCGCAGATCCATATTAACCCATGATCATGTGACCTCGTTCGCCACAAAATTTCTTGTCAAAAAATTCTGTCATTTGTTTGTTTACTGATCTATACGCTTTCTTGCATTACTGGAATTAATTAAACATTCTCGCAGATCCATATTAACCCATGATCATGTGACCTCGTTAGTTACTATAAGAGTCGGTACTATAAAATCATTTCAGCCTGGCCTTAGTATGCTGGTGACACAAAAAAGTTGTCAAACGTCAGGACAAATGTAATTGAGTAAACATTGAGTTTATACTACAGTATTTTGGTTAATTTTAGGTCCATATATTTAGATTAAGTCATTCTTAGTGTATGTATCATTCTTTTCCTATCCAAAGCTTGTTCAAAAATGATTTTGATGGTTGTTCATAGAATTTTATGATTTTTTTGTAATAAATACAGTAACTTGCAATAATAGTGGAATGCAAATATTAATATTTAATTGCATTTGAAATTAGAGAAAATAATAGAACTTAATCCAACTGTTTAATTTCATCACAATATATGTCACAAACTAAAACTATCTTAAAAATATCTTTTAAGTATACATTATCAAAAACTGTTTGCGGCCCTTTTTACAATTTCCGAAATGCGATGCGGCATATGGTATGACTTGTATTTGCTGTCACGATGTATCATCTCAATGTGTCAAACTTTTAATTAGTGTGCATATTTTGCTTCCAGGTAACATGAACGTATTGTCTTGTTTATTACCTCAGCTTGGAGTATTGACAAGAAAAAGGTGCCAGTAAATTACGTAAAAAATTTTTTAACTCTTTGTTATAATCTGAATTCACAATTAATGGGAAATATAAACAGCCAACAATCAATGAGAACTATATGCAAAATTCCTCAGATTAAATTTGTCTTCTAAAATCGGAGGAAGGCAAAACATATAGGTAGTTTCCATTCATACAAGTCTTTCAAGAAGACTTGCTCGAGCCAAACTAAATGAGCATCATCAGGTGATCGGTAAGGCTGCAAGTTGAATTCAGCCCTGCAACCTCCTGCATAGACGATAATATTAATTAGTGGGCTATGAGCTAAATTCCTAAATTTAGACACAAACATATCTACGAGGCATTATGTACCATCAATGTTAACTACGATAAAATGAATATGTAATATGTCTAATAAACTCACCTACTAAAGCAAATTCGATGGGTGCAAACTTTGTGTTATGGAATTGTATCACAGCACCGTTAAGAGGAGTATAAACAGTCTTGCTGTTTTGTAAGAAACCCTCTTTAAATAAAATTTCAATGTTCAAGTACAAACATTAAAACTAGTAACCTTGAACATTGTCATTATCTGCAAAATGTTCCACACAAATCTTTACACTATCGCGTCTGTAATCTTCTCTGATAATATAAAAACGTCTATGATGTCCAGAATTACTCTGCTTAGCTTGTCTGCCATTCCAGCTTTCCAAGTGAGCAAAACTTATTAGATTTAATGATTATTTTCTTTCGTCACAGGCGCAAAAAGGCAGATACTACACGTAAAGAAGTCGCCGAGTAGCAAAAGCGAATGGGAAACGGTCTCGAAAGGCGACGATAACTATGTGCATTGAAGCGTATCATGAAATACAATCTTTCGCGTGTAGTCTTATGGAGTGACGTCAGAGTTGCCCATCATGTTGTTAAATGTCATTGCTCGAACCAATGACATTAAACAACATGATGCGCAACTCCGGCATTTTTGGCCGAAGATCGTATCTGATAGCACGCTCCAATGCACATACTTGACGAGACGAAAACGAGCGGATGAGTGCTGCTTTCAAGGCATAGCACAAATGGTGTTCGTGCCTGCTTTGACAGTTGTTGTCGATTTTAATGATATTTTGGAAAGTTAAGGTAAAAAGAAATTGGAAAAAGGTAAGGTAAATACTATTGTTGTATATCACACCCGGGCATCGCACTGTTAAGTACATGTGGGAAAGCCAGCTTTTGTCAAATACTACGACGTTATTAATTCAGTACGGTACGTAGTTGCCCATTTGCCGAAATTGCATATTTACTTACCCCTTATGGTTTCAAATTGTTCATGCACCTCCATTTAGATTTTTTCTAATCAGTGAGGATATATACTCATTGCTGTAACATACTATTGCTCATTCACTTTTATTTGCGTATCGAATCAAAGGGTTAACAAGTTCACCTAACATTCACTCATACCGGACGATATTGTATAGTCTGATCTCTCAAGTATTTGGAGCCACGAATGCTTGTAATTTTCTGACTAAACCTTTTATTAGTTGGTTTATATACCAAATTCAGTAAAACATTTTTTACATAAAACATGAGATATTGGATTCATTAGCTTTTCCATTCTAAATCATATAGACTGCTTTATTTATTCTTAACGAAAATTAATAAATCTCCTCTCTTTCTTCAGATGTAAAAGTTGTGGACAAACCTGTCTAAGCATTGTGAGACTCCTGCAGCACAATGAGCAATAGCAAAAATAGTAAGTATATCAATCAAGAAATTAAGCCGACATAAAGCAAAACTTTCAACTATTCGTCTAACCTCAATTTCCTATTATTTATTCACAGGACAACTGTAGCAGAGGGGAGATATCAGAAGTCTGGCGACATATCATTGACAGTGTGATTCCAAGAAATATAATTAGAGTACTCCATAAATGTTTGCAATAGAAGAACAACCTATGGAGTCATGCAAAGACATTTGAACCTCCGGCAGAGTTGTGTATGGCCCCCATATCCTGCAGGGCTTGAGGAAAATAACTAAAAATTCCAAAGCGTAAGATTCCATAAACGGTCTTATTTGTAAAATGGCACAAAACACGCCAGACATACTTAAAACAGCTTTGGAAAATGAGGATTACGGGTCACTCACTACACCTGTGTTATATTTGGTTCATCAACTTTTGGTAGTACTATAGAAGAAATTCAGGAAAGGGTATAATCATGATTCACGATAAAATACAAACCTTTTAAAGTAAAATTGATTTTTCACACAGAAAACAATTTACTGAAAGTAGTTTTGGAAAATTATTTTTTTTTGTTCACATTTTGACCCAATAAAGAATATACATCAAGCTAGCAAAAGAATACTTGTATAAAACACTTGAGTGAATAAATTAAACGCAAGTACATGAAGAAGGTGGCATTTTCGAAGAAAATGGGAGTTGCAATATTTCTGCATTTCACAAAATTCTGAAGCAAAGAAGCATTCTGTTTAATTTGTCATATTTCCATCAGTACAATGAAAAAACACAATGAGCTCAGCAGTCAATATGACAAATTCGAAGAGCAACTTCGAACAGAAAATTTCCATGTGTTTGTATATTAATATAATTATACAACGACTTAGTTACTAAAAATCAAGCAATCCTATGCCACGCAATGTGGCGCGAAATGTCTTGTCGAAAAAATCTGTCATTTGTTTTTTTACTGATCTATACATGAAATGATAAAAGTAACTTTTTTTTGCATTACTGGAATTATTTAAACATTCGCAAAGATCCAGATTAACCCATGATCATGTGACCTCGTGAGTTAGAGTTGGTACTATAAAATCATTTCAGCCTGACCTTAGTATGCTGGTGACACATAAAAGATGCCAAACGTCAGGACAAATGTAATTAAAAAAACATTGAGTTTATACTGTAGTATTTTTGTCAATTTTAGGTCCATATATTTAGATTAAGTGTATGTAATATTCTTTCCTTATCCAAAGCTTGTTTAAAAATTTTGATGGTTGTACATGGAATTTTATGATTTTTTGTAAAAAATACAGTAACTTGCAATAATAGTGGAATGCAAATATTAATATGTAATTGCATTCGAAATTAAAGAAAATAATAAAACTTAATCCAACTGTTTAGTTGCATCACAATATATGTCACAAACTGAAACTATCTTTCAACTATACATTATCAAAAACTGTTTGCGGCCCTTTTTACAATTTTCAAAATGCAATGCGGCTCTCGAAAACCCATGAGTTTGACACCACTGATCTAGACGATTCAAGCATTGCTTTGGGAAATAATATCACTTCAAATAAATTGAAAAAAAAACTCGCTATATTGAATACAAAATCGTTGCTATCATAAAGGTAAACCAATTCAGCCACTCGGAATATATTGGCCTTCACAAAGCAATGGGGGCAAAATTGAGAGTTCATGAGCTATGAACTTTTGTTCTTTTCTTTGTCTTGAACTTTTCATACTCCACAGCCCCTATTAATTTTTTTTTTTAATTTCAATTACAATGTGATGGTCATATATCTTTAACTTGTATTTCCTGTCATGGTGTATTATCTCAATGTGTCAAACTTTTAATTAGTGTGCATATTTTGCTTCCAGATGACATAAATGTATTGTCTTGTTTGTTAACTCAACTTGGAGTATTGACAAGAAAAAGGTGCTAGTAAATTACGTAAAATTTTTTTTAACGTTTTGTTATAATTAGAATTCACAATTAATAGAAATTATAAACAGCCAACAATCAATGAGAATTATATGCGAAATCCCTCAGAATAAATTTGTCTTCTAAAATCGGAGGAAGGCAAAACATATAGGTAGTTCCCATTCACACAAGTCTTTCAAGAGGACTTGCTCGAGCCAAACTAAATGAGCATCGTCAGTTGATCGGTAAGGCTGAAAGTTGATTTTAGCCCTGCAACCTCCTGCATCGAAGATAATATTAATTATTGAGCTATGAGCTAAATTTAGACACAAACCTATCTACGGGGCATTATGTACCAGAAATGTTACCTACGATTAACTGAATATGTAATATGTCTAATAAATTTACCTACTAAAGCAAGTTCGATAGGTGCAAACTTTGTGTTATGGAATTGTACCACAGCACCGTAAAAAGAAGTACAAACAGTTTTGCTGTTTTGTATGACACCCTCTTTAAATGAAATTTCAATGTTTAAGCGCAAACATTAAAATTACAAACTTTGAACTTTGTCATTATCTGCAAAATGTTCCGCACAAATCTTTACGCTATCGCGTTTGTAATCTTCTCTGATAAAAAAAACGTCTATGATGTCCAGAATTACTCTTCACAGCTTGTCTGCAATTCCAGCTTTCCAAGTGAGCAAAACTTCTTAGATATAAGGATTATTTTCTTTCGTTACAGGCGCAAATAGGAAGGTACTACACGTAAAGAAAACGCCGAGTAGCAAAAGCGAGCGGAAAACGGTCGCGAAAGGCGACGAGAAATATGTGCATTGGAGCGTATCATGAAATACAATCTTTCGCCTGTAGCCTTATGGAGTGACGTCAGAGTTGCCTATCATGTTGTTTAATGTCATTACCGACATTCATAACCTTTGACCTGTCGCCACTTCCGCATTACTTTTGTGGAATCGAGGTGACCGCGGGTTTTTTAAATTTTTCTTGCGAAAAATACGGTAACTCGCGTTGGCGTGTCTGATTCGGAAAAGATCTTAATGTTCAGAGATGTCACTGTGCTGAAACTGTTATACTGTACTGTGTTTTGAACAGAGTTGTCAACTCTGACAGTTACTGAAAATGTTTGAGTACCGGTATACAAGGCCATGGGTATGAATGCTGGAACGTTCAGATATCTGGGTGTTGCGAAGAGTAGGTAGGGGTACCGGTACCGTACCTTTACGTATATTTAGTACCTAGTCTAGTTACGGTATTGACAAAATATACAAAAACAGGCAATGCAATTCTTGAAACTCAGGTTACGAATTTACCTATGCAGTGGCACAAGCGAGGAAAAAGGACATCTGCGGCTATGCTCCCTATACAAAAAATTCAGGTTTGCCCAGTCATTTTATATTTATTGATACAACCATTTTCCACATTTTTTTCAGAATTATTGTTCACATGCAACTTATTTACAGGCCAAGTCAACGAGACATATTAAAAAAAAAGATAATATCAAGAAACCATTAAAAAGAGGAATTTGCAAGAAAAAGTCAGATACATTAGGTCAAAAATAAATAAGCAGGAAGTAGAATTACACTTTTTAAGGACATTGGGACAGAACGAAAGATTTAGAAATGGAGGGCTTTACATCACACTCTCGGAAAGATATATCAAGACTGCAGCAACAAATGATCATAATTACAGCCAGGCTTTACCAGCGCAGACTACAATCGATCCACTATGCGTACTGACCGAGGCTACTGATATTCCAGAGTCTTCGAACCGCTCTAATCTAGTCCCGGATAGTTGGAATAGGGGGCAGCCAGTGTACCACGCAGTCCAGCAAAAAACAAATGCTTGGTTTGAGTTGAGGCAAGGATTGCTTACAGCGTCTATCTGTGGTACTCTGTTAGGTAAGGCTCTCTCTGCTAATTTCACAACAGAAAGGCTTGATAAGCAGTGACTGCTTTTCAAAGAATTACACAGTTGTCTAAACAGGTAAAATACTTTAGGTTTCAATGGCATGAAAAAAAATGGATGAAGAATGGACTCTCTTCAATAATGGTGACAAAGCCCCAGAAAATAACTGGCTGAACTATCGGCGCGGGAGAGCTTATGAAGCTATTGCACGAAGCAAATTTTGCACAGACTCTGGTAAGTAGTAAGGAATACGCTCGCCACTGCACCTCTGATTACTCTGCGTGGGGTCGCTGGTTCGAATCCCATGCAGGGATGGTTATGTGTGAGAGGATTGCTGGACTCCTCGCCATTGTAGGATGGTCCACGTAACCGCTGTTCGGTTACGGCTTCCTCCACCATCAAGTCCATGCTTTCGAAAACAAATAACTAACTAATCCCATACCCGACTTGAAGTGGTAACCGGACGAGAGGCTGTGGTTGGTCATATAGATAAGCTGTCTTATCGTCATTCCTCTCTCCCCCGAGATAAATATGTAAACCTATCCTATTTTCAAATAGGTCCGGCAGGTATTTTCTAAATAGGTCATATGAATGTAGGACTGTCCGATGCTTTAAAGTTAGTAAGGGCTTTTATTTGTCAAAATGAAAGCCTTTTCACATTGTTCTCAGGCATTGATGCTGTAGAATGCGGTTTCTTTCAATATGGATCAATGGGAGCCAGCCCAGACGCATTATTACCAACAAAAACGGACTACATTCTTGAAATAAAAACCAGGGCTGCCAACCAAGACAGCCCTTTGAAAAGCTTGGATAAGTCTCAAATTATTCAAACGCAGATACAAATGTTGTGCACAGGGAAGAAATTTTGCATTCTCCAATCCTATCATCCAGAGACTAATTGTTCAAATTACTTTTCCATACCATACATGGCCCATTTAGTGGATATAACACAAAAACTGCTGAATTGCATTAAAAATAGAAAAACCATATCTGAATCTGATCGCTGGGAACCCCCCAGTCTCATTCATGAGAAACTATGGTTGGCCAATTTTGGACAAATTCCAAACTTTTCTTCGCTGCGCCATCTGAGGTCTATGTACACCCAAGCGACCAGGCAATGTGCTCAAATAGAGGACATAAAAACACTATTTCAGTACATGTTAGATTACACCATAAACCTTGTGAATTGTGATAATTACTGTTTTTTTTTTTTGAATGTGTTGTTTTATATCGCTTTCGGGCAGTTTTCTTTCTAAAAAAAAAAAGTAATTTGAGATATCATCGGTCCTGGGTATCTGTCAACTGAAAAGTAGTTACACATACCGGTTTCACAAGTGTTGATATAGCCTGAATATGAGCCAAGAATCTCCATACGCTGTTAAGCAAGTCCAGTCTGCCACATGGCCACACAGTATTTATAATCCGAAAGTTTCTAAGATAACCAATCCTGTCAGAAATGCGATAAAAATGATGTTACAGAACCTCTGCTATCTTGTGTATTTCAATAATAGGTAAAGCAAGTTTAATAAAAAGTACCATCGCTCCACGTGGATCCTGAGGCAAGCAATATTAAAATTTTCATCACATTGGCCTTCTGTGAACTGACTGGCAGATTTCATCGGAGGCCGATTGTGTTCTGCTCCCTTTTCAGCTGCTAATTCACTAATAGCAAAGCCTGAAAAAATTAAAGATTATGTTGAACTCGGTTACTCTTAAAAAGACTCACAATTTTAAATACCCCAAGTCAAATTTAGCTTACCAATTGTCATTAAATCATGTTAGCTAGCTCTTACCTTTGTCAGTGAGAACTCCATCAAGAACTTGGCATTTGTTCAAAGCTCCGGAAATTGTTGTTATGTCGGTGTCGGTTATTGAGCCAGGGTAAAAAGTCTGGCACTTGACATAAAGCTCCATGAGGAGAAAGACAGACTAAGGCTTTAACAGTGTGACATTGTTTATAATCAGAAAAAATAATGTATTTAGGTTCAAGTCAGAAAATCGGCCAACGCGAAATTCTGTTGCATCCAGTATAAGTGCAACGTGACCAAAACCGAGAGATTTGAATTGTGTAGGCATCCTTGATGTTATCAGGTCATGCGAAGGTTGGAGGTCCAAGCTACTGAAAACAGCATCTCCAAATGTCACCCAAGCTTCGAATATTCTTGTTAGTGTAGGTTGAGAAACCTGTAGCATCCAGGCAACTATTGCAAGAGGTAGAGCATGGCGGCATATTGCCATTACAGCCAAGAATTCATTTTTTTTAGTAGTTTTTCTCTTTGTACTCGTAGCATTTTTGCAGTTTTCATATTGAATTAGGTGAAGAAATGGTTCGAGGCATGAATATATTGTTTGTAGGTCGCATCTATTAAAACCAGTGAACTGTTCTAATTCAGAGTCACTGAGAGCATCCCAGTGAAACATCATTCTTTGATTACATTTTTTCGTTAATGTTTGCTTTGAATTTTTTCGAAGTTTGTGGTGCAGTTCCTTAAGTTCAGATTTTAATTGAGAATTTTCTGACCTAATTTGCTGGATTTCAGTTTTCAATTTCTCCATATCTTTGAGTATACTGGACATTTTGGACTCTGAATTTGATTTTGAACTCCTCTGAAATAAAGTTCTCGCCTTATTGAATTTTTTCACACGAATAGTCCTGGCTTTAGCATCTCCATTTAAATTCTCCATTTTTCTATTCCTGGGTACTCTGATGTCTGGCAGATGTTTGAAATTTCGCCGAGGTTGACTCCAATGCCTTGAGCATATGTTCTTCCGGAGGTGCCAATTTACGCCATCCGTCTTTAAAAATGCTTTATAATATCTCAATATCGATTTTGTTTTCGGAACATAGTAGCACTGCGTCCAATTCCTCCAATTGGAGGTACATCCCGCCACACAGCAGTTCCATCGTAAAGGCATTATTGATAGATGAAAAACGTATATTATACAATAGGATATTAGAACTGTAGTAGCAGTAAAGCACATATGGATAGCACATACTTCAATACCTGAATACTGACAAATGATATGCAGGATAAGGCTACAGGGGTAAAGGTACCGTACCGTTGATTATGCAGATACTGTTACATTTTTGAGGCAAATAAACATACATACATACACCCAAAGCCCCACTGCTGTGCCGTACCGTAATCCAGCTCATCCATTTTCAGATTCTCCATTTGCCCTAGTGTTTTGACTTAAAACTACACTGTCGTACCTACAAAACCATTCGAAACACATGACAGTATCGTACATTCAACACCATGCTGCCATGACATCTCTGAACATTAATATCTTTTCCGCAGCAGAGACGCCAACGCGAGTTATTTTTCGCAAGAAAAATTCAAGAAAACCGCGGTCACCTCGATTCCACAAAAGTAATGCGGAAGTAGCGACAGGTCAAAGGTAATGAATGTCGGTAATTGCTCGAACCGACAAAAATGTAAATGGACCTTTCCCCGACATCAAAACATCCGTATTTTCAACCAATCACAAGCGAGCAGATGTAAACAAACATTCCCCGCTGAAAAGTCGCTCAGACAACTTTGGGCGCGTTCCGCACAGGTTGCTGGCGGTTTAGACAGATCTTTGTGCTTTCTTTCGCTTTTTGTTTTCTTCACAAGGCTGCGAGAATTAGAAAGCGGTAATACTGTATGTTACTTGTTGCAAATCACGTTCACGAAATCTATATATCTATATCTAAAGGCTGTACCCGTTGCAGGCACCTTACAGGTACGGTACTGTACAGGTCGCAAGTGCTATTTCGAACCAAAAAATAGTAGACAGTCATGCTGATGCAATCAAGGGTACCGGTAGCCTACCGTATGTCAGTACGGGAGAATTTGTCTTTGATACGATGTTGCATTTTTATTAAACAGAATCTATTAGTGAATTATTTTGGTAGACTAGCTATGTGTAAACGCTGCGCATATGGTATTTGTCGGTCTGAAAGCCTGTACGGTACCACTGCCGTTCAAATGGAGTAAGATTTGTGCCTTTTCCGAAGCCACATATTGACTGCCAAAAAGCAATGAGATGGATAAAGGAATGCAACAGGCCCCACAGTATATTCAATCTAGGAAAAATCACCAGAAATACCTTCGTGTGTACCAAGGTAGGCCAACATAAATATTGTTTTCGATACCTATGATATATTCAATATGTTAATTTTTATATGAAATAAATTTTCATACAAGCAATGCGTTCCATCATGCATTTTCATGGAGGCGATGGACCAACTGATGAATACTCTGACCCGACCCTATATCAGACTCTTGTCGCCCAACAGAGAAGCATCATCAAATTGTGAGGTAATGATTACTTATACCATAATTTAACTTTGGATCATAATTTAACAGGATCTGTCACCAGATACTTCATTTGATACAAAGACATGCGAATCTGACGAAAGTGAGAAAGGATTGTCAGG
This sequence comes from Styela clava, assembly GCF_013122585.1. Taxonomy (NCBI): domain Eukaryota; kingdom Metazoa; phylum Chordata; class Ascidiacea; order Stolidobranchia; family Styelidae; genus Styela; species Styela clava. The sequence continues at coordinate 13,857,772 of NW_024102835.1, read as the reverse complement.
GATCCAACCAGTTCTGCCCCCAGACTTTACTTGAAACTACCTCAAGTGCCGCTGATGAAAAAGACAGCGCTTTGTCAGACAGCAGAAAAATGTAAGCAAGCATCATCATCATTTTTATTTTGGTTCTCTGGCATGAAACAACACAAATAGTCAACATACAAACAAAATGCAGAGAAAAGTGCAAGTCGAGCATAACTTGGAATAGATTTCAAAAAGTACGCGACTACCTACCAGAAAAAGAAATAATAATAATAAAAGGTCACGAAAGAATTAACAAGATTCAGAATCGAAACTGCAACTGCAAAGTCACACCAAGCTGCTCCTGATACCAGAAGTTGGCCCTGCACTTGGTAGTAACTGTGGTGTGTGATGAATACCCTTATTTTGTTAGGTTGTTTTGCATTTATTACTGTCATATAAATCACAAATTGTTCATAATCACCTGATAATTTTGGAACCGAACCAAGTGGTGGGTGTTTGCCCATCTGACTATATAACAATGAGGTAGTGCCCAGTGAGAGCAATTCTTCCATATCATCAGGAGATGAAACCAGGCAGCTTTAATAAAATAACTCGGACGCTCCATTGCTTTCATGGTTTTTGTTTGTTGTGCCCAAAAGCATATATCTGGTGTGTATTTTTATCCTATACAGCACAATATCTGCAAAACTGTATAATTTGTAGTAATTTTCTTGGATTTACTTGCTTGTTCCTTCATCATATATTTTTTATAATCTGTTATATTCTATTTCTACACTGAATGAATAAACTATATTGTAAAACCTATCAGATACCCGACTGTTTTTGGTTTAACCGGCATGATTGGAACTCTGGCTCGATCTAACTTTGTGGGATTAGCACCAACTACAGACGACAAAACTGTTGGATCTATTTTGTTCCCTCCATATAGGTTGTTACCAATGCTGGGGTAGGCTTGTACATGCTTGGCTCAGCGGAAAATCTTTTATTCCCCTTAATTTCATATGTTGGATAGTCTTGGTTAGTTCATTTAAACCATGTTAATCACTATAACATTATTGGTCTTGTAATTTTATGTGGTATGTAATCGATCATAATACTTCAATAAACCTGTTGAATCTAATCTTTCAATAGTATATTTGCACCCATCTTACTGAGCTAATAAATCTGTGTTTCTATGATACGACATAAACTTAAGTGGCCTCACCGTGCCTAGCATGTACAAATTGCATCAGATACTTGGTGACTATCCAGCGACACCACTATTTGAAGATGATGTGGTGGCAGACTGGCAGAGACTCCTGAACTTATCTGTAGCACTTGGCTTTGAAATTGACGACTGAACCATCATGAATGTATCTGAAAAAAATATTCACCTGTTCAAAATTACAGATTTCTGTAGTTTGTGCAATGTTTCCAGGAATGTATTTAAAAGACTTTAAACTTCCCCTGCATTTCATTTGCTTCTATGCTAAACCCACCAATTCAGCCCTAACTTGGACGCTATCTATCAGTCTATGAACTATAGGATATGATAACGGTAAGTTTAAATATTACCGTTCAATGAAAAGTATTGTATCCTTCTCCTGCTGGGCGAAAGAAAGGTTCTTGGAGAACCAAGTCATCTCTGAGTAATTTTTATTTTTGTATGGTAAATAAGCTTTTAGAACTAAGTTAGGTACTGAATAGTGCATGATTGCCACCAGGTAACTATCAACTAAGTTAAGTACGTTAACGGCAATGTGAAGACGGAATAACGTTAATAATAGATCACTTGACAATATGTTATAACGTTAGAAGCACGAAAATACCGCCATCACCAGTGAAATGCCATTCGAAGGACTATAAAACGAGCAACGTACCACTCTATCGCCCTACACAAGCCTGAATATTTGCAATGTTTGTCTGAGCGACCAAAATCAAAACAATAAAGGTCAAAGGTCGGGGAAAGGTCCCTGACACATTAATTTTAATAAACGGCATTTCCAAGCCAACATTGCAATGTAAATATCTGTAAATTCATGTTATATGTTTGACTTGATTTTTTAAAGCTAATACGCTTATGAAAGTAAATAAACGGTAACGTTTTATTATTTGATGACGTCATGAGCACGTTTAAAAATCGGTAAATCCCCTTTTAACACTGATTGGCTAGTAGAAAACATTTGAAGGTGATTCCCCTAAAGCGGAACCGTTTATGGGCCCAAACAGCATTTTATTACAGCAATACCTACCGGTATGTGTGAGTGATAGAACCATATCTTGAACCATAAACCTGTAAAATGGTACAATAAATTAACGATTCCCACATTGAAACCGGAATAGAAACCGGCGAGTTTGCTTGTTTGAGTCATTTTATTGACTTTTCTGTTGCAGGAATAAATATTAATTTCTGTGGAATCCCATGAAAAAATGTTAAGTTTGGCAGCTCAGTTTCTTCATGCATGTATATGTCTGTATGTTAGGTCACTGGTCAGAAAGTTATGTTCTGTTGTTTGTCGTTGAAAGATATCACTACTAACAGACTAATGCTTATTTATTCTTGTGATCGAGTTTATTAAAATAGCAGTGTGTTTTATGTTGTGTTGTGTCTCTATTTATAGATGTTGTTTTGTTATACAAACTACTTTGTACAAACAGTTTTGTATACTCTACCCTTACCTCTGTTACCACATCCACCCACCCTCCTTGCAAGGACTATATTATACATATTTGATTTCCCTAATTATGATTTATACATATCAAAAGGGGTGTATGCATATTAGTGTTTTAGGCCATTATGGTCTTGTGCATACATACCGTCTTCAGTAATTATAATTACTAATTCTTTTATATTGCTTTTATGAGACGAATAAACAAACATACAAACCCAAACATACAAACTAACATACAAACCCCAACGCTGACAGAAATCATCAGAAATTGCTACTAGTGCTTTTCAGCTTTTCCTTGGTTAGGTCGAGGTCAACTGTTTGTCAAGAGACAGCTACATAGACTATATACATATTCGGATTTGTTATTCCATGGCAAATTATTTGATCTATCACATATTATGTATTATAAAGTTTGGCATTTAGTACCAAACTTACCTTTAAAAAAGAAGTAAAACCATGCACACGTAGCCCTTTACACAGTGTGACATATCCACTTTGTATGTCATAATGTGGCTCTTGTGAACGCATTGAATCCGTAAAATTTTGAACTGGTATCATCTTTTATAGAGGTCGGACTATCTATGTATTGTGCAAATACATTATATCAGAAAACTCTATTCTTCTGCTTGGACAGGAGTAAGCATATAGCACAGGATGGTCCAGGCCCGCGGGCCACATGTGGCCCGCCGCTTCATTATCTGTGGCCCGCGTGACATTCGGAGAGTAATCAAAAAATTGCGTTTTGTGTTGTTTCATGATAAAATCAATCAGAAAAATCTTTTGACATATTGTCATCACTGATGTCACTGAATTAAATAGTGTTATCTGGCTTTCTAACTTTTTGGTCGGGAATGTATACAAACAATATAGGCATCATAGAAAACTAAAAATCAAATGCGGATTCTATTAGCCTAGAATGGCTATGCCTGATAACTATGTATTGCACAATAAAGGTGTTTGTTTTGTATTGCACTGTTTACCTATTCTTGTCACTATTGTAGCCCGCGAACAATACAAAAATAATTTTGTGGCCTGCTTAGCCAACAACTTTGGACCAGCCTGATATAGCATATAAATACTTTGTGAGATACAAGTGCCAATATGACAGTTTTCCAATTCTATAAACAGCCCCCACATTAAAATACATCAATTATAACAGTGAGTGCTTATTCTGGGCCAAATCGGCACAATAAACTTAAGTTCAATCTGAAAATATCCACTTTGGTTCCTCAAAAAACAACCTTGTTTACAGAAGGAAAAAAAAATTATCGTAACATTCCAGAGTTTTTAGCAAAAAAACATAGAGGGGATATAAATTTTGGCCCGTGACGACCATCGCATCGCAAATCATTATCGAGACAAGCATGGCATGATCTGACACATCTGTTATTATTCCAGGTACCCTCATTTCATAGAAAAATAGAGCGTTTGTTTTATTGGAACAAATTTTGGGACATTTTGAAATTAGAGAACTGTGCCCTGCTGAGTAAGAGATACTGTTTGCTGTATAGATATTCGTATTTTCTAGAAAGTTTTCAGCCTCTCTGTATGTGTGCCTAGAATCCTTTTATTGACCTAGCTTTGAGGCCATTTCAGTGTATTATACGTGTGTATGTATCAGTATCAAACGTATTAGTATTGTGATCTGTTGCTGTGTTTAGCATGACTGCCAGCGACATCACTATTTTAAATACATAAATAAAATATTTTTGAATCTGGAATTACAGATACAATTTATATATAAATATTTTTCAGGTAAATTCATCAAAATAGAAATCGAGATTTAACAATGTTATCTTCTTAGAGTGGATAAGATATAAATAAAACACATGGCATGTCTGATGTAGTTGAAAAATCAATTGTTTCTGAGTGAGAATAATGTGCTTGGGTAGTCTAAATTGGTAACTAGCTATTTATCTTTTTGGTCAGAATTATATGCTAACAAAATAGGCTTTATAGAAAACTAAAAATTGGATGAGGAATCTATTAGCCTAGGTCGGCTATGTCTGATAACTAAATAATAATGATATGGTCATACAATATAATTCCTGCCGGGTGTTTTTTTGCAACCGCCTAAACAGTATGAAAAAAAATGAAAAATTGCTGCCTGTATGTCAGAAAATGTAGTAATTACCCTTCTGTACCTTAAAAATTCGGTGATCAATCAATATGCATATATTTATATGTTATTTTGTAAACATTGGGGTTTGAAAAGAAAGCTGACCAATTCAAACAAATTTTAGACTGTATATGTCTGCAAGTTGTGTCGGTGACAATCTAAAATGACATTTTCTCCTTATGGCACTTCTTCGTTATGAAGTATTTGAAATCTTAGATTTTCACACATTTTAGTGAGGTTTTTAGCTTGTTTTAGATTGATAAATGACAAATAATGATCAAATTGTTTGGGCAATAAAAGTGTTTATCTTGCATTGCACTAATTACCGTGGCCCGTGAGGCCGACAACCTTAGACTGTTCGTTCGTAGCTTTGCCAAAATCATTCTCTTAAATTTCTGGAGTTTTCCTAACAGTTCATTGAATAAATATATAAAAAAAATTGTGATATTTTTATCTTTTAATATAATATTGACATTCCAAATTGTTGTTTCGCTTTAAAATTTGACATGAGAAAATTTTCATTTCTCATAAAGTAACTTATCCAAAAGTGCGTCCAAAGTTATCCATGCGAACCAGATGGCTAGTGACATATTATCGAAACCCAAACTTCAAGTTGGTTGTATTGGGTATTTCTAGAAAAGTGGGAGTCATGATTTTCAGACATTCTGATTTTCAGGAATGCTGATTTTGATTAAAGTCCATGAACCTGAATAATGAACTGGTGAATTACGGTAGGTGTTGATTTGTAAGTGGACAAGGGACCTTGGCTTGCAATAGAATTAAGCTTTCTTATTGGCTTTCTCCTTCTTCGAAATGAATATAAAAAAATTCATCCTAACATTTGATAACTTTGGTACAGTATGTTAGGAATTTTGTCATTCTGCGGTTTGGTGTTTGTCCTAAAATTATCTACTGCAAATCAGATACCTGTAATTATTCTTCTTTTGCTTGTCTAGGTACTTGCTAATTTGAGTATCCCTCTAACCATGCCACTAGCGGCTGTATTTGGAGAGCGGCCCTAGGAAATCATTTTATTACAAAAAGCAAGTCTATGCTTTTTATCATTTTATTGGATAAGTTGAGGTCAAACATATATATTGTTGAAAAATAATCTAGAAATCAACATTTTATTTTGTTGCGTCATATCAATTTAACTGTACGAGTTTATATCGTCAATAGGAATAATATTATCAAGTGGAAATATCTACTGCAGGGTCTTTAGAAATGTAACAAATAGAAATTTACATCAAACAATGCACGACATGCATTTCAAAGTATTTGCATATACCGTACTTGCGATTGAGAATTTTATTGTATAGGTCCATATTGAGTGCGATTGATTTTGGGCCACATCACAATTGAATATGGCAGGATACAGGATACAATATTTTTGGGTAGATTCAAAAATATTCTCAGTTTTCGAATTTTCTTTACAAGAATTCATTACCCATATATTTGAAGGGTTAATATTTTCATGCTTATTCAGAGAACACGAGGACAGAAAAAGGGTACTCCCGTAGTATGTGTACCAGATTAGGGTTAGACCATAATTTTATTCCGATTTTCCTTTTTTTAGTTGTATTACGAGTTCGGGACTGTCTGTGTTAGCCAAGTGAATATACCCTCTGCCCATAGGTTTCAGTCCCTTTACACAACTTGATGTAAAATAGGCTTTTGGTACACATATTCTAGAGCGCCGAAAAAAGAATTGTATACCATGGTACTTTATCTGTTTAATAATAACATGTTTAATTAAAACATTGATTTAGTGATCTGGTATGCTTAAGTATAACATATCTTTCATTCGAATGTTCTTATTCATAACATTTAGAAAAACAACTAATTCCACAGAAAAATATAAACAATTGCTCATTCAGATGGTTTATTAGGAAATATATTCTTATTTCTGTTAAATAATTTTAATTTCAAGCATTGCCTAATTCAATTCAGCGAGAAATTGTTAGAGAATTAATGTACCATGACTGAGCAAAATAGCCTCAATATCAGTGCTTTTGTCGTTTTATATATTATGGTTGGGTTGTATTGAGGAAGTGATTGACTAGACCCGGAGTAGAATGTGCACAATAGAGAGCATCTACCGGTAGTTAGAAATACTTTAGTTGAGTTGCAGAGACAAATAATTTCTCAATGATGAGATTATTTTTTGTTTTAATTGAAATATTACAGTTGTTTCCAAGTTCTGCTATGTCACAACTCACAATCCAAATGACACCAATCACCTCAACCCAACAAGTGTAAATTGTAATTGAGCTTGTAAATTGTAATTGAGCTCTTATTAGTGATAATATCATGACCAATATATTACACATCTGAACCTACAAATTGGCATTTTTGAGTTTTTTGATTTGAAGCAGACATGGAGAAAGCTGTTCATAATATGGCAATAAAAATCAAAATGATTATTTTGGGACAAATTCTTTTATTATCATTATTTAACAAATCCAGAAATCATAGTCATTCATCTGTTTCATAGTCTTTGTGGTATTTCTGGTGGTAAAACTACTAGTTTAGGGGCATGGTCTGTATATATTGTTCATAGAAATATTCCTATCTTCTATTAACTATGATTTTGAATACTAAAGGGTTGATTACTTATCGATTTTAATCGGTAAGTATGATGATAGGTATTTGTCTGTCTGTGTGTATGTCTGTTTGTCTGTTAGATGCATGCGATATCTCACGAAGGCGTGGTTGAATCTGCTCCAAATTTTACATGTGCATTCATCATATCTCGGACCAGAAGCCTATTGATTTTGGATGAATTATGTCGTATAATTAGCGAGTTATTAATTAATTAGTGATGAAGAGATCTGGATTTTTACAAAGCGAGAGATTTTTGAGACGCACTGAATGTGTGTGTGCGTGTCCGATGCGCAAGTTTTCACGCTAGTGAGTGAGAGCGAAGGATACACACCGCTAGATCGTATCTCGTGATTAATCTTTAAGCTTTGTCCATATCTCTCTTGTAACTTTGACGTCGTCGCGATGCGCAAGTTCCTTCAAGAAATTTTCCACGCTATTGAGTCAGAGCGAAGGATACACACCGCGAGATCGTATCTCGTTACTTATAATTACTCTTCAAAGTTTAAGCAATGTCCATATCCCTCTATCAGGTTCGGGGTTGCAGAATTCATCACCAAAATATCGCTAGGCTGTGTTTGAATAGCCGTCGCAACCCGGGTTAGCGCCGTTGTATATGACACAAAATATAGGATTGGTAAATAGGCTATTGGCTGGAAACTAATCGAAACAATCCAGTTCGGATTTGCAGAATTCTTCATAAAAGTATTTCCTCGAGTAGTATTTCGACGACGACATGGGGAGTTGGCTATTGTTTCCTACATTTTTGATATTGGCTGAAAACTAATCAAAACAATCCAGTTCGGGTTTGCAGTTTCTGTTTTGGGGATCCCCTAACTTTCGATCGATAAGGTTCGGTCTCTGACCGATATTCTCGTTTATTAATTACCGGTAATTGTTATTGATAAATTTTACAAAGGTACCAGTAAACAGTTTTTCCATTAAATGAATTCGATGAAGATCCCTGAAACAAGGCAGGCTGTATGATCTCAGCATTACTAGAAAGTATTAGTACTGCTATTTTTTGGGGTTATGTCGAACTAATAGTTAAGTAGGCCCCATTTTATGGTGAAAGTGCCTAGTTTTATTATTCTCAGTTTTCGATTTTATTTACTAGAATTCGTTACCCATATATTGCAAGGGTTAGTATTTTCATGCTTATATAGAGAATACAAAGGCAGAAAATAGGGTACTTCCATAGTATGTGTACCAGGTTAGGGTTAGACCATAATTTTATTCCGATTTAACTTATTTTAGATCTATTACGAGTTCGGGTACTCCCATAGTATGTGTACCAGGTTAGGGTTAGGGCATATTTTATTCCGATTTTCTTATTTCAGATCTATTACGAGTTCAAGAATGTCTGTTTTAGCCAAGTGAATATACCCCCCGCCATAAGTTTCAGTCGCGTTACACAACTTGATGTAAAATAGGCAAACAAAATTAGTTACCTCGATATTGGTACACATACCGGTACTTCTGAAGCGTCGAAAAAAGAATTGTAAACCATGGTATTTTTTCTGTTCAATAATAATTTGTTAAATTAAACCATTCATTCGAATGTTCTTATTCATTACATTCAGAAAAGTAACTAATTTCACAGAAAAAGATAAACAATTGCTCATTTAGATGATTTATTAAGATATATATATACTTATTTTTGTTGAATAATTTTAATTTTAAGCATTGCTTACATCAATTCAATTGGTAATTTTCAGAGAATTAATGTACCATGAGTCCATGACTGACAAAAATAGCCTCAATATCAGTGCTTTTGTCGTTTTATATATTATGGTTGGGTTGTATTGAGGAAGTGATTGACTAGACCCGGAGTAGAATGTGCACAATAGAGAGCATCTACCGGTAGTTAGAAATACTTTAGTTGATTTCCAGAGCCAAATAATTTCTTAATTATAAGAATATTTTTTGTTCAAATTGAAATATTATAGTTGTATTCAATTTCTGCTATGTCACAACTCACAATCCAAATGACACCAATCACCGCAACCCAACAAGTGATAGAACTGAGCTATCTTGTTAGTAATACTGGCATGCCTAATTTATCACAAATCTGAAACTACAAATTGGCATTTTTTTAGTCTTTTGATTTGAAGCATGCATGCAGAAAGCTGTTATAGTATGGCAATGAAAATTAAATTGATTGTAATGGGATACAAATTATTGTACTGACATTTAAAATTTATGTATTATTTAATAACAAATCATAGTTTTTCATCTGTTTAATTGTCTTTGTGGTATTTTGGTGGTAAAACTATCAATTTAGAGGCCTGATCTGTATATATCGTCAATAGGAATATTTTTTTCCAAACTGAGGTTTCAGTAAATAGTTTTTCCAGTATATGAGTTCAGTAAATAACCCTTTCTGAATATCATTTGTTTGAAATTTCACTCAAACTAAATTTCGTTCATTTTCCTAGCCATTAATGCATTCCTCAAACGAGGCAGGCTGAATATTCTCACCATTACTATCAAGTATTAGTACTGCTATATTCAAATATTTCTTGGGGTTAGGTTGAACTAATAGTTAAAAGTAGGCCCCATTTTATGGTGAAAGTGCCTCGAATCATTTTGCTTGAGTTACCAAGACTAATACTCAATCAAAGGCATCATTATGAATATTATTACAGACTTCCGTCCTCACTCAAATCAGAATCGTTTTATGGTTGAAGGCTGTATGATGTTGTAAATGTCCTCTTGGCAACCCGAGACCTCTAATAATAGTTGCATAGAAAATAAGAAATAGTGACAAAAGGTTGCTTTTATACTCTGACTCATCCGTTAATATATTTTCCAGAGTTGAGGGGATATATTTTGGCATATGAATAAGTTAAAAAAGCTAAGTGTTGTCTTTGGGATATTTCAATTTGCCATCATATACAATACAATTCCCATTGTTTTCTTAGAATGTTTTTTTCTACAAATTTCACTAATATTTTATTAATATCTCATTGATGCATAAAAAGACACTGATTTTAGTTTAGTTTAGGCAGTTGCTTGTATATATGTTATATTTATTCACTTTTCCATAGTGATATTCATAGAGTCAGTTGAGTTTGCGTGTTAACCTTCACAGTATCTGCTGAGCAATTTATTTGAATTTATTATGGAATTATTCTTATATATACATGCTTTATGAAATTTCTTTTATATATATATATGCTTCATTCAATGAATACATGATCAATTTATAATCAATTTGCTGCATAAATGTTAAATTTAAATCTGTGTAATGTAATATTCAGATAGTCAGCCAAGTTAGGCTTTGTAAACCCTCACTGTATCTGTTGCTATTCAGTTGTTTTATGTGCATGTACGGTATGTTTATTTGTATCAAAATATAGCACTGTTGGTTGTATATCCGATATGGAATACGGAAAATTCACCAGTAATATCTCAGCGTAATACACAAATGCACAGTACAACAGGGAATATGTGAAATTGTCAGTCAATGACAGGGCCCCTGTGCCAATGATAAATATTTCGTTGGGCTACTACACAAACTGATTGTGTGAAAACAATAAATACAATAAATTTGTACAGGAATTTGGATATTGAATTATAACAAGAGTCATTTGTTTGACATTGGTTTGTGGGATAAATATACATTGAATATGACAAAAGAAATGGAAACAATAGAGAGTCTTTAATTAAAATCAATAATCTAGTTCAGGGCTACTCAACTATTTTTATCGAAGGTCCGCAAACAAAACTTCAAAATTATTTGGGTCCTTTCTTTCCAGAAATGATATTTCGGCATCTTTAAACGAGCACTTCCTCGACCGACTAATGATTAGTAGTAAATTAAAATTGTTCATTATGGTGTTATAGTTCTTTTCGTATATATTTAAAACTATGAAATTCATTTTATAATAGGAAATTCAAAAAGTGGGGCTAATGATCCAAAATAAATAATTAGGTGCGGTCCAAATCCAATACTCGAAAGGTCCGGATTCGGACCGCGGTCCGCCAGTTGAGTAGCCCTGATCTAGTTTACAAAAGGGAGGTTTCAATAAAAGAACTGTTAGAGGCCAATGAACAATAAACTTATGTTAGACAAAAGATCAGTGGGTGAATTCACTTTACTGGAAATTGTATCATGATCAATAGAAATTTTGTTTTGTCCACAATGGTTTCATCTTTCATTTGTGCATGTTTTTATTCGACTTCTTTGGGTCTAATTAAGCATTATTCGCTTCTGAAGAAGAGTTTCCATCAAATTATGAATTGTAATGTGATTCTTATCAATGTTTATAAGAAACAAAATTGACTACTGGCATAGTTGTGATATTATTTACAAAAGTGACTCCGTTCCCTGACTACATATTAACAATATCAGTTTGAATTGAGATATCAACTCGCTCTCTTATTTTATATTTTGAGGGTTGTTTAATTTTGACTTTATTTAGACAATGGAATCAACATCTATACTCTTTAGGCTGCATGTTATCATAATATATTCGAGAAGTTTTATGTGTATTCCTTACGATAAAACATAAAATGTCAAGGGTGAATTCAGGAGCAATGTCAAGTAAGTAAATTTTAAAACCTATTTGAAATATATAGTCTTGAGCTTTCCAAAAAGGTTTTCTGCCCGAAAAATTGCAGTAAGTGCCAGCTCATTCAGACTTGAATGTTGCAATTTTTGTTTCATATATTACTGGATAATGCTGCATTAATCAACTTTGTTAATCCTGGCATTTTTACTGTTTTTATCATTTTAAAAGGACAACAGGTATCAAATAATCACAATTGAATTCAAAAACTGAAAAACATGTTTGAAATAACCATTTTTATCATATGAACTGACAGTTTTCTGTTTATAGCAGACATAACTTTTTCCAATTAATGTGGGAATATTGAGGTCTTTCTAAACTAAGTTCACATTTTAAAATAATTGAACTAATGGTCATTCCAATAAATTGAATGCATTAAAAAATTTCTGTATCACATTCACCTTATGTGATTGTGTTTATAATACATTTAAACATACCGGTACAAAAAATTTCTGTATTGCATTTATTTTATCTGATTGTGTTGTTTATTTATAGTTTGTATATTTTTTGACAGATATTGGCAAACCATCAATTTTAAATGTGAAATGGGAAAAAAATAAAATAAAAGTTAAGTGGGAAGAAGGCAAAGGCGCAATAAGGCACGTTTTAAAAGTGGAGAGTGAAGGCAATATTGTACTGAATGAGGAACTAACTCTTACTAAGAAGCAAACAAAACAAAGCTATACTTTTGATATGAATGAATATTGCACATATGGGAAATTTCTTAGATTTATCATTGAAGCAACAGGAGAAGGAAAAAAATTTCAACAAATCGAAAAAGAAGTTCTAATAGGTTAGAATTGCTATGATTTGACTATTTTGTAAAACCTCCCAACTTTGGTATTGGAGCAATTGGAGAACATTAAATACTCAAAAATCTAAAAAAAAAGTTTTAATAGGTTGGAATTACTAGACTTGTCTGTTATCAATTGAGAAAAATCATTCAATACTTCAATAATGATTAATAGCAAAAGTTTCAACATAGGAAATGAATAAAACAATGCTATACAGAAGTTTTTTTTTTTAATTTGCAATTAATATTTGAAAATGTCCTCAAATACTTGAAGGCTTTGACAAAATGTGATTTACCGGTAATACTTTTGAATGTACCTCAATTATAATGTTTTCGAATATACCGTAAAAAGTATTAATATTGATAGTTTGAACACTGCTTCGGTTACATGTGTTGGCTTCATTTTTTCTGATTTATCATGATATATTTATTCTCTTGTAAATCCTACTAAAATATACTATTTACTTATTTCAGTAAAAAATTTGTAAATAGTTGTGTTAAGCAATTTGAAATGCAACCAAATTCTGAAACTTTGTTGAGCTCTGAAGGTATCTGCATTGAGTTGTGATTGTTTTTTAGGTTTACATGTCTCTCAAAATATTATTACTTTGTCAGTAAATGCAGGTACTATTAAATCGAGTCCATGTATTAATAATACTTTGTCCATGCTTATGGAACAATTCACTGCATAACATGAGAATGTGGTAACAAAGCCATTATATCACTTTTCATCTCTGGGTGTGATAAGCTTAACTGAAAAATATACAATCTGTTTAGGTGGAGACTATGCTGTGAAAAATGTTGTTGCAAAGAAAGACGATCAAAATCCAAAGAGAAATATTATTGTTTTATGGCAATCTCCCAATACTCCCCCTCAAAGCTACAAAATTAAAGTACAAGAAGTTCAACAGTCATGGAAAGGTTCAGAGAAACTGATATTGGTTAATGAGATAAGTGCAGTGAAACAAACTCAAACATTCTATAAGTTTATTGAACTAAAAACGAGTACAGAATATTATTTTGAAGTCGCCCCAATCTATGGCAATCAAACATTAGATGGAAGCATTTCAAACAAAATTAAAACTGACAAAAGTAAGTGGAAAATTCACGAAAGTTTTTAGTTTTTAGAGACCTCAGCACTCAAGCACAAATATATTTGTGTTTTTTGAGATTTTAAAGCAATTTTTCTTAAATTCAAGACATTATATGCTTTTTTCCATGCATAAAAATACAGAGATGAATTATCACAAATATATTCGAAATTTCTAATGATTAAACCATGTCTAGTAAAAGGTCAAGTGGTATGTCATTGTATCATGCTTGAAATAAATTATCATTATAAGTTCTGGATTCAAAGAATGCTAAGGTTAAGGTTCCAGTCATGAAGATGGGATATGCTTATGATGTAAAATTTAAGACTTCTTACATTGAGATTGATACGGGAAAAGAATGCTTTGCTTTGAAAGGGTACGCATTCAATACAAGTAAGATAATATATATACAGTACAACCAGATATTATATCTGATTGTAAATATACAATGTTAAATTACTGAAATGAAATCTAAATGAAGATTTATCTCACTTCGTAAATGTCCATATGATTACTTAATTGATACATGGTTAGATAAATGGAGATTGTATTTTAATATGCTCTAGGTACATTCACAAATTTCTCTCGGATACACAGAAACTCATGAGTCTAGATGCCATACTCGCTAACATGCATACGATCAATATAAAATTTTTTATATTGCTATATCATTTTCAAAGTGTTTCATAGAAACCATAATGAATTTGCATGCCAAGCAATGCTTAGTATTTTTATAGGACGGTTTTTTAAAACTTCATTGGTATTTCGAATTTCACATTATAGTTTCTTTATTAAGGTCGTTCAAAAACCAAAATTCATGACTGTTCTTGGGGCAACGGAGTTGTAACTTTTAGTTGGGATTCGGTCGATGGAGCAAAAAATATCAGTTGAATATAAAAGATGAATTATTAAAAGAAAATCTTTCTGAGCATACCAACAAGGTTGATGAGAATGATGATGGATGTCTCGTCAAAGTTCAAATGACAAATAAGTTATGCATTGGCAGAGTGTGCATGACAAAAGTAATTACTTACACTGACAACAATTTAACATCAGAAACTGACTGGAAAGCTCATTTAATCGGTATGTGATTTCAATATAATCATTTATGATTAAATATGTGATCCAACATAGCAAACCACTAATAGAGTCTTTGTACGGCCCATCTGGCTGGGTGGTTTTGTAGCCTTAGCAAACCTTTGCCAGAATAATAAAAGTACCAAAAGTGATTGATTTCATATAGATCTGGGTTGAACTTTTGTAGCTTTAAATTGCATTATGCCCTTGCATGTAGTCCTTGCTTTTTCTACTTGAGTTCTTTTTGGTATGATATCCAGGTGGAGATCTTGTACCCAGGAATGTAAAAGCAGTGACGAATACTGAGAATCCAGAACGTTGCATAAATATCACATTTGATGCCCCTTATAAAGGCCAGGCAGATGAATATATTATAGAAGCAAAACCGCAGAAAGGGAGAACCAAAAAGATGACCTCTAAATCTAACTCAGTAACTTTTGAATATCTTAGAAAAGGAGTGGAATATAAATTTCTTGTGTTCGCGAGTCACAGTGCAAAGTCGAGTGTTGGAAGTCCCTCTAATGCGATCAAAACTGAAGGAGGTATTTAACCACGTTTTGATATTCTGAAATAAATCAGTACAGTATATTTTATTTATATGTTGCTTTTAGAAATTGTAAAACCAATAAACACAATTCAAAAGCTGTTAGAAGTCATTTCAAACTGTTAAAGTATAAAGTCTGGGCAATTTTTCTCTTAGTCATGATAAGTAGATAAAACAATAAATTTCAACATTCAGACAGCACAGGTGCATTTTTCAATTTTGGGGGTGCTATGGGAACGTATGACTTGAGAAATGCGACAATATCTGGCAGCACAGCAAATCTAAATGTTATCCTGGGAGATGATTTTGGTGAGTCCTCTCAACTATATATTGTTTTTTCAACCGAAAAAAGAACATACATACAATTGATAGTTTAACCCAGCGTTTCCCAAACTGTGTTCCGCGGAACACTAGTGTTCCGCGAGCGTCTTCCGAGTGCTCCGTGGAGAAGGAATCAAAAATGTCGCCATTGCGATCTAGGGATCGTGAAGTTATCGCCCAACTGACCGTTCAATTTCGCGTCATCGTCGGCCTAAAGCGGACTAACTACTGTTGAGTAGTGGCATTTTCGTTAACTGTCTGCGTAGCTTTTTGACTGTTAAGTACAGCTATCCTTTTGGTTTTGTTATAAGCAAACAAGTGGGTCTAAAGAATAAAAGCAAAGAGTCAACTCTTCTTCCTCCGTCTCTGCCTGGCTTTACTATGAAATGCTGAAAAATTACTCATGTTCGCTAAATTCAATTCAGCAGATGAATAAACTGCAGCTCGCGAAATTGCAGCAAGTACTTTTATCTCTATTAGAGGTAACATTGGAGGCAAACACTACGTGATGGAAAGTAAACGACATAGACAGCTAAAAAATTGTGAATTGGTGAATTTATTGATTCAAATTAGGAAACAATAAAACATTTATAATAAATGCAATATGTAAAATATTCAATCATATTTCAGGTATGTTTAACCATAGTAGTATATATTTACGGTTTGACATACCGGTATTTACGGTTTAACCGTAAATATATACTAGCTAACCCATTGGGAACCGCTACATTACACCGTTTTTCTTTATCAATTTTAGGTTTCCATTTTTTGGGGTTTCGCGAGGCGAGATAAAAAGTCTAAGTGTTCCGTGGCCGAAAAAGTTTGGGAAACGCTGGTTTAACCTACCATTTAAGTAATGCTGAAATTTGAAAAAAATATACTTTTTCAGGCAAAGTCAGAGATTTGGAAGGAAAGATCACTCCTAATCAGCGTAATGACAGTATGACATTAACCTGGAAGATCCCATCATTTGACAATAAATTAAACGATTACAAAGTAGAGCACTATATTGTTAAAATACAAAAACAAAATGATAACGAGGAAAAAGAATTGGTGGTACCATTCATCAAAGGGCGTTATGAGTACCCTACAAAACCTTATGATTTAGAAGTTGGACACACCTATGACATATCAGTGGCAACCCTTTATGATGATATTGACAGGGATGCAACTTATATATCCAGTGCTGTAAAGAAATTGGTTTATACAAGTAAGTTACAATGCAGCCTTGTGGCTTGTTTTTAATTTTAGTTTGTTCATGCATTATTATCCATGTGGTAACAAAAGCATTAGAATTTATGCTGGGCAAGAAAAAGTACTATGACACAAACTCAATTATGTTCCCTCTCTGCATTTGTACGTTTTGATAGTAAATTTTAAATCAATAATTCTTAACTGATAAATTGTTGTAATGTAAATTACTGAATTATTCTTTCTATAAAAAGCAAATCAGAAATTTGTACTGATATG
Source organism: Styela clava (assembly GCF_013122585.1). Taxonomy (NCBI): domain Eukaryota; kingdom Metazoa; phylum Chordata; class Ascidiacea; order Stolidobranchia; family Styelidae; genus Styela; species Styela clava. Next base: position 13,840,549 of record NW_024102835.1, on the reverse strand, counting down.
TAACCTATATTTTATAGGGCCTTGTGAACCAAAAATACATTTCAACACTGATGATAAAAATAACGAACTGAAGTTAGAGTGGAATGATGTTCGAGGTGCATTACGTTACGAAGTTGATATATACACACCCAACTCAGAAAGTCCTCTTTTCCATAATGACAATGGTAAGAACACCACTTGGACGCGAGCTTTTGATGAAACATTTGGATATGGAACTTCCTATAAAGCTGTTATAACTGCTGTTGGACCTGGAAATAAAACAAATTCATCAGAAACATCAACAAAAACTATCGGTAAGTAAAACATTTTTTAATAATTTTGTTGTAATTCAGACAGCTCCAAGAACCTATAGTTAAGAAATTTTTACAAATACTCTGTGATGATATCATATAATTACTGACTAAAATAAAAATTTTGCATTTTTTGCTTAGGAGAAGAACTAGTGCCTACAAATGTAAAAGCAACTATAAATGAAGAAAAAGTAACAGATCCAAACACACAAGTATTTTTAACATGGGAGCAACCGGAAAAAATGCCGAATACATACAAAGTTTTTGTTGACAACAAAGAAATTAATGAAATAAATACTAAATTTGTTGGATTATCTTGCTTGGTATCTGGCTTAAAAGCCGGCACAGATTACCTATTCAAAGTTGCTGGAGTTCATACCTTTAACAACAAGGAAGTTGTCAGCGGAGGATGCTTCTCGAACAAAATACAAACAAATCCAAGTGGGTCTATTTTGCATACATTGCCTTTTCATTAACTGTGGCTACTATTTATACTGGTAATGTTATTTTACTAAATATACATTTCATTAAATAATCGCTAGTCATAAATGACAGACCTTTTATAATGAATATCTAACTCCCGAAGCCAATAGTATATTGTTATTACAGTTATTAGCTTTTCTATATAATCTCTGGTAAACAGTGTTAGTTAAATATTTCATACGGTTTACACCGTCAATATAAAGTATAGTAGTTTCAAAACTTTAGAGTTCTTTTTTTTTAATTAGATATTAGAACCTCAGGTGTCGCTGCTCGATAACCAATTTGGTTTCCCACGACTTCCCTTCCCCAGTAAAACTGTGTAAATTATCCTTTTGTCGTAATTTATGATTGAGATATTTTTTTTACTGGTTAAAAAAAATAAACTTGACAATAACTTGAATCAGAATTTGAAAGACAAACATCAAACATCTTATTTGGGCTTTTATCAACTTTTTTCAATTTTGACTCAGTTTGCCTGAAAGATTAATTGGTCAAGTAATTAAAATGGCCATTGATATTTGCCCATCAATAATATTATGTCTTACTTATTAAAACAGTTATGACGCCCTAATTAATACATTGCAGCTCCTACACAAGTGAAAAACTTGTTTGGCAAGCTCGGAGAGGACCCAAGTACAATGGTTCACATTGCATGGGATAAAGTTGATGCTGAAAGACCATATGACTCAACAAATTACAGAGTTTGTGTTACCACAGAAGATGAAAAATATTACAGAGAAATATATGTCACTACTGAGGAAGTGCTGTTTACAGGACTGGAACCTGCAACAACTTATGTTTGCACAGTCGCGGGTGGTAACTCACTTGGATATGGAAGAAATTCAGAGGCATATAAAATAACTACGAGTAAGAGCTTATTGTTTTTTTTTTGTATAAGTATAAGTTTATTTCGACTCCATAATCAGCAAAACAATAAAATGATTGTTAAAAATGAATAAATAAAAACTGATTATGAAATCAGGAGAGCGAACAAAACCTTAGATAAGGCTTAACATACAAAATGTATATAAGATGGAAGGTTTTGCCAAGAAGATGCGGTACGTGTTCACTCACCTAAAATAATTGAAATATTTCACACACGCTCACGCTATAAAGGGGAGTGAACAGTAAAGATAAACTTTTATGAAAAATATATTGCCAAGCTGATTATAGATGGAGTCAAATGCCAAAATGCCCAACCAAAGTTGCCAGAATCAGGTGCATGAAGAGGTGGGCTAGACCACTTCATTCCCCATACTAAAGCCTATTATTGCCAAATTATAGTTCAAATTGTAATAAGTATTTAAATGTACCAGTAACTTTATTTATAAGTATGAGCAGTTATAATTAATTAAGGTAGGAAGACAGGGTATAGGAATATGTTGGTTACTAAGGTTATAAGAGGTTTTTTTAATTCTTAGATATTGAGTAGGATATTCAAGGGTTACATATTTGGAAACAGCACTACCCTACACTTTTGTTGAGAATAAATTATTATTTTGAGTAGATATTGATTATTAGTTATTTATCTTTAAAACGCTAGTTCAAAGACCAGAGCTGAATTATGGTTGGGACACAGGGTAAATTCCTGCAAACCATGCAGAAACTCTCAAACCACACTGACCATTCGTATGTTGGCCTTCACATTAACTTCACAGCAGAACCTCAACCTAGGATAAAATTTGTATACACACTACACTAGACAAATCATAGAATACCACAACAAATCAAAACGAACAAATTAAAACGAAGGGGAGAATCCAATATATCTGGACTGTCGCCTAATTACAATAATAGGTACAGGAGCTAAACTATATGGTCTTGTATTGATTTGATTTACTGATTCAAGCATTTATTCAGAATTCGGGACTCCAAAACGTGTTCAACTTTCAGCAAAAGGTAACTCAACTTCAAATTCACTGACATTGAGCTTTCTACATGCTGAAGGAAATGCTAAACAATACATTGCTGTGATGTACAAACACCAGGATACTGTAAAATATCAGGTTATTGGACCCATTTCTGTTGTATCTGGATATATATTTGAAGGTTTAGATTTGAATTCAACCTATTCAGTGAAAGTGCATGGTGTATTTGCAACTGGAGAAGGCGATGCATACTGGTCCAATGAATATACAACAGGTATAATATACACGATTCACTTTATTGATTCATCATACAAAGTAAGTTAGGAGTTAAGTTGACTTGTTTTTTTTTGCAAGCACCTGCAAGAACAGAAATCATAAAAGCTGATTGCACAGTTGATAACGAAGGAAATTTGAGTTCAAGAGAAATACATATAAAATGGAAACCTGATTCTGAATGCAATGAACATGAAGTTCGTATCAAACGTGGTCGTTATAGTGTCATAGAAAGTCGGCTTACAGTGGAAAATACAAATGAGTTGTCTACCATGCTTACATGAAGCAACACAATACATGGTTGAAGTGAGATCAAAAAACAGGCAATGCTTTGGAGAATGGTCTGAACTAGCGATAGTTGATTTAGGTGAGAATACTGAAATAAGTTGACAATCCCCTAGAACAGGGGTCACCAAACTACGGCCCGGATCCGGCCCTGTGATGTCATTTTATCCGGCCCGCAATAACACGCAAAAATGGCTGAATTTTTTTCAAAGGGAGATTTTCCCGAGCATCGTCTTCTTTGTTTATTTTGTAACATTGGCCGATCAGCAGGTTGCAAAAAAAGTGACGTAATAATAGGCCTCTTCGCATCCGCTCAGACACTTTTGTCACCTTGACAGATCTTCAGTCGTGGTTGTAAACAATATTTCGTTTTTGTGACTTTGAATGCTATTCGTTACTTTTTAGTTGTGTATTGGAAATTTAAGTATGAATCAAATAAGTCAATTATCATTTGCCTCCTTAGGAGTTGTAGTTTCAATAGTAGTAATGAAAAATTAGTCTAAAAATACAGCTGTGACAAAATAGGCTAAAATTCTCTACCGGTACGCAACGTTTTCTGCGAAAGATGTACTTGTACACTCGTGGCGCGTGCTTTCTAAGAAACAGTTTACGTTTCTTGTGCTAAAATAAACGTCCAATGTGCATTTTGCGCTAACAGTACTGTAATCCCTCGCGTACTGCTCCAATTTCACAAGTCTCACTAACTTTCGTACTGTCTAAATGCGGATATTCATGTAGGTATGATCGTAAGTATACCATCATTAATTTGCACTACGTATAACTGGAGCTTATTTTTTAAAAGCGTCGAATGTTAGGAAATTTATGCGCTAATGAAAAAAATCAAATCCAGATAATAGTTGTTTATTTTATCTAAATTATGTCAAAATTTCATGAAATTCCAAGCTACAGCAGGCAGTCCGTAGTCGTTCTTATGAGCGGAATTCCATTCCAACACTGCGTAACGGTACTTAGCAAACATGATGCGTACATTTTTGGCGCAAAAAAGCGGATTTTGTAACATTCATAATTCATGACAGCAACGTTTTGATAACAGCTAAACTCAGGATAGTTGTCTAGATATAAAAATCTTGTATACCGTATATGATCGCGAATGGGCCGAGTTTAAAACTCAAAAAAAAAGTTGCCAAACTAAGGGACCGTCGACCGTCAACAGTGTCGATTTAATTTTATTTTAGGGAGTCGGCCTATTCGCGAGATAGGCGTAATTTCGAGAAAATACGGTATTTGTTTTCCTGGGATGTTCTCGATCTATATTCTGAGATATACCGGTAGATAGAATTTAATATTTAAGTCTTCAGAAATGTAGAATTTACGGTATATTGTTGAATAAATTGGATGGATTTCCCAACTTTTGTAAATTTATTGTATTGCATTGACAAAAATATTCATCCGGCCCGTTTCAACACAGTTCGAGTCATACCCGGCCCGCGGTCAAAAAAGTTTGGTGACCCTTGCCCTAGAAAATAAGAAAGCTCCCCAAAACAATAGATATATGACCAGACTGTACATTTCCTGCACACGACCAATTCAAATAAAATATTTCTATAATAATATAAAATCTTGAAGTTATACACGTTTCTAATGATATAATAACTTTTTTATTGCAGCACCATCCAAATTAGAGAACGTCACTGCCAGTTTGGAAGAAAAAGGAAATCACATTGTGGTGCAATGTGGTATTGCTGGAAGGGTTTGTCCATTCTATTTCGTGCAGGCATATTGCAATGGACAATTGGAGGGAAGCCCACTTGAAGCTCATAGCAATGCAGATAAAAAAGTGGCTGAGGTTAATTTCAGTCCGAAAGTGCCAGCAGAGAAATATCACTTTGGAATGTGGGGCGAAAATTCAGGAAAAGTCAGAGGGAAAGCTTCTCATTCTGAAACTGTTTTATCAAGTAAGTAACTTAACCATCATTTTTATAGTCAGGTTTAACATTTTTATAAAAAAAAATTTGACCTGAGTTCAGGTTGTGCGCCATCTTGGTGCGCATACTTCAGGAGGTCAAAAAATTCTGATAACTGTATAACGAATTACCAATATAGTTAATGAAATTTTCTTTCAAATGATGGACTTCTCACCATCATAAGATGCTGTAAGACCTAAGTGGTTAAAATTAAATCCAGCGGCTAAATTTAAAATAAGAATAAATTATTTACTCAGTTCTATTTAGGTATTTATATAACAGATGGGTGAAATTGCATGTTCTTATGCTAATCTAAAGATTATTTGAATGGCAACTCATAACACAGCTGAAATACTATTTATCATAGGGCCAGATAAAGGCAAAGTTCCTGTGGCATATTTGAATGATGAGAATCCAAGCACAGAAATTCAAATAAAATGGAGAGCTCAAACAAGATGTGAAAAATATGAACTTAGGATCTGCTGTGCTGATCAAAATAAACCAGAAAACATATTAATATTCGATACAACTTCCTGCAAGTATAAATGCCAATGCCCCGGAAGCAAATACAAAGTGGCAGTCAGAAGTATCTGTGGGACAGTTAAAGGGCATTGGTCGGGTGAATGTGAAATTATTTTAGGTATGTTGTCTAGAACTTATATAATATAGAATACAGTTCAATGATTTTAAGAAACATATATTTCAACTTTTAGCACCCAGTAAAGTGAAATTGCTTGAAGATGATTGTCAAGATCCTGTGAGATTGGTTGCGATCAAGTGGGAACCACTGAAACACAAACCACAAAAATATGTTGTTAAATTGTTTGAAGGGCAAAAAGAACTTGCTACAGAGGAAACAAACGAAACTGAAGTTAGGTTTGAAGGAATTGCCAAACCAGGGTCACTATGCTACTGTACCGTGACAGCAATTGGAGATAAAAAAAACAATTGGTAGAATGTCAAAATCGAAACACTATCGGATAAGTAAGCCCTTTCACTTCTATTTTTAAAAATTTTCTTGAGAATTATTACAAAGGTATCAACATTATGTTACAGTGTGGTCAAAGCCAAGCTACTTCACAATTACACCAGATGTAAATAATCTATCTCAATGTGCTAATATGAGGTGGGAAAATCCATATGGTGTGAACTGTTTTAAACTTCAAATTGAAAACAACCAAACTGGTGTTTCTTCTGAGATATTACTTGAAAATGACAACTATGCCTATCGAAGTGGCATACCTGGAAACAGATACACTGTTAGATTGTACTGTGGCTGTGACTCACGCTATGACTTGGACTTCAGTCTGGAGACAATGATTATGAGTATGAATTAGTTTATATTACAAACATTTAGTTTATTCAAGTTGATTGAGAGTGAGATATGCATATATACAACACTATGAAATTTAACGATCAGTAGAGGTTGCGCGAGACTAACTCCCAATCCTTTCTCTATGCCTTTGCGCTAGTGGATCCGTATGCATGTAATGCAAGGATGCTGTAGCAGGAATAAAATACCATAATATGCATTTCAAGAGTCCTGCTGCACACTAACACAAATATATTTCTGTAACGATTCGTCTGACCAAAATCAGACTTCCTCAGACAAGCAGTTTACAACAATGACAAGAAAAGAGCAATCATGCAGTTTAAATATATAATTTTGTGAAATGACTGACAAATCTCTTAAAAATTGTCAGATTTATTGGAATCCCGCCTTTAACAAACTATCACATCGACAAGTAAACATTAATAAAGCTTTCCTTTTGGTTAAATTGAGCAATGAAACAGAAATACATGTAATGCTTATTATTATTCACTCAGAACCGGAAGCACCTACTGATATTGTGATTACTCCAAATGGTGATATCCATGGCTTCATAGTAGAATTCAAAGACAAAACTTCACAACGAAAAAAATATGAGGTTACAGCAGAACCACTATCGAAAACATTGAAAATGAAAAGCATTGAAACATACCAACACAAAGCAGTGTTACGAGATTTAATTGATGGAGAATCTTATTCTATAAATGTCACGGCTATTGTGGATAATACAAAGAGTGAGGCAGCAATGAACGAAGGATACGTGAAAACATGTAAGTTTATTTTTATGTGAAATTTCTCAGAACCCAGTCTTAATCCAAATGTTAAGGAATCAATCACTATTGATTATAACAAGTAACCATTGAACTGCAAAAAGATATAATGTAATTTTGTGCCAGAGTTCCTGATAATACAGACAGTATTGAGTATTAGTAAATAATCAATAAAAAACCTCTTCATTTGATTACTAAAACATATACAAAATGATTTTTATCATTTAACAATTTCCAGTTTCAATAATAGATTTTCTAATTTCTAATCGGGAAAATGTAGTTAATAATTTGAAATGTTATCTACATTGCTATTAAATTGATTAACATTGTCTTTTTTTCGTATTTATTCTAGTCATTTGATTATTATTAATCACCTATTTTAAAAATTGATGTTTAGTGCCAAAAAAAATCCAAAACTTGGAATCAGATTTTGATGAAACACTCGTAGCTGTTATCTTCAAGTGGGATGCTCTCAAAATTGAGCCAGACGAATACAAAGTGCAGTGGAGAGTGGGAAATGATACAATAACAGAAGATTCTACGCATGAGCCAAAATTTGAAATTCGGTTTGTGAAACCTGCTCATTGTTACAGTATTCGAGTCGCTGCTACAAATGAGTCTGGTTGTGGGAAGTTAAGCCAGTGGGAAACATTCATAACAGGTATTGTTAATTCTTGGCACTAAGTACAATTTCAATTGACGGTTGTGTTAATACCTGTAAAATAAAATTTATTGTTGCTCTTATATTGAATACTTAAATATGTACCATTATATAAAATTCAATATTAATTTTGTGTAGTATAAATTGTAGCTTATGTTATCTCAAAAATATGTTACTTTGAAAAATTTTACAACATGTCCCAATCACATACAATATGATGTGCATATTTTATTATATTACGTTCATACTTACCATATTTTTGTTTATTTGCAGTCCCGGGCACAGTTTGCAACCTCAAGTCAAGGTTCGACGGTGAGAAAAATATTGTTGTTGAATGGGATCCACTCGACATCGAACCGGATGGATATAAATTTCAATGGAGGATCGGGGATGAAAAAATCACAGAAGAAATAACTAGCACTTATAGATTTACAATCGATTGTCCAACACCAGGCCAGAAATACAGTGCAAGAGTTGCAGCTTTTAATAAAACAGGATGTGGAAAAATGAGTGATTGGGGAAGTATTGGCACAGGTGAGATGTTTTATGAATTTTTTTTTGTGGAGTTGGCGCAATATTCTGATTTCAGTAGCTTTTGCTTTGGTGATGATGTTATGCCATTCATTTGTTTGAAATGATTACAGTGGAATTGCCTCTAGAGCTGGAGGTATGTAACATTTTTTTGGTTGATGGGCCATAGTTTTATGACCAACTTCAGACATCTAGCTGGGCCACACAAAAATTTTGTTTATCAATGGGAGAGAGGCAAGAAAAGAGAAGGCAGATATTGCTCTATGGCAGAGGTTGGGAACCCATGGCTCGCGAGCCATATATGGTATTGCTCTTTTGGTGACGGCATATGGCTCCCAGAAAAAAACAATAATTTAAGGCAAAGCTTACTATTGTTACCAGATTTCTCTTTTATAGCCAAATTTTGCAATAATCTGCCAATACCTTTGGGAACGAGCGCTCAGCGCATGTCTACGTTATGCAAGAAAATTGCCAGACAGGCATTGTGACAAAACTAGGGGATTATATACCATATTTTGTGATATCACGAAGATAAGTCGCGGAAATATAAAGGAATAAAAGTTTTTCTTCCGTTTGTACTGTTTATTTGTAATATTTAGATTAGACTAGCAAGCTAATTTTAAATCGCTACGGAGATGCCCAAATAAAAGAAAGGTGATGAGTATCGTGGATTTCAACTTGTGCTGCGTGTTGTTCAAGGCCCTCAGATACAACATGCAGCATCAGAAGTGACATTAAATGTATATTGACATTGTATGTGTTAACTTTTGAGGAAAAATTAAGACATGATTAAGGGATGAAAAATGTTATTTGGCTCGCACCGAAATGCAATTAAAAATATGTACCTTCCGTGGCTCTCTTGACCAAAAAGGTTTCCGACCCCTACTCTATGGCCTGACATTTACCTGGATCAATCACTATTCCACTGGCGATATTTGAGGAAATCTTCATAGTATTTCCTGGTGTTTAAATTGACGAAATCATATTTGTTTAATTTCCAAATGACTCATATATCAATATATTGAAAAGTTCTTCAGCGTTTATTTCTTGTGCTTGGTTGACTTGAACACAGTTTGGACATTATTAGACTTCCCGCTGCTTGTCAGCAGGGAACCTATTGTATTCCTGTGTTTTATTATTATTAATATTTATTTATTATTATTATTTTTTCAAATTGGTCCCACAAACTTGAAATTCACCTCAAATGTGCAGAAGTTCTCAGCTAGCAATAAAATGCAAATTTTTTTTTACGCGGGAAGCCTGTTAAAGCTGCACGCAGCTCTAGTTTTATTTGAAACCGGACATCAAACTTAAACATAAATTAGATATATAAATTTTTTCATATAGTTAGTTCATATAGTTAATAGTTCACATTTTTTGCTTCAAACAACGTCATGTACATGCAACCACTGATATCTAGTAACAATAACAATGTGTAAAGAAGTACTTTTTTTGGAAGGATCGAATGGACAAAAAGCTTTTTGGTATGACATTGTCTACCCAATTCATTACACCCTGGGCGAGGTGAAGTTGTTGACATGGAATTTGTACCTGATATTTGTAACATGCGATTTCAATACACTCAGGTTTAATGTTTCAATTGCTAGGCTATCACTCTCCCGTTCACATAACTCCTGTAGGACTTTCTTCTAATCACATGTAAATTATATGACAAACTTTTTTTTCTAGAGGGTAATTCTACAAACAAACAGTCTCAGAGAAATACAATGTCCTGTGATAAACAAGATCCTGTGTCTTTTCGGTCTGATCCTGATACTGGTGATGGTGAGTAATGATTTGCTGATTGAAAACTGTGTATTTTGATTGCATGATAGACTGGCAGCATGAAGGTCAAACCTCATTTTGAGGCAAAGTTTTTTCAATTAATGATCTTGGTAACATAAATAATGATATACAGGTGGGTATGAAGCTTAAGATGTTGATAATTTTTTTTAATAAGATTTTCATTTGCATTCATGAGCTTAAATTCAATTTCCCCTATATTCTGCATTTATGTAAACATATATTTCAGCAGTGTTAACCGTAAGCAAATTATGAGTGCGAAAGTGCTTCGCAGTCGAAAAAAAAACTGCGAAAGTGCTTTTGCCGATTTTAACAAGTTAGGTGCCCTAGCCTTTCATATAACCCATTTAAAACGGCATAGATACTCGAAAAAGCGCTCCTCCGGTTAATATTATGAATTAAAGAGAAGCCTTTTCGTTAACCGAGTTTCCTTCAAGCGAATTCATGTTTAATTAAAACAAGCGAATCGGCAACAAAATGACATCTGCTAACACCTGCGGCGGACAAAACTTTCATGCAATGTATCACTGTGTCAGTTGCTTACTCGCGTAAACAGCAAAGACTTTCACATTTGTTACTCCTTCCATCTAACAGACACGAGGCAGGCTGGAAACCATATTAGTTACAGGGTGGATCGTTTATACAAATACCGTGCAAAATAATACCCCCCAAATATAAATAGTAATCAACTAATTAGGGTTAGGTGCGCTGGAAATTCAACTTTTCGGTTTATCCCTAAACTTAATCTGATAATTATTAATTTGTGATTTTGAACCACTTTGAAAGTCGCCGCCACCCGCCTTTTTAAAAGATAGGTTAACCTATGTTCCCTCCGAAATAATAAGCAGGATACTCCCCTGTTTTTGGAGATAGGTTGACCTACTTTCTTTTCAAACTTTTTTCTCCCAAATATTACACAAGATCACTTTGAAAATCTTCCCGTTTCGTGAGCTAGCGTGACCTAATTTCTCATTTACATTTATATTATACTATTTCAGAGCTTACACAAAGACAAGTAATTTTTAAATGTCAACATGCCTTGGTTTGCTTGGTAGTTAGTTTGAATCGAGCAGAAAACATCATATATTGGCAAAATGTTTAGTAATGCCATGTACTTTCAGCATTCATAAATAGCACTCTTTGTAATGCTGCTGACCTAGTATCAAATATTCGCATCACAACGCCACTTGTGAGGTTTCCATATATTTCAATTACACTAATAGGAACGATGACACCAAAGAGTTTTCTTTTGCGAAGGTACACTAAATATAACAAGGGTGATTCTTGAGAAAAACATGAAATTAAAAAATAAACGAATGATATGATAGTGAATCCCAAATAATTTTGAGAGTGTCTCGGAGTGCCAATCCATTTGATAAATAATTTTTATTTGACCACATGAACGCTAATATCCTGAAAATTAATGTTGAAAGAAAATTACGCATTCTCAGATATCGGACATCCGGTCACGATATTCAATCGTTCATATGCACAAATCTCACATTAATAGTAATTGCTACCCAAGTTTGTAAAGTTTAGAAACCAACAAACAGAAAATAACTTATCCTAAAACACAATTAAAATTCAGTCGGCAATAAATTCGTCGCCAAGACATGCCATACAAAACAAAAAAGATTTGGTCGCGAGAGTTACGTGAGATGACTGCCGTTGTTTTTTAAGCAAAATGTAAAAAAATTTATAATTAATAAACGGGAGTTACGACGCCCTTTACACATCGTGTGTATTAAACTTCCCTGGTAAGTACTTTGGTAAGTACTATTATTATTGTACCTAAACACCTGTTGGAGTATTTCGGACAATTTCGAATTTAAAATAAATGAAAACCCGACATATAATAAAGACGCAAAAGTAAAATGAACATTTATTGAAAAAGTTATTATTTAAGGAAGACAACATGATCGTACAATTCCGCCAAAACCTCGATGTTCGCAAGTGAAATGATAAATAAGTACTTCAATTAACTTTAGCGTATCGTTGTTCTGCCAACAAACAGCCTGGTGCAAAATATTTCCGTCCTGTGATATGCTCACAAATATTCTCGATATTAATATCATACCCTCGCGTATGTACTTTCTATTAGCTCTTTAGTGATCCCTTCCATCCTTGGCCAAGTCATGTTTCGAATATGTGAACATTTTATTCGACCATACATGGCCGGCAGGATGTTAAAATTGTAAACAAGAGAGAGGTAAAATCAATCGCGAATTTCGTTATAACGGCTCGTTTACGAATTGTTGCGCCTGTTATCGTCGAAAATGATTACATTTGTTGTATTTTGAGGCATTTAAGCAGTAATAATTAGGGCATGACATCATCAAAATCGTCAAGTGAGATCTTGAAATTGCAAATTCCGTAAATAAAATTGTGAATTATTCGGTAACGAATTCAGCTTTAATGACGGTCGGGGTATTGTTTTGTTGAAAATTATTATTAATGTGAGAGCGCCAAAAACATACAGTCCATACCGATGCGACTGCAATTTATATGGTCGCAATTGGTGTGGCGCGTTTATTAATAGTGTAAAATAAATTAAACGAATATCAATTATAACCAAGCCTGTCAGCGTGTTTATTTTCTGTGTGCAGGAATCGTAAAATACCATCTTGAGACAAATTCACTTCTATTATAAAATCTTAATTTTCAGTTATTATCGTTATACAAATAACATGTGGCAACTTTTTAATTTATCGTCGACCAAAAAAACGCCCCACACTCGTCCAAACGTGTGTCGAGCTTGAACGACAGGAACAGATTCATCGACAACCTTAATTAGGGAAAATATGTATTTTATTGGAATGCAAAATAAATGAAACAAAACGCATTTTTTTGTGATATAACTTTGTATTTTTTGAAACGGGTTGTCGTGAAAGGTAAAATTTGATCTAAATTAATCGCAAAAATGTTTTACTTTAAATGTAACAAAACACATTTTCGCGATATAACCTTGTATTTTCGGAAACTGGTGTAGTGAAAAGTAAAATATGATCTAAATTAATCGCAAAAATGTTTTATTTTAAATGTAACAAAACACATTTTTCGAGATACAACTGTATTCTCGGATACCGGGTGTCATGGAGAGTAAAATATGATCTGAATTAATGGTAAATAATGTTTCATTCCAAATATATCATAACACATTTTTTGCGATATAACTTTGTATTTTCGAAAACGGGGCGTCACGAAAATTATTAATCTAATGTTTTATCTATCGTCTAACTAACGTCTAGAACACATCATTTTCGGGGAGAACTCTAGCCCGCGAAACGTCATTTAATTTAAAATAGAGAATGTTTCACGCATTTCAAAACGGAAAATCACCAGTGAGGGGACAGGGATTCAACCCTCCGGATTCAGTATTCTATATCCCGGTGTCAGAACTTTCTGAAGAATGGAACAAAAAAACCGTCAAACCGCCGCGGAATAAGGGGAGTATTTTTTGCACTAATAATTAGGGCGTGACAATATCAAAATCGTCAAGAAATTGGTGAATTTGCAAATTCCATAAATAAAATTGTGAATTGCTGGTAACATTTTAGCTATAATTGTCGCCGGGGTATTGTTTCGTTGAAAACACGTTGAAACTTGAGGGAATTAGTTACAATTAGCGCCTGACCTCTATTGGGCACTCGAGCACTCGAGCCCAATCTTTTCAGCATTAAGTCGCATACGTAAAATATCCTGTAAAAGAAGTGCTGTTCATTAACGTCATCTCGTCTTATGACCACGCAGAAATGCCTTTATAGCCGAATTATTCGATCACTATTTCAAATCAATATTCACGATTGGCACAATTTCAGATTTGCGAAGTTTATCACCATAGAAATACGGGAGAAAGTTAATTATCGGCTTAATAAATATCTGCATCACGGTATGGACAATAATATTACCATTCGCATAAAATTGGGACGGTAAATTTACAAATCTTGATAGGTAATAATAAAGCCAACGCAAATGTTAATTTGAGTCCTCAATGTCTTCAACACCTGTTGCCGATGTGAACGAACGGGTAAACCCGAAATATAAAACTTTGATGTCCGCCGACCCACAAGAATTCATATTTGTAAAAAAGAGAGGGCGGGAATATAGATTACCCAAAACCTGGATATCGCCGCCAAAACGATCGGTGACAAGAACAATTAGCGATTACAACGGAATTAACCAGTAAAAAGGCTTTGTTGCCGATTTTTTAATGTTTTCACCTTGTTTATTTGGTACTCCTTAAAAATATTCGATTCAAAAAAATATTGAATTTTGCCCACCCGTCCTCGCATATCAATGAGAAATAGTTGTGTAAATATCGCAAAATTCCGGAAAATGCCAGTCCTTTCAACATTGTGATTACAATAAAATGGCACTTAATGGTATTTTGTGAATTTGTTGATTTTGCAAATCTGTGACATGCTGCTAAAAGTTTCGTCTGATTTGAAAATCGTGCAGTTTGGTCACAATTCATCCAAAGTGACTATAACACCTTACTAACACTTTTATAGTCATTTTGAATTCATCGATATCATTGATAGTCACATGACCACTCTGTTCAAAGAAACGCCCGGGGAGCGTTTTTTGTGGGAGAAGCGGAATCGGCTGTGCTTGTATAATAATCATATTATAAACAAGAATTTTGCGGTTAATGCAAAAGCTATGTCTGCATCTCATAGGTTAGAATTCCGGTAAATATCGTTATGATATGCAGAATTGAGTTACAAAAGTACTAGTATGTTACTTATTTGTCAACTTAATACTCGAAAATATTTGTTAACTTTGAATTTTTATTCCATTCAAAATCGGAAAAAAGTGCTATTTCGCAGTCCCTAAAAAAAGTTGAGAAAGTGCTTCGCAATTTTCGCAAAAAAGTGCGCTAATAGTGAACACTGTATTTCAGAACTAATTAAATAGTATATTTTGAAGAAGTTTTTTACAATGTTACAACTCTTTATTCAGTTTCACAAATAGTAGAATATTTCACTCGTATACGTCAAGATCCATCAACCACACCATATGATAAGATCTTAACCACTTTTTTTGCCTTTCAAACCAGTGGTACCAATCATTTTCGACTGAGGGCTAGGTATGACTCAAATTGTGTTAAAACGGGCTGGACAAATATTTTTGTCAATGCAATACAATAAATTCCCGAAAAAGGAAATCTATTCAATTTATTCAAAAATATAAATTCTACATTTTTGAAGTCTTGAACTTAAATTCTATACGGTAAAATATACGGTAGATCAAAAACATCATAACAAAAAACATCATAATAAAACAAACATACAAGATTTCTGGACCACTATACTGAAACCTATCCAGGAAACGTACACAGCAACAGTATCGCCGAAAGCACGCGCCATGAGTGTATCCTTTGCAGAAAACGTTTATAATCATTGCATACCGGTAGAGAATTTTAGTTTATTTCATCACAGTTATTTCTGGACTAATTTTTGATTACTACAATTAAACCACAGCTCCCAAGAAGACAAAATGATGATTTTTTCATATGATGCTTAAACCCGCCTTTTGCTCCGAACAAGGTCCTGCTCCCTGTACACTATCCGCTAATATCCAACAATGTGCAAGGAGCAACTTTGTTTTGGTTTTATTTGTGTGCTTGTTTTATTTTCTACTAAATTTTATATATGGTATGTACTCAATAGTACCAGTAATTGTATACGTATTGAAAGTATCTCAGCGTAAAACTTTGTAGCATTCAAGTTGCTTAAGTAAAGCCACGCCAAGATTTCAAAACATCGCTGATTGCAAACAAGTGCAGTTTTCCCATTTTGACGTGATTTCTGGTAAAATAAATGTTAGGTAAACATGATTGTTAGAAATGATTGTTTTACTTTATTAGGTCAATTTTGCGGCCACAAAAAAACT
Source organism: Styela clava (assembly GCF_013122585.1). Lineage (NCBI taxonomy): Eukaryota > Metazoa > Chordata > Ascidiacea > Stolidobranchia > Styelidae > Styela > Styela clava. The sequence goes on along the minus strand of NW_024102835.1, from coordinate 13,824,435 downwards.
ACATGCTGTTTGGTACTTGAACATATCCTTAAGTTGCGAGATTTTGTGAAATTAATTTTTTTTTTAATTTGATTAAAGAACATCGGAGATGTAGATTTGGTATATTCAAAAAGATTAAGAATGTGCTTGGTTTGCTCTAGAACAGTGGTTTCCAAATTGGGGTTGATTACCCCCTAAGGGGTGATTGGACAATTTGATGGGGTATTTCACACGCTCACTGTTAACAATTTTTCATAATTACAGTCTTTTTCGCTGGTCTGCGGAAAAGCTGGTCGTTCAGTGTTCACGTTGTCTGTCAATATTGTCACTGCAAAAGGCAGGCAGTGACAGTGGCTGGCTGACAATATGAAATGCCGTCTTTGCTTGGGCTTTATCGTTTTATATTGCAGAAGGAGTGTCATTCTTACCACTGACATTAAATCAAGGAGGTTGGTCTCTTGCTTATGGATTATTAAGTTCTTGCAGCTGTCAAATTGCGCGCTGGAAACTTTGAATTTATGAAATTGAGCTTTTGGTAATTCAATTTACAGATCAGAGTTTCTCCAGTCCCGGATCAGTGTCATGTCCGAGTCATATCGGTATAACGCATCATAAGCATGCCACTGCGTAAGCAGCAGTCATCACTTAAGGTAAGGAGGCTTCGGTATTAGCTGCGCCATAGCACAACGCAAACTTCCACCCCGGGGCTCGGTACATGCTGTATGTCACAGCATGACGTCCTCCCGGGGCTTACGCCATGCAGGGCACAGCACAACTTCCACCTCCCCGGCTTCCGTATCTTCCATGCATTGTACGGCAAAGACTTCGACGTCAATGCCATGCATAGCATAGCTCAACTTCTGCCGCCCCGGCTTCCGTACAACCTGTGTGAAGATGTGTAACACCGACATCCACCGCCCACCACCAACAGACTGACATTTTTATTTTTTTTTTGTGGATCAGAAATTTTTTCAAACTCGGATCAGTGTCTAGAGACACGTCATATCCGAGCCATAAAGGTATATCGCCTCGTAAGCATGTTACTGCATGCAGTAGTCATCTACTTCTGGAGGCTTCGGTATGTGCCATGCACCAAAAGAGCACAGACTTTAGCCCCGGGATTTTTGTATATGTATGTGTAACACAGCATAACTTTCACCCAAGGCTTCCGCCTATGCCATACGGGGCACAGCACTACTTCCGCCACCCGGCTTCCGTACATACCCCGTACAGGACGCAGCATGACTTCCACCGCGAGGCTCCCGATTCATCACATCCGCTTATATTGGATGGTATTAACAAGGCTAAAAATAGGCGGTTTTGCCATTGTGTCCGATCTACCATTTGTGGTGGCTGGAGAAAAGCCATCATTATTTAAAACGTTACGTCGAGGAATGCCCGTTAGTATTTCTTTCCAATTTGTCCCGAGTCCGAGAAATAGTATATCTTTGAATTTGTTATCCATTGTAAAAAGGAATTCTGCAATTTTTAGTGTTATCGCTGTTACTATATTTTTATCAGTGGGGGCCAAATACCTGTTTCCTATGTCTAGCTGGACCTTCTGTTTTATTACAATGTATTTAGGATGACGAAACATTTTGTAACCAGTATTCTGTGCAAAACATTGTAGCTGTTATAGTATATGTGCTCCTTTGACACCGTGATGTGACACCGTGATGGGATTGCTGAGAAGGCCGTTTAGGATCTCGGTAATTTCTGCAATATATGCCGTTATTATACTACATTGGAAAAATAGGTGGTTGGTGCTATCAGACGCAACTTTACAGAACTTGCAGTTCATAATTTTTAAGATTCCAGTTGGTCCAAATCTAAGGGTTGTTCCTTTTAATCTATCCCCAAAAAAATAGCCCTCCCGTGCAATTCGATAGGAGCAGACTCGTTCCGCGTTTGTATAATAGGAACGATTATCTCTTTGTAAAAGATGAACCTCATCCCAATTGATGGTATCTTGTCGCTGGTCTAAACAGTTTTCTTTAAGTTTTAAATTAATAATTCCATCTTGATTGCTGACAATATCATTGCTTTGTGTTTTTAGCCTTTCAATTGTGGTCTTTTTAGCTCGTTGTTTAATTCTTGCGTAGAAGGTTTTTGTAGGCTTCTCGCCATGCTCCAAATCATTAATGTTTGCCATTAATACATCTAGTTTAATTCGCTCATTCTTTAGATGTTTTAGTTGTAGTCTCAAGTTTTCGATTCTTAATGTATTTACCTTTTTTCCTTCATTAATGAGTTTGTCCAAAATGTTACGTAGTTCAGTTTTTTTGTTGTTTTTAACTTTTGCGACGGATATGGAATGCGCTACTGTATCTTTTCTAATTCTACGCTTAAGGTTATCCCACCAGTCTTGGATTTTGTCGAAACATTCCATCTCGGTATGGGCAGATTCGTAGGAATTCTTTATAATGTGGATGTACGTATTATCATCATATATCGATAAATTGTTCCTCCAAGTCCCTTTTCCCCAACGGACTTTTTTGGTTGCTCCAATTTAATGGACCGACAGAGCACATGGTCGGAAACAGTGTTTATTGCGTAGCCTATATTCGAGATTATGTGTTCCATGTTTGGCGAATTATAAATATTGTCAATTCTGCGTCCTTGTAATCCGGCAATATACGTGAAGGTTTGTATTTTGGGGTATTTCTTCCGGAAATGGTCAGATATATTATTGGTTTGAATAAATTTCGAAAACTTTTACTGGGAGGCGGAAGTTTGAAATTTCTTGTAATCCTACACTCTATTGGGTCTAAGATAAGATTAAAATCGCCTACTATTAGAAAGTCATGGAAAACGCAGTAGTGAGTCAAAATATTCACCAGCTGTTTATAAAATTCTGTTTTCACGGGTCCATCTTGGGCAGGGCTATATACATTAAATATTTTCATTATCACACCGGTATTGTATATGTATAGTATATGCTGGGGAGGGTATCGTATTTTCAGTTTTGACTAGTATTGTCGTTCCTTGTCTAAATTGTGTGTCATGTTTTCCCAGGGTGTTAAAAAAGATATTATACCCTAAGTCATTCGCCCAACGTTCTACAAGTAAATTTGTCTAATCTGTGCGCTTTTTGAAGACATTAGGTTTTTCATTTTCAATGAAAATTTTGAGACTGTCCAGATGGTGTTGGACGCCATTTGCCATTTCGATGGTGTCTTGCTAATTGGGCTTAATACATTGTCACATTTTGACCAATTCGATGTTTCTCCTAATTGGTTTGGTGATGAGTCTACTGCCGAGGATGAGAATTCCGAAGTGTCTAATTGTGTGGGCTCTTGATTTTCTTCCAATTGTGTCATACTTTTTTTTGTTTTGGTTCTACGTTTTGTTTTTGGTCATCTGTATTTTCCGATTCAATGATTTGTCGTTCGTTTACCCGATGGTTGTTCGGAAACTCGTAATCTATATGAGAGGTTTCCACGTTTGTGCCTATTTCGGGCGACTGTGTGTTTAGAGTCGCGTCTTGTATAGGCCCATTGCCTTGTGTAGGTTGTGGGTTAATTCTTGGTATGTTTTGAACAGTAGGGGGTTGTTCTCTCCTTCTGGGGGCGGACCATGCATTACTAGGGTTGCGCTGGAGTGTAGGATATTCTATTTTTCGCTGATCGCAATTCCTTTGAATGTGGCCAGGTTTTTTGCAGTGTCTGCAAACGGGCTCGGTATGTACATCTCCCTTGGGAGGAAGGTTTTACAAATTCTACCGTCGATGGTGACAAAAGCTGGCAATCTTTCCTTTTTAAAATCATTCATCAGGAAGGATGTATATCCATTGTATATTGCACTGCCCCTGTAGTAGTTTCTGACGGCACTCTGGATTTTACCACACCCAAGATTGTTTACGATTGCTGCGGCCTTAGAGAAGGTCGTTTCGTAGAAGATTCCCCTGATGGAAATACGCACGGGTGGCTTGTTAGGCAACGTAACTTCTATTGATGTTCCCTCTGATTTAATCGATCCACCGGTAGCCACAAGGAAATCGTCCCGGCAGCTTTTCCCAGCTTTTTCGGCAAAAGAGAGTAGCCAAGTTCCTCTTCGGCTCTCAAATAACCCTCTAATTTGGTCGCAGTAGTTCTGAGTTATTTCATTTTCCTTTAGTATGTCCATCAAAGAAGAGAATTCCAGGTCCTGATTAGTCTTCAAATAAACTGTAAGTGGTTGCGTATTTGCTTGTGAGTTTGTTAATTCCGATGGCTGTGCTGCTGCGGCGGAGGAGTAATCCATTTTGGAGTATATTCCAGGTAGTTTAGTATCCGAAGTGTTTCGCTGACTTACTAATCTCGATATTACTTGGTCATAAGAAAAAAAAACTTTCCTCAATAAAGCTGATGATGAGGCCATTAAAGAAAAAACGCGACAGGAAGGGCTTCTCCCAAATCTAGACTTAATTAAACAGCTAACAATCACTTGATCTTAGCCAAGAGGCCGAGAAGCGACAGCAACAGACTGACATCCACCGTGAAGCTTCCGATTCACCATTTCTGCTGGGGGGTGAATGATCGTATTATCTGCGAATATGCTCCCTATTATGGGGGGCAGGGTTATGTTGTTATAAATTGGGCTAAAAATGGTCGATATTCTTGTCACTTCGGTTTTATGCCAGAAGATATCCGTTAAGTATTTCTTTCCAAATATTTTGTATCCCGGGAAATTGTATGTCTGGTTATGGCTGCATCTGTGATATTTCTGTCCGTGGGAGCGATGTACCGGTTTTCCACATCTAGAGTGATTTTTCTATGTATTATTGCCTGTTTGAGTAGAACGAAGCATTTTGTAACCGCTATCTCGTTTGGCCCACTGCAACTATTATTGAATATTTGTTCTCTAGAGATTGATGATCTTGCAATGCGGAAATATGTGCTTTGTATTGTCGCATGAATATCTACAGAATTTACAGTTCATAAATTTTAGGATCCCGGATGGGCCGTACCTAAGGCTCACGTCCTGCATCCGATCGCCGAAGATAATATAGCCGTCCTTTACTATACGATAAGATATTATCCTTCCAGCGTTCGTAGATTTAGGCCGATTCCTGAGCAGATGAACCTCCTCCCAGTTAATATTTTCGTGGAGTTGGTTGTGGTGTCTGCTTTAAAGTCTCGAATACAGATCTTTATGCTTTGCATCCTCCCATTGCTCCGGTGATAGGTTTAGAGATCGGAAAATGGCCAGGATGTCCTTTCAGTTTGATGGAATTGCTGGTGCATGGGGCATCGAGTTATCATATAGCCTTCGGTTCACGATGTTGACTTTCGACCCCAATGCGATTTAGGGGTAACGAACAAGGCAATTATCGTATAATGCAGGGGTCGGCAACCGCTCGCGGGCCAAAATTGAAGGTTATAAGTCATTGGCGGGCCGCACATATTTTTAAACAGTTAAAAACCGAATGGAAGGCCAATGAATCACATTTTTTACACCGATCCTACGTTAAATTTCAAGCAGCGCGCGAAGACTGATCATTTGAATATTTTCTGCGCCATTACACCATTAGGACTCGGCGTCAACTTTTCCACGTTTTGTTGCCATTTGTCTAATTCATATAAAATTATAGGCTTATTCAACGAGTATTATATACATGTTAGAATATAACATCATGTAGTCTACACGTGTCTCAAAGTAAATTCTGTTACGTAAAGAATATAATCGTCGAGACAGTTGTTTTGTTACTATATTTCAGTGAGGTGTCGCGGGTCCTGGTATAATGGATAGAAGTAACCTAGGATTTGTGGTGGTGGCAATTTTGTCACATGGCTCTCCAAACTCAGTAAATACAACTTTGGGTTCTTAGTGATTGCCTAATCAATTTTGATCCCAATTTTACCCATGCAGTTGCCTAGTACACTTTATTTCCGTTTCATTATGTATGAATTTTGCATTTGATTTGACAGAGAACGCTATTATGTATTTCACACAGTAAAAAATGCTTAAGGGTGCAAACACCCACATAGGAATGACTTTTAACCCCAAGATGAATATTCACGAATAAAGAAAACTTAATGTCTGTAAACAAGGTTGAGCCCCAAAACCAACTTGGCTGCCGGAGTATGAATTTCTCCAAAATTTCACTTGGAAATATTTCTTTTTATAACATTCACCAGCAGCATATACATTCATCAAGATTTTTATTTTTAATTCAGACTCAAAGGATATGATTAAGCTTGAAAATGGAAAGATATATTTTAATCGTTATGACCAAATCCGAGAAGAGTCAAAAGTATTTAGAGCTCGTCGAGTGGCTGCTATGGAAGAAGATGAAAGAGTTGTAGTCAAAATAGTAAAAAAATCTCAAATACTGGATGACATAGCGATGTATGAGAGGGAAGTGGACCACATGAGACTTGCAAGCAGACACCCAAATGTTGTTAAATATTACGGATCAGGAAATATTTCCTATGAACGTAAAGAATGTATCTACATAGTTATGGAAGAGTGTGAATCTGAGACTGTTTTCGAAAAAATGAAAAATAAAGTCAGTTATGCAAAACGAAAGTTTGATGTAAAGGGAATGGCAGCAGGGTTGAGTCATATACATGGACACCGCATTCTACATCGTGACCTTAAGCCACAAAATGTCTTGTACAAAGATGGCATAGTTGTGATATCTGATTTTGGGCTTAGCAAACGTCTTGCTCCTGGTAAAACGAACACACATAAAAGCAGGTCTGATGCGGGTACTGATGGCTGGAGAGCTCCAGAAACATCTGGCTGTAAAGGAGTTACGTCAATTTATGCTGATGTTTTTTCAGCAGGTTTAGTTATGTATTACATACTCACGAATGGACAGCATCCTTATGGCAAAAAGCCTCATTGTTGGCAAACATACATTGAAGATGACACTGGAATGTCGTTACAAACACTTTATGAAACCCCAGACAGCAACATTGCCATTGATTTGATTACAAGTATGCTACAAATAGATCCTAAAACTCGCCCTACAATGATCGAAGTTCTTGGACATCCTTTCTTCTGGTCTGATCAGCGTAGACTAGAGTTCTATGGAGATGTCATGAAAGGAATGGAACTTTTGAAAAAAATAAATGAAAGGAAAAATTGTGACGGCAAGAATGGAAATGATGCCCCCCATTTATTTTTAGATGACGTTCAATCAGATGACATGTATGCAGATAAAGTGAAATCAGACTTAAAGAAATGGGAGGAAAAAGACATATCGTTCACTGGCGATGAACTGAACGAAATCCAAAGCAGATACACAGAAAAAAAGGTACCCGTTGTAGTTGAAAAGGATGCTATGAAGAGAAAAGCAAAACGGTTCGGAAATACTGTGACTGAACTTCTCAGATTTATTCGTAATAGACATACCCATGATCACGAAGACAAAGGAGAAGGCTCATTTGACATGACAATCGAGGAATTCTGGAAATTCTTTTTTGACAGATTTCCATTCTTTTTTCTCTACGTTTACTATAAAGCAAAGAAGTATTTTGAAAACAAGTCGAAAGAGGATGAATATTATTCTGATACAATGGCGAGGTACTTTGTAAAATCCTCTGATACAGATTTCGAGGGGTTGTGCTAACTACGATTGCAACATTATTAAACTTAATATTAAACATAATATTCAATAGGATTCAGGACTGTTAGTCCCAAACCGATAGTAATTCTATTGAGCTTGTTGGATTTCAATCTTCTCAACACTCTTATTTTGAATTACAACTATACATATACAAGTACAACTATAGTTTTTCATTCATGATAACTTTAAGTTTGATAATTTTTTTTTGGCATTGCTAAAATTGTCTTTAGTCTAATTACTATGGTAATAATTACGGTAATGAGTTTAGTATGAAACTATTACCAAACTATGACATGTTGTAACAAATACGATTTAATGGCTGTGATTATGCCATCTATAGATTTTTCTTTGATAATCTTCAGAAATTTTGAAATCATTTTAATGAAAATAATAATATGCCTTTAATAAAAATTTTACCAATGTGAAGAAATGAACAGTCCTATCTTTTTTACTGATTTATGACCATTGGCTTCTGAATCTGTGACTGATTGTCCTAATTTTCACATATATACATTGTGTACTTCATGAACTACAATAAATGGGTGGCTGTACTTTCACATTTTCACTTTGATTGGTTATTTTTTACTTTGTATAACAATTTTTTAGTTATGATTTGGCTAAGCCAACTTGTTTATTCATCCACAATCTTCTTGTTTCTCAATGAAAGTGCTGTTTTGCAAAATGCTGTAATGTTGATAAATCATTTGCTACATGAAAGTAGCCATCATAATGCCACCTACCAGTTTATAGAAATAAAGATTTTTATGAAAAGCAAATACACAATATTAACAATCCAACTAAATTGAAGTGGTTTTACGGTTGCTAACTTTAAGTCTGTGACTTTAACAATTTTGTCTGTTTGTCATTTTCTCTATGCTTATAAGTGAGCATTTACTTTTTTGTACACATGCTACGTTCTTATAAATAACTTAAAGTGAATCTTAATATTCCTCAGTTCCACTGCTTTTCATTTTTAACGTTCAATACAATTTTCTTTATACTATGAGATAGTATTTCTACCAACATTCTGAGCTTTTATAAAGCTGTTATGCATTTTTTATCTTTATAGAGCTTTTTTATCTAAACATATGCTTCAATAATGCTTACGCTGTAATTTAAATGCATTTTTTAGGACGTCATGTTGTATTACTTCTTCCATTCATTACGTTAATTTCTATTCATTTTTTCATGTATCGTTCATTCTCACATTTCATCTAACCTGGAACTTATGCGAATGTGCTTGTTTAAATTTATAACTTTTTTTATTACTTGAACCTGGTTCTTTGTATGTTGATATTTCTATGGTGCAAGAGAATCTTAGATGTGTAGCTTGAATGTTACCATGAATCAGACTTTCGAGGCTGCCCCAAGCATTTGCCTGAAGTTTATAACCCGAGCACTATGTTCCAAATCAGTTTCTTTGATTAGTGTGTGTTTATGCGAAAATACTTTTTTTAGTAATAGACTTGACCAATTTTTTATTATTTGCTTCTTATGACTTATGAATTTTTCATCTCCAAATCGACTAAAGGTAAATTTTGGCCAATTTAATTTTCCATTCAATGTCCACTTAGTTGTTCCATAATGAAGATTTCTATTTGAAATAGTTATTTGATTGATAGTATCCAAAAATCTAGACAATTATTTAAAATTCTTTGAATTCAAGTCCATTCTTCCGAAAACAAATAACTGGCTAACAACTGTAATCCCATAACCAACATGGACTGGTAACCGGACAAGAGATTGGCCATATGATTAGGCCTTCATATTGGCTTTCCTATCGACCTGGATAAATATGTTAATCCATTTTCTAATATATGACCATTTCAGGCTATTATTTGTCAAGTGGTTTTACTGGCCATCCTGGCGTTGTGACTTGGGAGATGAAATTCGAATAATCTTGGTTCTATGAAACAGTAGAATTTTTATTCTTGCTCGGAGATTAAATGCTGTAAATTATTTGCTTTACTGTTACCAGATATTAAAATAAAGATAGCAGAATTAATTGAAAATATGTCCAAGAACTGAATCAAGAATCTGAAAATTGTAGTTTATATGATAAGATCAAGGATGTGGCATTTCTAATTTTGTTTTATGTGAATGGTATATGGTGGCCCATCGTTGTCACGCGTAAAATTGAAAATAAAAAACCGAAAATAAAAAAATAGTTGTGAAAAAACATAAAAATAATTGAAAAAATAAATAAAATTAAAAAAAAAAAAAATTAAAAAAAAAAACGAAAAAAAAAAAAAAATTTAAAAAAAAAAAAAAATTGAATAGAAAGAAAATAAAAAGGTTGACATCGATGGTCCGCCTCGTGTCCCATCGTTGTCACGCGTTTTTATTTTTAGAAAATTTGCTTCTGCTTGGGACCAACGTTGTCAGGCATAATCCTACGCGCACAAATGTGTTCCCTGGGTTTCCGACTCACTACTGATTTTCTCGAGCAATATTCAATATGAAAATGTTCTATAAATTCTCCATGCTACAAGTTCAACAAGAAGTAATATATTCATGATAATGATAAGGGAATATAGAATTGAATACGAAAATTCGGAAAATTTGTTTTTACGTGTAGAAGGTAGTTTAATTTGAGAATGCTGGTTAACTACTCAGTTGTCTGGACACTCGCGTTCCGGTACCGTCTTACCAAATACCGGTAGTCGGTTATAGTCGCTTTGCGTCTGACCGTACCGGTAGCCATGCAATCACTCATGAAGGAATGGGAGATACGGATAGTCTCGTAGAATATAGACTACTGAAACCGCCTGCCCCATACCGTACAGCCGTAACGTACCGATCCAGACAAATGATAAATCGCCCGTGCTCAACCATTTATTTCAATCCATACCTCGATCCTAGTAGTATATATTGAGTCGATGTATGGATTGAAATAAATGGTTGAGCACGGGCGATTCATCATTTGCCTGGATCGGTACGTTACGGCTGTACGGTATGGGGCAGGCGCAGAGAGTGTTTCAGTAGTCTATATTCTACGAGACTATCCGTATCTCCCATTCTTTCATGAGTGATTGCATGGGTACCGGTACGGTCAGACGGTACCGTACCGGCATCGCACGAGTGTCCAGACAACTGAGCAGTTAAGCAGCATTTTCCAATTAAATTACCTTCTACACGTAAAAACAAATTTTCATATTCAATTCTATATTCTCTTATCATTATTATAAATATATTGCTTGTGGTTGAACTTGTAGCATGGAGAATTTATAGAACATTTTCATGTTGAATTTATTGGATATTGCTAATAAAAGTCAGTAGTGAGTTAGAAACCCAGGAAACACATATGTGCGTGTAGGTTTAAGCCTGACAAATTTTCTAAAAATAAAAACGCGTGACAACGATGGGCCACGAGGCGGACCATCGTTGTCAACCTTTTTATTTTCTTTTTATCCTATCTTTTTGTTTTATTTTTAATTTGGTTTTTATTTTAAATTTTTTTTTCAATTATTTTTATGTTTTTTCACAACTATTTTTTTATTTTCGCTTTTTCATTTTATTTTTTCATTTTTTTTTAAATTTTACGCGTGACATAATTGTACCTCCAGATAAACCAATTTCTGCACTCAAACCGGACTACGTACCGTACCTCGTATCGTTATGGTATACATATTTCTAGTCGCAGACTTCTCTTGCAACAGGATGGTTCGAGTTATGATATTGTTTTACATTCGCCCTGGTGGTTGTTTGTAAATAATAGTAAAGTATACAAATGCTTTAAGATAAGATATTTGAGAATATTTAGGGTTATGAGACTGCAGGACCCTGGATTTGCTAGGCGCTTCTAAGTGTGTTTGCGTGTTCGAATCTTGTGAGTAATAAACCACTGCATTCATCACAAAGGTGCATGGGAATGGAAGTAATTACCGGTACCGTACCGTACTTGGCCCATGTACGCAGAAACATTCATGGCGTCATTATGACTTTCCCGGGTTATTGGAATTGCGCGATCGTATAGTACTATAGTAGAATAAATAGACTTTAGTTATTCAAAATCCATCACACGGGAATAAAAAATGCGTGAATAAGAAAGATTTTAACTTTGAGCAGTTTAAGGAATATAGATTTACGTAGTCTGTCAGATTTCGCTCCGTTTCTGGGCAGATCGGCTGATTTCTGTTTAGATATTTTTCCCTCCGATAATTCCTCATGAGGCGATTTTTAGATATATATATCAAATTTTAATTATTGATATTTTCGCATGTAAGCTTAATTTGAAATTTGTGTATTGTTCTAATATTCAGGAGGTAAGTCAAGTCTACTTTTCCAACCAACAAAAAATACCAGCCGTGCACAAATTATTAGAAAATGATAGTAACACAGCTTTACTAGGGAAGGGGAACCGAAGCTGGTTCCCAAGCGGTAACACCCACGGTTATAAGATCATAGGATTTACATATTTATCCCGGGGAAGAGGAAAGCCGATAACACGGCTTAACCATATGGCGTACCCCGGCCTCTCGTCCGGTTACTAGTCCATGTCGGGTATGGGATTAGTTCCGGGTATTTGTTTTTCGGAAGCATGGACTTGATGGTGGAGGAAGACGTAACCGACCAGCGGTCACGTGAACCACCCTACGACGGCAAGGAGTCCAGCAATCCTCTCGCACATAACTACCGCTATTCGATTCTCGGTTATCCTACCTTCATATGACATTTGATCCACGACGATATATATATGTGTGTGTTCAATGTAAAGGTGATTTCGAGAAAAATTTTACTAAATTAATAAACGAGATATCATTGTATTATTTCTGTATATTTTCTATTACTTGCGTTGATTTCGGTTGTGTATAAATTGCCCCTTTGGTGCTCTACAAATAGTAATCAGCATAAGTAGAATACCGCATAAAGTAAATTTAATAGCAGTAATTCAAAAAAGGCAGGCTGGCAGGTAAAACGAAAACTAATCGTCTACCCACGATGTCTAAAAATTTGGGCGAACGATCTGTGCTGATAAAGTCAAATTAAATAACAATCTTCGATCTTTAAGAGAAAACAACCTTGATGTGGTTTTGATTTACTCATGGCAGGTGGGACTAAAAATAGGGTGCGAAATCTGTAACGTACTCAGCAATTTTAGTCATTTCATTTTGGAACTAGTAACAAAGAAGTCGAAAGAGAACCGATTTTTCAAAAAATTAGAAATAATCTTGTTATTGATTTTTCGAGCAACCTGTTCTGAGACACATGATTTTTTTCTCGTTCCAGTTAGATAACACTTTGAGTTCTGAAATTTAAAACGTTGACTTCTTTTATTTTACCAATTTGGCCGACCCTTTACTGAAAAAATGCTTGCCATTTGTTAGACGAAAAGGTTTTGTTTCTTCCCCGCATACTTTATTTATTTACAGCAATAAAAAAAAAATTCATTACAGCAATAAATTAAGCAACTGTTTGAAAATTAGCTTTCAAAGGCTACACGACTGAGTCACATGGCACTCTCAGACTTGTATCTATGTACAGTATGTTTATTTGCCTCAAAATCGTGACAGTATCAGCATAATAATTAGTATAACAGAGCCGGGATACATGTTCAAGACCTTACTGAACTAAGGCGCCGATATGTGACATGCACACCTAACAGGTATAACTGCAGTTTAGGTCTGCTGCGCTATAGTAGAACACATATGTGAAATATGTGGCCGTTCATTTACAAATATAGCTCGATAAACGATGAAGAATTTCAAAATTCGACACCGTAACAAATTTCTAATATTCGACAGGTATACCAAATAGTTAATCGCAGGAAAGATGATTGAGCAACATAATTTTTGAATTGATTTGCGGTTTTTCGGTTTCTTTGATCGATTTTTTTAATCGAACATAGCAGAAATCAAAGCTAATTGAATCGATAGCAGCGCGAAAATCGTAGGTATATTAACACGGACGTGCGGCAATGTCATCGATTGTGAAATGAAATTGTTGATGCAATGTGTTATTTTTACGTCTGTAGGCCAATCAGGGTCAAGTTTTTGAGGTGACAATCGAATGAAATTGAAAAATGCTATAAGAGATACTGGATATTGATTGTGAGAAAACATATCGATTTTGAATGTTAATCAACTCTGTGTAAATTGCCTCTACGCAATATGCGTTGCATTACTTTAAGACAATTTAAAAAAAAAATTATCTACGATATTTCTCACTCGGCGTAACGAATTATACCGTTTATAATAAGCACTTTGTGAAAAGTTAACGCGAGCGGAATATATTATTCACACTTTCGTTGGTTGGGCTTTCCAATGGTGACCGTACATTTGAACCCATGCATTTGCACCCGTATATCCGCGGGTTCAATTTATATGAGGGTGCTAAAATCCATGGGTTAGGGTTAGTATGGATTCAAATATCCGTAAAAAAAAATCTATAGGTGCAATAGTATGCAGGTGTATGGTGGCCCATCGTTGTCACGTGTAAAATTTAAAAAAAAATGAAAAAATAAAATGAAAAAGCAAAAATAAAAAAATAGTTGTGAAAAAACATAAAAATAATTGAAAAAAAGGAAATAGAAAAAAATTGAAATTAAAAAAAAATTGAAAAATAAAACAAACAAAAAAAAAATTAAAATTAAAAAAAAATTGAAAAAAAAAAAAAAATTGAAAAAAAAAATTGGATAAAAAGAAAATAAAAAGGTTGACAACGGTGGTCCGCCTCGTGGCCCATCGTTGTCACGCGTTTTTATTTTTGGAAAATTTGATGCTGCTTGGACCAACGTTGTCAGGCTTAATCCTACACGCACAAATGTGTTTCCTGGGTTTCTAACTCACTACTGATTTTCATGAGCAATATATTTATAATAATGATAAGAGAATATAGAATTGGATACGACAATTTGTTTTTACGTGTAGAAGGTAATTTAATTGGAAAATGCTGCTTAACTGCTCAGACACTCGTGCGATGCCGGTACGGTACCGTCTGACCGTACCGGTACCCATGCAATCACTCGTGAAAGAATGGGAGATACGGATAGTCTCGTAGAATATAGTCTACTGAAACACTCTCTGCGCCTGCCCCATACCGTACAGCCGTAACTTACCGATCCAGACAAATGATAAATCGCCCGTGCTCAACCATTTATTTCAATCCATACCTCGACTCACTATATTCTACTAGGATCGAGGTATGGATTGAAATAAATGGTTGAGCACGGGCGATTTATCATTTGTCTGGATCGGTACGTTACGGCTGTACGGTATGGGGCAGGCGCAGAGAGTGTTTCAGTAGTCTATATTCTACGAGACTATCCGTATCTCCCATTCTTTCATGAGTGATTGTATGGTTAACGGTACGGTCAGACGCAAAGCTACTATAACCGACTACCGGTATTTGGTAAGACGGTACGGTACCGGCATCGCGAGTGTCCAGACAACTGAGTAGTTAAGCAGCATTCTCCGATTAAATTACCTTATACACGTAAAAACAAATTTTCCGAATTTGCGTATTCAATTCTTTATTCTCTTATCATTATTATAAATATATTACTTCTTGTTGAACTTGTAGCATGGAGAATTTATAGAACATTTTCATATTGAATATTGCTCAAGAAAATCAGTAGTGAGTTTGAAACCCAGGGAACACATTTGTGCGCGTAGGATTATGCCTGACAACGTTGGTCCCAAGCAGAAGCAAATTTTCTAAAAATAAAAACGCGTGACAACGATGGGCCACGAGGCGGACCATCGTTGTCAACCTTTTATTTTCTTTTATTCAATTTTTTTTTTTTAATTTTTTTTTTTTTGATTTTTTTTTTTTGTTTTTTTTTTCGTTTTTATTTATTAATTTTTTTTTAATTCTAATTTTTTTTTTCATTTTTTTTTTAATTATTTTTATGTTTTTTCACAAAAATTTTTTTATTTTCGGTTTTTTATTTTATTTTTTATTTTTATTTTCAATTTTACGCGTGACAACGATGGGCCACCATACAGGTGAAATGTCGTGGGTTCAAATTTAATGGAACCCTTTCCAATACCCCTGCTGAGGCAACAATTCTCGTGATATATATATATATATATAGGTGATTGGATTCTATCAATTTGTATTCACGTTTAATCACCTGCTTATTACAGAGGTTTTGTTGCAGTAACTGACATCTGCAAACCTCAAACCTATATGTCAGCCAGATTAAGGAATTTCTTCTGCTTTGTCATGATAATCCATTAAGTTCATGAATATTAATGAAGATTATGTCAGAGCTATGAATGCTTTCTTCAATTTTGTCCATTGAATGTCATACGCGCCCTTACAATGGTCTGTGACCAAAGACAGGAACTTAATAATAACATCATCTTTAAAGTTATCGATACAGATGTTTTCAAATACTATTGAAATTTTCACTAATTTTCGAAAACGCAACGATAAATCTTGTTTACGTGTGGATTTGCTATTCACGCCTCTATATACAATTATTTGGACTTCAAAAACTATCTTGAGGTATAATAGCACGCCTAATATAACCCTTGTTAGTGGGCGAAGGTGTTACAAACTGTGTACAAATTTGCTTTTACTGAGCTGTTTTGTAGAAGATTGGTATATTTGATAATGATCAAAATTAACAAATTTTCTTGCGTTTGTTCATTCGATGAATCTCATGCGCTGATTGCGTTAAGTTTTTAGGCCGCAGTAGCATCTCGTGGAAGGAGAATAGTGGATTCATATGTTTTTTAAAATAGTTTATAACTATACGTAACCACTGCCGATTTTCCTGTCATCGGAGGATAGCTGTAAAATCCTATTTGCTTTGAACAAAATACAAAAGATGAGTTTTATCTCCACGGAATGTTCGGGTGAACTAATGGTAAGTATGTGGTAACTGTTAAACTTTTGTGAGTGCTGTCAAATGCGATAGGAAACATCGGTTTGATATGCAATAATATGTAGCATGACTTCAAATTAAAACCTTTAAAGTATAGAATATTAAAAATAGCAGATGATAGGATTTGGATCCCGTGTACAAAGCCCCTGACAAAGAACACACGGCAAACGCCCAGACTGTGAAATTAGTAATTATCCAGTTAGGGTTAGGAATGCAAATTGCGCTAGAAATTGAAATTTTCAAATCATTGCTAACTCTAACTGGATAATTACTGATTTGTTAAAATCGTGGCGGGGTGTTTTTCACTATTCTCAAATTTGCATTAGTGGTGGGGGCTTCGTACTCAAGATCGTAGGATTTTATGGGAGTGTGCTGATGCGTTTTTAAGCGATATCGGGTGCTATCTTATGTACAATTCATTCAGGTTACTCACTAACAGCACACCTAATATAACCCTTGCCAGTGAGCGAAGGTGTTACAAACCTTGTGCTAATTTGCTGTTTTATAGAAGATTGGTATATTCGATAGCGATCGAACTTACAAATTCTTGTGCGTTAAATGCTTGGGAAATGCACTAAGTATACTTATTAAACAAATTAAACAAAAGTGGAAGATTTGTCAATTCACCGTGTGGACTGATAAATGTGAAGCGACCAAATTGAATTCCGAAACTCAAGGCCAACATGCACACTTATTCATGGCACATGCGTGATTGTTCATAAATGACAATGAGTTTGAGCAATGAGGCAAAATCAAAATACCGCGGAAGGATTAAAACAATAATATCGATTTTCTATAAATACTCGAACAACAGTTGCTGCAGAAAATTCATGAATAAGACATAGCCTGTTCGTTCATCCCCACTCTCTCTTTCCCACTCCCGTTTATTCTTATTCTCTTTATACTTCCGCGTTGAATCGATATGTATTGATTCAACGACCGCCTCTGGAAGCCGAGTCCATTTATGACGGCGGCTTCCAGTTCATTCAGCGTTATTTGCCAGAAGTAAACATCGGAGTAACTTCAAGACACAGCAGCATAAGTTTGAAAAGTAGTTGATAATATCAAACTCCCACAGAAAATTTAGCAGAAGCTGCAAAAAATAAAAAGGAAGATGGATTTCATCGTAAAACAAGCATTGGGAGGTGAGCATTCGTGACCTAAAAATTATATTTTTATTTCAATGACATGATTTTAGGTTTGTTATGATTGTTATGTTAGTATTTGTGACTTATATGCTTGGTTCTTCAATGTTTCGACTTTCGGTCGAAATGTGTTTGACTACAGCCTAGAATGAGGGGCCATTGAAAAGCGTTATCACGGTATCATTTGTCATGTGTAGCTATCCTTGACCAAGCAAACATTTTTATTTGGCTAAGCTAATCTACAGCAAATCAGATAATTGAGAAATGATTTGATAAATTAAATGCGAGTATATGCCATCGTCGTCCATGCAGAATTTTTTTTTATCACCAAGTGTTCGCCAACTGAAATCCTTTTCCAATATATCCATGCGCTTCGGTTGAAAAAGTTCAGGTGGCTGATTGTTTTCAACTCACCAACCATTTACGTTATTATGAATCTTGAATGAGGGGGATGTGGCGATCGGCGCATTATTTATAATTTCATCAAAACCGACTGAATTCAATGAAGTATCATTTCGATTTTCCCTGCCAAGAGTTTGTAACATATCAATATAAATTGTAATGTCACTAATTGCTAAGTATTCTGAAGCTCAATTTCGTAATATTTAATCAAATTCAGGTAAAACATATTCAAGTTCAAGTACGATTATACCAATCTCTATTTATGCAATAAAGTTTGATAAAGTATTCCGTGTCAGTACACTTCGGTAAATTGTTGTACAGTAAAATACGCAAAGTGTTACAAGAATTGCCCTTGTATTTTTGGTCACTACCGAAAAGTTGTTTGAGAATGGTCAGGTTGACTGATTGGCGTAGAAAACTGGTTTGAGATCAAACATACCGGTTAACTAAATAGACCTATTTTATTAACACATTTGGAACATTGGAATGAATTTCCGAGATTGATAAATTACCGCTTCATATATATTAATTTATTATTCCATTAATTTATCCATTTACCTATTAACCTACTCGAACTTCACGAACGCTGCAGTCGGATTTCCGGGTAACAGGGTGAAGTTGTTTACTTTACTCTTTTATTGTTACTCACTGAACTGTGGGATATTCATTGATTGACTTTTAAATTTGGATTCTCTATTGTTCTGGCAGTGTCGCCAATCCAATTCCTTTTCATTGAGAAAGTCTCAACAATTTATAACCATTGTTTATGTGCAGGATATCGCTTTTCTTGTCATGGTTAAAAAATGCTTGACTGAGAATAAGCGACCTAGGTCAGGCGAAACGTTAATGAAATACATTTGTGTTAGTGTGCAGCAAGACTCTTGCATAAAATAGAATATAGTCATCAGGCATACGAATACTCCTGCGCGAAGGCACAGAGCAAGGAATTATAGTTTGTTTCACGTAACCTCGGCTTATATTTATTTTATTTTTTTATAAGTTTCGACTTGATATTTTTGATCACAAGCTCCAGATAAATCCAACTTTCACCTGGGAAAACTAAAGCAACTCGCAGCCGTTGAACTACACATTATTTTGCATTTAGTATATTCTTTCTGCTATAGTGAAACCGTCGTGTATCGATCATATGTATCCTATTCTAATGGACCTACTATTTAGACAGCATCACGCACCCCTAGAAAAGATTGCAGCAAAATAATTAATTATTTATTGCAGGTGCAGTGCATAAAAATCAGCCATTTTACCAGAATTTTGTTGTATTTTCTTCAAATACGATAAGAACAATGTTGAGAACTAACATTTAACAGTTGGCAGTTCATAACAGTCTTAGTATTAATTCGCGCATTTTAATTTGAATTTAGGTTTTATTTTCTTCAAAGCAAGATATACTTTATCAGTGATCCTAATCTTTAATCATAGTGACGTGCAAGATTTCAAACATATGGGAGGTGATAACTGCGCAGCTTGTTTAAACCTAAGCTGTCACGCCGGCTTGCGACGCTAATTTTAACTGGGGAATTTAGTTTGCAATGTTCCTTTCATTTACAAAACTAACAATTGAACAAGTAATCACATAACAACGACTTTTTCTAAATCAACCAAATGTCCGACCGATGTCCTGCGCATGACTTCTGAATTTGTGTAGAAAATACTGCAGTTAGATTGAATATTTTTAGTCCTCAGACGGTTTACCCGCAAATATAATTTTAATTCGAAACTGTTGATTACAAAATAAACGATGATTTATTAATTCCTATGCTGCGGTTCTCTTATACTTTCGCTTTCTGCATTAGGCGCGTCTTTTCTAAATATATATATATTTTTTGATAAAATGCGACAATTTCTGAGGCATATGGAATCTTTCTACAATGAACAAAAAAGTTTGGCAATTTGAAAAGAGTAGTATTCGGTTGTATTATTGTTCATCTCACGAGATAAACTTGGGATATAGTCTGACTTCTATATATTATTGTGAAATCCATGAGTTTGTTTTTGAGAGGCGTTCACTTTATTGCTCTTACTTTTAAGTGAATTGTTTCTCTGCCGACTAAATGCTTATAAAACATTTCTCTGTACTTGGTAAATAGCCGAATAGCCGAAATGCAAAAGAATGGAAACCTAGAATTTTAAAATGACGGCATATTAACAACAACTTCATTACATTATGAAACTGTCGGCCTGTTGTGTATCTTTCAGCGGCCCAAGCTCGGCGACGAGAAAAAGGTAATAATTTTTGATTGGTAAAAGGCGCTTGCTTTTCACGAACTAAATTATTCATAGAAATGCATCTTGAAAAATGACATTCGCTCCACATAAACCAGACATACTGTTCAGAGACCCATTTACTAATTAATGACCCTGTGAGAAAATATTTGTACAGTTATACGCCGTCTCGAATAAGACTTTAAAACTGCGCGCCGCCTCAAGTATATCGACTGTTCGACGGTTACTGAAATTAGATCCATATTTTAGGTTCTAATCGGTTTATGTCAACCAAATTCAACAAGTTTTAAACGGACATGATACCATAATTACAAATGCGAAAGTGATCTAGAAATATCAATCATTCGCGGCACCAGATCAAAGCAGTTTAATACCAACGTAATTACTGCAAAAAATCATTTATTTGCCGATTTTTTTAGTATGGCTAAAAATATAGAGTTCTAGGTAAATATGTTGTTGCTAAATTAACTGCGGGTAAATTCCACCACACACTGGCTCTATTTTCATTTGGTCGTAAATATTAATATGTTTGATCAGGAGGCGTCGTCAGGACTTGACATCCTAAGAAAATACGGATAAATTGCTGGCGTTATTATAGCCAAATACAAGGAGCGTGTTTTCAATAAAATTTCATCGATTCATGACTCCACGCGCATTTTTTCATGCTGGGCTTGTCTTTGGACTTTTGTATTTTGAAAAACTGTATTTTCATTCAAACCATAGGCCAAATTCAATTGAAAGAATGGGTCAAGATGTAAGCGTGTTGTCCTCCGAAACCCGCTGAACGGCATTCTTTTGATTTTGTGGAAGACTAAACTGTTTGTTTCATTCATCTTTCCATTGACTGTCTATAAAAAAATGAATATTTTTTGTGGCAAGTTTCCTTTCGATTCACATCTAAGCCCATTTACGCAACGACATGCATAGTCTGTCACAAATACTTTCGAATGCAATAACAACAAGGACACACCTTCTTCACACCCTTTTATTTTGACATCTCTCCAAAGTGAAATGATTTTCGAGAAATTGTGCGTATTATTAGAAATACTGTAAATTTACCTTTCTATACCAGTATTTGTAGCTGTGTATGACCAGAATTGAAGAATAAATATTTTGTACAATTCCATTTTCTGTCTCAAACATTCCTATTATGCTATTTTACAAAAGACCTATTCAAACATGGTTTTATCACACCGTTTTCTATCATATTTGCAAAACAAGTGTTGTAACCGAGCAGAGGAAGGGATTAAATTAACCAAACAATGAACAATGACACTTGTATTATTTAATACTTTGAGTTGAATCAAGCATTTTTATTATTCACCTATCAGAACATTCTTCTCGTCAATTGCGAGTAATTACCTTATCTAAAGTGTATTCTTTGTATCAGTTTGGCTGGCATACCTTCTTATACGTAAATAATTTTTCTTGAGTTTATACATGATTTGCCGTGCTCGTTAAAGTTTAAAGATATTGACATACGCTTCGCAGTGTGCTCGTATTTGACTTATGAATAGTATGAGGCTCTCATTTGATTTTTTTTTTAATTAAACTTGTGCTTATTTTAGCTCTAAAATCTATCGTTCTTAGGTTTAACCAAAATATATCGAGGTTTCAAATTTAAAAAATAATATTCGTGTGTTCATAAGGCAATGGGCGCTCCGGAAGTATTTGAACCAAGATGACGCACAACCTGAACAACCCCATACTGGTACACATACCATGTTGAGGTTGTGCGCCATCTTGATTCGAATACTTCAGGAGCACCAGGCAATGAACCATCAAAGTATCAGATTGACCAAATCTGGTTTAACTTTCATGTTGAGTTGTAAATCGACATGGTTTTCTCTTTCGGGTAATGTTTTTTCACTATCATGAAAATAGAAATTGCACTCATTGTCTAGGACTAGGTTGTTTGAGCATTTGACATACATCCGTGTTTCAAAAAATTCCTAGTTTTTGAAAAATAAACCTTTATGCAAATATGCCATACACACCTTACACGCGCACACCTGTAACACGTGCATTTGGGAATTAAAACTATCTTTGTAGTGAGCGCAAAATATTCCCCTTTGGGAAATCACAGCTTTGGTGTTTCCACCTTTTATCTGATTATGCATCGCTAAAATCAATGAATATCCCAAGAAAGAGAAAACATATCGCGAAGTGAGAGATCTACTTAAAAAAATGGAGTGTAAATTTCATAAACTGATTGTTAAAAATAATTGTCTCAGCGTGTGGATATCCTAATTGTCCCTACCTCAGTCTGATTGTTCGATGATGATTTTTTTAATAACTACCCTTAGGTGTCACTTCTCACGGTACTCCCGTAGTATGTGTAACTACCAGGTTAGGGTTAGACCGTTAGGCCATAATTTTATTCCATTTTTTTTTAAATTTTAGTTCTATTACGAGTTCGGGGACTGCCTATGTTAGCCAAGTGAATATACCCCCTGTTCATAGGTGTCAGTCCCTTTACACAACTTGATGTAAAGTAGACGAACAAAATTAGTTACCATATTTGTACACACACTTCAGAAGCGCTCTTCTCACTGCGGTATTTATTTAATCATGTATACCGGTATACAATATGTTTATGTTCGGATCAGTAATCGTTATCTCAGTAAAAACGTTATTTAATTTGCATTATATCGGTATTAGTTGATGCAACTTTTACCTAATTAGACTTTTCTTATAACAAGAAGGGTTGTATTACTTTCTATACTCGATCTTAAGATTGGTAAGTATGTTGATAGGTATTTGTCTGTTTGTCTGTTAGATGAACGCGGTATCTCACGAAGGCAAGGTTGAATCTGCTCCAAGCGAGCGAATGTGCATTCATCAAATCTCGGACCATAAGCCTATTGATTTTGGATGAATTATGTAGTATAATTAGCGAGTTATTAATTAATTAGTGATGGGACACGCGGTGTCACTATAGAGTCATGAAGTTCGATCGATAAGTCGAATTTGTACCGTATGTTATAAACCCAATTTCATTTCTATATCTGCTGATGTAATTCAGCATATAAGTGTCGCTGACAAGATGAACTTGTAGCCTTCGCGACTCCTCGTCAATTACGAATCATTGCGTAAATTTTATTTATTATTATTTGTTAACAATGTTTCATGCATGGCAAAATGAAATATTTAAATCTTATCACCAGTTCATTCTTTGTTATGGCACCGTTATCACTAAATATTCCCCCTTTATTACACCTTTCTTTACGTTTTATCAAGGTGCAACAAAAGATCTTAACAAACTTATGGACGAAAAAAAGGAGGTTGATCCAAAACAAGCGGAAGCGGAACGCGAACAACTTGAAGCACTAGAAGAGCAAGAAGCGGAAAGGAAAGCTAAGCATGTGAAAGTGGAACAAGAAAGAGAAATTGAACGTCAGAGAATAAGAGATAAGGCAAGCAAAACATTTAACCACATTGATTGTTGCACTGCTATCAAGGTCCCGATTGCAGACATTTACAAGGTCTTTCAAAATCTTGCTGTAAACAAAGCTCTACGCGAGCATCCAGTAATATGTAATGCCCTGCCATATTCTTTCTTAAAAAACGAACAATTTTTTTTAATTAGCGTAGAGTCTACCCATTTCGTAACAACTTGGGTGATTGGGTAAAGCCGAGAGTATAACCTGCCACTTCAATTTAGTTGTGTTCCACGCGCCAACTCAGATGAAACACTCTTCACATAAGCTTTATTTGGTATTCTTTTATTTCGGTTGATCCTTTATATATATACAAGAAAATACATTTTGTATTGTATTTATGAAGTCATATACGCGTATTCGAACAACATTCAACACTTTTTATCATTATGTAATCTTTTTGATCGAAATTATAACATATGCTGTAATCGACCTAACATTGACTTAGAAATCAATAAGTTGATGGATCGATTCGGTGCTTTGATGTAATTTTATTCACGCGTCTTTGAAAGATGGATAATGTTTTATTCGCGGGAAATTATTGAGAAATCAATGATCGAAAAAATTTTAATAACTGCACTCGAATTATCTAAAGTGCTTTGTTGAAATTAATAATTTCAGAAACGAAATTCATTTTTTATGTTGAGCAACAAACATACACAGCCAGCAGCCAAAGACATGAAAATACATATTTAGAGTAAAAATCAGTAGGAATTTATTTAGGAAGTAGGATATCATAGCTCTGACAGCTTAAACGTACAATTTCCTATAATTTCCAAAGCATTAAACCGATTCTTGACGGATATCGATTTTATCGCGCCGCCTATTACCCTAGACGTCTCAGCAAGTTTTCGTCTTATTCGAGTTTGTTACCTGTAACGGGTTTGTTCTGGCTTAGACTTCTTGCCGCGGAATAGTAATCGGCTACAACTTCCTTCATCAAACATGTCTATGAATCGGGAACTCTCCCTCGTGTTCGGACTGGAGGCTGTTGTCCTTCTGAATATATCTCCTCGGAATAAACATGAAAACTCTCCTCCAATTTTCCTTGTACCAGTGATGATTATAAAAGAGGTTATTAAAATTACAAAATATAACAAATTTATCTTAATTTAGTATGGTTTGAAAAGAAAAGATCAAATCGAAGCGGAAGAAGCAGCAGCGAGAGAAAGAGAGACGGCGGGAAGATTAACGAGAAATAAATCAATTCCACAAGAAGGAGATGCTACCGCAGAACCAGAAGAAGAAAGTATGAATACATTTAATGTTATTTTGCAATGTTTTTTTTTATTTAACTATTACTTTTATAAAAAATACAAAGCACTTTACAAAAAATCATTTTGCGCTAAACTTTAGAACATAACATATGCCACTCAAACAGTGGCGTATCTAAGTTAAATGGCGCCCATGACAAAGTTTAAAAAATGAGCCCATTGGCCGTTGAAATTATTTTATTTAAAAATTTTACTATTAAAACATTTCGCTCTTTATCCAAACGGCGCCCATGGCACGAGCCATTGTTACCATACCCTAGATACGCCACTGCACTCAAATTTGATGAAAACTCCTCAAACTATTCTATTGTAGTAAAAATG
Source organism: Styela clava (assembly GCF_013122585.1). Taxonomy (NCBI): domain Eukaryota; kingdom Metazoa; phylum Chordata; class Ascidiacea; order Stolidobranchia; family Styelidae; genus Styela; species Styela clava. Next base: position 13,799,242 of record NW_024102835.1, on the reverse strand, counting down.
CAATGTTAAATAATGAAAGACTACTTCTGCAATCCAGCTGAAATTTTTCAAATTGCCGTCAACTGACTATTCTGAGTACCAAACTCGGTCTTTCACTTTAATGCTCCAATAGAAGTTATTTTTAACAGTTTAAATTACTTATCACTATGGGGGCCCAAATCAAACAGATGTCCATATTTGGCGGCAAATGTATAAACATACATAAGCAAGAAACTTCGCTTATCGCTTTAGGAATGAGACATACCGTACGTTTTATCATGAAGAAGGAAATACACAACAAAATCTACAATTTCTGTGATCAAAATCAGTGTTAGCACATAACTATTTTTAAATATACTTTTTTTCAGCTTTATTAAATCAAGCCGAGAAAGCGTTTGGCGAGTTACAAGAAAAAGTTTCAACCGCCACTGAAAGTTGCAGCATACAGTGAAAATTATTTTATTCGAAAACAAACCTAAACTGGATAAATATTCTAGTACAGACACATGTGCTCTCGGCGACGATTCACAAATTTGTCACATCTGAAAATTATTGATTGCATAATTTTAATACTGCTTATATTTAAATCATACGCGACGAACAAAGGCTATGTAACCCTACTTGGCATAGATGATTCAAAATTTATTCATATAATTATCAAAAACGATTAAAAGGTATTGAAGTTGGTGTTGAATATAGATAGTTCACTTTAAACCAGAATTTGGTCCAATTAACTTCTACGGCTGTGACATCTGGCATCGGTATAGAGTAACGTTACATTTCGATTTTCAAATATTTCTGATTGGCCACTTTTATCATTGCCTCGCTATTTGTATTGCACATAATTTGCCACACTTGATCCATAATAAAAATGTTATATCCTTGAAATTGAAAAGATCTTTTCAATTAGTGGTGAATCGTTTATCATTTATTGCAATCATTTAATCTATACTTAATCGCACTGTTGTCTTTCTGTTTCCTTTGCATTTATACAATGTATTTTAACATGCATATTTATTTTTGTAAATTTATCTTAAATGTCGCCAATTTATGTTGTATATTGAATTACATTTTCACATATATACTCACAGTTTCGGTATTGAGATTTGAATTTATTTAAAAAGTTTGCGTACTCCCAAAATTCAAATGCATTGTCGTTAGCATATTTTTTGTCCCTTTTACATGCAGTAATTTTCTTGAAATCAAACTTTTCTCCTAATGTTGTTTTTTTGAAGATATTCTAATCTCAACAATCCTTTAACATTTGTAGACTTGTAGAAAAATCGGAGATTTGTCAATATTTATAGAAAACCCGTTGTGGTTCGTTGTCTAGATGCAATGGCGTAAATAGCCTTAGCGAACCTTCCGTCGGATCACTAAATAATTGAGCATTTTGACTGATTCTCCGCTTTTGTTCGATATGGAAATGTTACGTAACAAGCAAACCAATAACAGACTTGACCTTTAATAGGTTTTCACGTTTCTGTTTCGTGGAAAATTTATGATCATTAGCTCATGATGGAATGCTCCAAATATTCTCATAGCAAATACTCCTATTTTTTCGCTACATCGGCGTTAATATAATACCAATACCGTTGTTGGGTACGGGTTAGCGTTTTTCAAAACAATTATATTCTTCCAATGTTCACAGTTATTTTCATTTTGCACTGAATTTATCCATATTCAATAATCAATCTAGCAACGCCGCTACGTTAATCTTTCATTGTACTTTCTTTGTTGTCATGATTTCCTGATTTTACTGTTTAAACATCTTCAATGAATGGCTTTGTATGAGCCCCTCTACATCACCAACCATTCTGTTGCCATATGCCTGTCAAATTGCCACTCATCTATTTTCAGTTGTAGCTTCAAGTTCACGTTTAAAATAGTCTGAAAGAAATTGAGGCATAAGCGATTTTCTTGATAAAAATAATATATAGACGAAGCGTTCAATGCTTCGTAAGTGAATATTGTAAACGTAACTGCTGTGGGCTTGTAGAGAGTAACATTCTTATTATGCATGGTGCTTTTGATGTCGAAAGATATGTATGCTTTAAATCCTAGATTTCCATATGTGTGGTCATTGATATTTGCGTTGAGTGGGGGTAAAGCAGCGGGTACAGGAAGCGTGTTTTACATATATCAGTGAAGATATTTGATTGCCAGACGAGAAACTTTTCCTAAACTAAAATATTATACGATTAAATAAATCGTTACGACTTACTTTTAAATGGAATAAATTGGCATTTACTGGCGCTTTCTGCACTACTATATTTCACTATAGTTCCAGTCGATTTTAAATTTCAGTGGTCGGAGGTTACTTTGCTCAGAGATGAGACTTCTACTTCTGGGTGCACGTGATTTGCTTTCACGCAAGATCTCTTGAATTATTCCGCAATACTTTTTTGTGATGTTAATCGCACCTTTTTCATTTTATCATATGATCATGCTCAACGCCAACCAAGCATGATTCCCCATTAAAATTGAATAAAACACTTTCTTATTATTATAAGGATCCAATATTTGATATAATCTGTGTCATTGAAAATATTCCCTATAAAAAGGTATCATTGATGAGCTAGCTTGGTCTGTTGAAATCTTGGAAAGTCAATATGGTTAATTATTGCAGAGATTCTAAAAATAAAATAAATCTGCATCAAACTGAGAATTACCTAAGCTGTAGTAATTTCGAAATAAATTTGATTTTTGGCAACATAATTTGGAAGGTCTCATGAGTCGCACCGGTGATTATTTGCACCTATTTAATTCAGAGGATTACTCTTGTCAACGTATTTTATTTGATAAAATTGCCTATCAGGAAATCTCGTTCTGTGAAATACCCCGAGAACCATAGGCTTCTGTCTCCGGTAACTTGAAGTGCACAAGTCTTCTGTCTATTGTTAAATACTGACTAGGGCTGGTTAACCGATTCCAGATGGTTAACGGTTACGATTTATTTTAACGTTAACTGACATCTCAGGTACAAATCATCTTCATACGGTACAATTTCTTCAAATATGATTACGTCATCGCAAATCCATCTGTTGTGGCTTTTAATTCAAAAGAATATTACTAACTGTGGGGGTAAGGACTCAATAATTGTGAAAAATAATGGAAGTACCAAGATTGCTGATATGGAAATTTGACAATGATGAATTCAGAATCAGTTTTCGGTCGATTTCGAAATATATTGTTCACGATTTCATTGCAAAATCAGATATTCAATGTCATACAACAAGTGCGCAGTTGATGCTGTTTTTCTTTATAAGATATATATCTCGAAGTAAAATTTGCACATCGAACACTGATAATTTGTCACATAAATGACGTTTAACAACGGAAATAGGTTTTCTAAAACACTTCCACACGCCCGAACCACGCTGCCTATCTTTTGCGGCAGCGCAATCATGAAACTATCTCGATTCATGAATAATTTTAATAAGCGATACCGAGATAAGAACACGCAAAACTGCTTTATCAGCATTGTGACGTAACAAGCTGAAAGTAAACATTATTACGTCAAACGTCACGCGGCGGTTAACCGGTTAACCGGTTAATTTTACCCGGTTAACGGTTAAAGTGTTTTCCCTGAAATTCCCAGCCCTAATACTGACATCTCCACAGCAACAATTAATACCCATGTGGATTTTGTACTATAATCAAATACTAATTATACGATGATGCTTACATTTCAAAAGTAAACAGAACAATTACAACATGGAAATTCATTTGTGTCGAAAATGGCAACTTTGAAAAACAGGAAAGCATCACCGGCTCTTCGTGGAGCAATAAACCTAGCGAATATTTTCTGCGTGATATTACCAGTAGGCCTACATGTTCCATAAAAATTAACGGCACCAGTTTCAGTGTAAATTATAACCATCAGTACGCTTATTTTTGAGCAAACGTCATAAAATAATGTGCATTGCTGACATTATATTCGTAATGGAAGGATTTCGATCTGGCAACGCGGGCGATAAAGTTGACATGCTTGACGTATTCATGGCAACGACGTGTCGTCGCAGCGTCAGCTCTAGTTTATTTTGAAAACCCTGTCTTTTAGTCATTAAACAAATAAAATACACTAGAAACTAATGGAAATATGCTAAATATTCCTAGAAAGTTTTGAACCACTGAAAAATTTTACCAAAGCATGGCGTGCTTATCACTGGCTGACTGAGAAACTGACAGAGTACCCGTACCGGTAGGTACCGGTACCCGGACCGTTTACGGTACTTCAATTCTCAGATAACAGGATTATGCAGACTGCTTTTGGCCAATTCTGATGCAATGTAGTTTCAACGCCATCAGGTTCACGTTTCCCCGGTCTTGAAGTATTCTCGGAAACTTTCACTTCACAAAATGAATGAATGTTTGCTTATCTCAATATTTTGACAGATTGTCTAAGGGTTTTGGACCCTGTATCAAGCTAATATGATTTGTGTATTTTAAGTTATAAAATCAGGTTATTACTTTTAATTGAGATTCAGCATACACAGGTTTAGTTTAATCAAAACAATGCCTATCACTGCTGCTGCGAGTAGCAGTAGCCAATATCATCTAGATCTTCAACCGCAGAAAGAAAATGTTTTTGTTACGCAGTTGAATGATAGGTCGGAAAATGACGATATTCGGCGATTTCCGATTGTCAAAGATTCAGCGGATAAGTTACTGCAATCTGGGATTAACACACTTCAGAGCACTTCATTGCTTCGACAAGCAGTTGATGTTGAACATGTCGATCGTGAACTTGCGGAAAAAAGAGAAGAATTCCGTCAAAGGATGGAGGTTAGCTTTCATGTCCTTCAATTTCAGATTCAATTACAAAAAACAATCGCTCGATAGTAAGTGTTAGGAATACGCATGCCATGTAACTTTGATTTTCCTGCATGATCTCACAGTTCGAATCCAGTAGAGTATAATATTTGTGAGAGGATTGCTCGACTCTTTGCGGTTGCTGGTTGATTAGGCTTTCTCCACCACAAGTCCGAGCATCATCTGTATTTGACCAAATACCATTTTCATTTATGAGTAGCGTAATAAATTAGATGTGCCCTAATTGATAAATTTTTTGATATAAGCTTGGTTAACTGGGTGTAAAATGGGTATCGTTATTGCAGGGAAGAATTACAGAATGGCAGGTTTAAAACTCATTATGAAATCTATTTGTTTTACTATTAATATAAATTCAAATCTATGGAAAGTTGAGAATGAGGATTGACCAGTGAAACCTAATAGTTGTTACATTTTTATTATTGAAGGTCTGCAAAGCTAAGGAGGAAGCTTTGAAAATGAAACAACAAAAAATTAAAGAAAGAGTTACAAAGTTTGATCGTTTCTTAAAAGAGAATGAAGCGAAAAGAAATCGTGCTTTGAAAAAATATCAACAAGAAGTGAAAAATAACAAACTTAAAAGTCGAGAGCTTTCTCAACTTAACAGAGAATTGGAAACATTGACAAAACAACGAGAGTCACTTAAGAGAAGGTATAGATTTATCATATTTCTCATTATCTTTTTTCGGTTCCATTACATTCGAACCTGTGTAAATTTGAACCACGTACATCTGAATATTTTTTACAATATTTTTCACATCTTTTTTGATTTTTTTATCATGATAAACATGGTCAAGATTTTTGATAATCGTTCATTAAAATTTTAATGAGCGCGGTGTTTCCGATGACGTAATTCTCACTAGACCATGAGATTCTGCCAACGCGCCGTGCTCTGTGGGATATGCGCTGCAAATGCGGCGCTAATGTCGCGCTGGGTACGGTACCGGTACTGGAAGCGTTTAACATTGACAATCTATAACCCATACCATTTCTATCAATCATTTACTGAAGGCATGCTGACGTATTATTTAAACTACCGGTAGCATACCAAGTCTGCAAGAGGTGAAAACTAAATTATTTAGTAAATACTGAAATAGGACTACGAACAAAAATGTTGGCCAATATGCAGGATAAGTTGTACGGTACCAGTATGCAAAAAAGATGAATATCTCCAACCTATAATGGTACAATACCGGTCTCCTATCTAGGTTAAAAAACATGACTGAATACCGGAGAGAGATTTATTTTGTCAACCAGAATACAAGCATTGAATCAATAAAAATTATATACAAAACACACAGTTATTCGATATAGACTGGGGAGCGATACGACCATCACAGTCAGCTGCCCCCCATGTTCACTATCAAGATTAACAGTTAATTAAGATGTTTGAACAATTCAACAAAAACTCCTTGGAGGAAGGGTTGACTAAGTTACGGAATATTTTTGGATTCGGTCAAAAATGTAGTCCATTATTAAACCACTGCTTTTTTTGTAGATTTTCACTTAGTGGACACTTAGCAAGTACAACAGTTAATTTATAAAAAAAAATTGTAAATTAATACCAAAGCAGTAGAAGTCAGCTCGGGTATTCAAACATGTGATGATTGAAGTGAAATAAATTTGAAGTCACGTTTAGGATATTACATTAAACAACAATGGAAAAGGTACATTGGAATCAGTCAAGCTTCAAATGCTAATGGCATTAATGAAAAGAATATGCGAAATGAAGACTGAAGTTTCCATCTGAGACATTGGAAGACGCTAAAACATTATAGATTTGATAGTGTGGAAAGCCTTCTCACAATGCAGTAATAATGGGACATATATTTATAATATCATTATACAGGCTTTAAGTTGAACTATATGTTTAATTAAAATATCTATCTTTGCTGATAAATGTTGAAAACCATTTATTTCGATCTGCTGAGTGATTGGGGCCAGAAATTTGCTGTAGGGACCATCACCAGGGCTGGATTTACCGATAGGCTAGAGCCTGAAACCTAGAGCCTCGAAATTCGGTTTCGAAGTTTGTAATTCTTTTGAAAACTTGACAAGTTTAAACTCTACGAAAAGTACATATATATATCAAGCTTTTCAGAGTAGAAAATTATGTACACAACTGGTTTCAACCACACTGTAAACAGCCATTATTGCGTCGTTTGCATCATAATAAGGGAAATTATTATTATGCGCATTCTGCTGGAAGTTTCTATGTTGAAGTATGGCTGTAGCGGTTGTTTGATCAAAGAAATTGAAAGCAAAACTGCCTCAAGTAAATTTTTATTATTTTAATTAAAAATTCACACCCACGAATGGGGAGAATGAAAAGTTTAATGCACTCATATTTTTAAATTTCAAGCAATTAAATGTGGTGTTGTTTAGAGAGAAATTCTGAGGTTAAAAAATATGAAGGGGCCTCTCATGGTCTAAATCCAAATTGGGATAGGTACATGGTGTCAACATATAAACTGAGTTAGGCCATTGGATTTTGAAAGGTGTACCAGAAATGTACATAGTTACATGGAATTCATGAAATATATAACATCCAATAAAAAACAAAATAGGTCTTTCGTTGAACGCCAGTTGTGGTCCCGGTACCGGTATTCTGTTATCACAAGCAGTTGGAGCGCATATCCCACAGAGCACGGCGCGTTGGCAGAATCTCATGGTCTAGTGAGAATGACGTCATCGGAAACACCGCGCTCATTAAAATTTCAATGAACGATTATCAAAAATCTTGACCATGTTTATCATGATAAAAATATCAAAAAAGATGTAAAAAATATTCTATACTCAAAACTGCTCACGTATACAATGAAACATATCTAGAAAATTCCAAAAAATGCAAATTTCTGCTCTGGTGATCACATTCCCCATAAGAGCTAATGTTAAAATTGTTTTTTTACCTTACTTTTCTTTTTGCGCGTAGGATGGGTTTCTAATGAATAAGGTCTATTGCATTATTAAGGTCTATATTTGAATTGAACCCATACTAACCCTAACCCATGGGTTTAAGCACCCGCATATAGATTGAATCCGCGGATATACACAAATGTACATGGTTCAAATGTACATGGGTTCAAATGTACGGTCACCTCTTTTTTCAAATGTAATACAAACCGAAGATGAGCAAATTATCAAAAATTGGTTAACAAATTAATCTGTTGCCAGAATGTTTGTTAAACAATAATTCAAAATCACAAAACATCTATTTTAAAATATATTTGACTCTTATTACATTAATTTCGTGTTTTCTCTGCAAAGGAGACATCACTGAAAAAACTACATACTTGGTCATGCAATCATTGATTAATAGCAGTACTGAGTTCTAATTGAAAGCAAAAGAAGTTCAAAAGTTTCATTTATGCCCCATCACGATCAGGGCTCTTTATAAGCTGCCACTAATATGTATAAAGCAACTGCATTCTGAAAAGACCAGAAAATTGCTAGATTTGCATTTTTCATAAAATGGTAGCTAAATCACCTAGAAGGGAATCAGGATTTCACACATCTGAAAATTTTATTCTGAAAATTCAGGTTGGTGCAGAATAAAATCTACGAATCCTATTTGATGAGAGTTATTGATATATTGCCTGAAGATTATTTAGAGATGGGTGCAGATTCTGTGATACAAGGTGTTATACAGAGACATGAAGGATTATCTGCAACCAATGAGTGAGATTGTATTCTCTATCTATTTTTAATAAATTTTTTTATTAGGTCAACTAAATCGGACTGAAACAGGCTTTTCAACAGCCAGGATATAGATTGTTTTTCTAATGCCCAATTTGACATGAAGCCTGACAAAATTGCTAAAAATGAGATTAAAAGAATATGTTGCTATTATGGTAAAACATCGATAACATTTCAAAGATAATGATGTGTGGGGAGTTGCTCCACGTCTTTATAGGGTGGGAAATTAATTTAACTACTGGTGAATTATCTTTTTCTCCCGCATTGAGTCTATGCATCTGAAACAAATAACCAGTTAACTATTCACATATACAACATGGACTGGTGAATAGACGAGAGTCCATTGTTACGACTAATTCCTTTTTTATCAGCTTTTTCTTTCCCCTGGAATAAATATGTAAATCCTATCTAATCTGTAACAATCAGCTGGTCAACTATTCTCATACTCAACATGGACTGGTAACTGGACGAGAAGCCATGATTTGCCATATGACGTCTTATTGGCTTTCCTCTTTCCAGTGAAATATGAAAGCCATTATGTATTAGAGAATATCTTCTTGGCTTTATATTATGCCTTACTGGCTTCCTTGCTGGTTCCCTTAATACCAGAAGTTAATTCAATTGGTGGTTCGCTATGGTTTATCATATGATTAAGCCGTATTATCTCTTTCTCTCTTCTCTGGGATAAATATGTACGGTAAATCCTCTATCCCAGATGTGGGCAGGGGTTTTGGACCAGGGGCCTAGACTGGCGGGCCATGTAAGTGTGACGTAAAAAGTTACATTTTATGAACAATATTTACAGTGTTGCAAAAGCAAAAGTGGAAAACAATAATAATCCTCGTGCCAAAACTGAAGTTAATCGCAATCTCAACAAATTCCTTGCACTTTTTCAGCTAAAACATCAAAATTTGGTTTTAGTTTCATTGTGGCAGCATCAGGCGGGCCATATTGAATTACTCAACGGGCAGAATTTGGCCCACGGGCCGTAGTTTGCCCATGTCAACTCTATCCTATCCTAGTGACCTATATGATAAAGCTCAAAAAGAAAAAAATAGATCTAAATGACTAAAAATGGTGTTTTCTAACACAGGGGATTGTTGGATCGAAACCATTCTTTGATATCAAGTATTGAAAACGGACAACGAGAATTGGATGACCTTCGCCAAGAGACGAATAAACTCAAGTTAGTGTTCAACAGCGAACTCGCATCGCTACAGAAGGTGAAAGAAAAGCTATTACAAAAGAATAAAATTCTTGAGCAGCAGGCAGCTAATTCTCATGAAAATAAGCGAAGGTTGATAGGAGAATTAGGTCAGATTTTAATGGGAATTGATAATTTGGCACAGGAAGCACACAGGCGACACTGGCCGGCTATAACCAATATGACTTATACACAAAAATTGTCTATGGTACAAGAGTTTTTTCTTGAAAGAGTCAGCGTCGAAAAATCTGTTAGAGCAATGATGGTGGAAGCAGAAATCAATGCAACAAATAGCAACAGCATTGGTCGATCATCGATTGGCAACACAAAGTCCCTTTACCAATTTGACAACGACAGGTCATATTCGAGAAAACAAGTCCTTCCCCCGATCGGCAAATCTACCATCACTGCCAAGAAAGCTCCTGTTCCTTCATCTGGTCAAGTTACAAAATCAAGCACAAATTTCCTGGAGCGTCTCACTGCGATTTCTGAATCTCATGCAGAGCTGTAAATCAACCCACAATTATTTCTTGTACAAAGATGTGTGTTTCACTAAGCATGAGAAAAACATGGTGTATCTTGGAAATTGCACTGTGTTGAAATATTTTAACCTGATTGCAAATTAATTCTACTATTTATAGTCACACACTTGCACTTTCAATATTTACTTTGCAATTTTCTGTCAGAACACATTGATATTTAATGTGATTTGAGGATTTTTTTTTGCAATGCCTCATACCCTTTCAACTCCATGACAACACCACTAACATTTGAGCACAACCACTTTTAGGAATAATAGTATTTTTTTAATGATCACAGTGGCCTAGGGGTTAAAGCAATTGAATATTTAAATCTGGGGTTTAGATGCTAATGCCACAATGTTCATTACTCAATGTTGTTCTTTGATTGGTCAATTTCAGTAAGAAAACAAAGTTGTTACAGACATTGCTGAAAGGGTCGAAATCTTAATTCTCTCCACTATCCCTCAAGGCTTGAGTGAGGAAGCCTACTAGCCTGGATTCTACATTTTTTAGCAATGTTGTGACTTCAAAATCTTGCTTGTCCATTTACCATATGAAAAAACTGAAATATTTTTTATACAGCAGCACGTTTGGTATTTCTGTTTCGTGTCATGTGTCATATTTGTCAATGCATACTTGGCTACACATACTCTTTGCATTTTATTTTCATTTTATTTACAGGGTGACCCAAAAACAGAACCCATGTCATTCTGAATATATTCTAGAGAAGGGTTATCACAAGGTGGTGCGCGCCACACAATCTTGGGGGGGAGGGTGTAGACAATGTTCTATATATTTGTTTGATTTGATCTTGCCCGCCATATTTTGGATATTTACAATTCCTTCATTTTGGGTTTTTATGTTCCAAGCAATGATTTTCAATGTGGAACAAAACATAATTTTGCCTTACTATCCATTTTGCGGCCTATTGTTAGCTAGTTACTTTTGAGGTGGGGCGTGAGACTTGACATATTTTAAAAAGGGGCTGCGCCTTTAAAAGTTTGAGAACCACTGTCCTAGAGATTTTAACGCTTGTGCGAAGCGTCCTACATTAACAAACAAAAGTTGAGGTGTCAGATTACTTTTTTCTTAGAAGTACTTAAAATTATGGGTTCTGTTTTCTTGGGTCATCCCCCATGTTGATTTCATTATTCTAATAAAGAATTACACAATTCCATTTCACTTTGTTAGTGTTAGATGTCACTTTTCATCGTCTTTGTTGTTTTTTATGAGTGACCAAGCATGGGAATTCGACAAACTTTAAAAATATATCAAGTCCATGTGTCTGGAACGAAAAACTGGCTAAGAAATCCCATACCCAACATGAAATGGTAAACGGACGAAAAGACGTGGTACGTCATGTTTAAGACATCCTATCAACTTTCCTCTCGCCAAAATAAATATGAAAATCTTCCCAACCACAGGTGTTTTGAATCTTGACATTATCCAAGTTTGGTCTTTTTTTTTATCCATACATAGCGTATATTTTTGTTATAAAATTATATAATAAATCTTTCACAGAAAACTTGTATGTCTTCTAAGGAGTAGTTTCTTACATATCTACCCTCTAGCATAAAAATTGAATTGTTTAGTTATTCTTTCATCTGGGATGAATTAATCTCATACAGGTCTTGTTTCATTAATCTCCATCTCGCTGGATAAATCTGGAGAGAGAATGATAAATACTGATTCAAGCATATGTTTTACTTTACATAGGGAAGTCACACATAGGGATGAGATAACGTGATACTCATGCTTGATATTACGCAGGTCACCCGTCAATAAAAGCCCACCAGATTCAGACCTGTGTATCTGAGCATGGTAATCAGAGTTGCAATGCCGAGCGTATTTTAAAATGCTCAGCACGAATCGCTAGTCGGCTACAACGATAGATCATTAGTTTGAGGGAGTTTTATCTGATGGGGAGAAATATTTTTTCACTTCATCTGCTCGCACTCACTCACCCATTACTATTTCCAGTGGCGTATCTAGGTAAAATGGCGCCCATGGCAAAGGTTTAAAAATGCGGCCCCTACTTCGCATGTTTCTTTTTTCCATTTACATGAAATTGATTGCTCTCCACCACGCAATATAATTACATAACAAGCAATTCAGTAACGACGCAATAAGCAGTGGACGATCGGACAATAACAAGATCTTAGAATAGTACTTTTCGTGCCTTTCTTGGCGCAAATTTGTCAATGATTTCATCAAAATTTGTTTTCTTTGTTTGTGGTATATGACAGAATTAATTTTAGTTTACTAAACGATCGCTCGCAACTTTCTATGAATACTGCCACTGTTGGCAAAACTTGCAAAAGCCATCCGGAGATTGGGAAACCCTGAAAAGAATCTTTGACACACACTGTTTTCTCGTCAAAGTCTATATCATCATATTTCCCAAATTCTGAAACCTGCTCTCGATGCGCCTGGTCAGGAGTTGAGTCAAATATATATAAGACCATAGTTGCTACTTGGCTTTTTCAATTTATGCGGTCAAGTTTTTGCGAACATTAGATGTGAGATGAGACGAACATAAGGTGAATAAATTCATTTGGAACACCTAGTAGTAGTAGTATTTTATTTCGTCAACAATGTCAAAATAGTTTACCTGGCAAGGTTGAATTTGGATGTCTTTCAATGAAACCGAGATCCTCTCGCAACGCAACCAAGATTTGAATCGCTATCTGCTTGAAGTGATTCTCTGTGCCCTCGCAAAGCGAAATTTTCATTCTGCCAGACAGGCTACTTTATTCCATGCAATATTCATTTAAGAATCTCACTTCATTTTTGCCTTTCCTTCTCAATTTGTACATGGAATTCGGCGTCAATAATTCCGGTTTTATTGCTCAAATTTCTTTCCACGCTGTGAAACACTCTCTCTTATTGTACGAATATTCATAAATTTTTGCTTCAATACGATAGAAGAGCAAACATGAGGTGCAGTTTGTCCAGTAACGTATCAATTTAGGTATATTCATGTTGAGTTATGAAGTCACCGTCAATTGCGCTAAATGACGGAACAAACTGCATTGATTGTTGGCTGACAATTTTTATAGACTTTTATTATGATTTAATTAGAAATACTAGTTTCATTTATTTTTAAGTTTTATTGAAACATTATACGTTTAGAACTTTTCGCGTTTTTTGCGCCCCTGTCCAAACGGCACACATGGCACGAGCAATGGCTGCCATACCCCAGATAAATCACAAAAACAAATCCGAATTGTCTTTCAGTACTCTTTTCTATGAACTGCTTTCAACCATTCAAGGGCATCCAAATACCTTGAGGCGTTCAGTTTTTCCTCCTCTGACAGCTTCGTCAATAACAAAAATGAGAAATTTATTTATTTAAGTTCAATGTTATATTTTCTAATATCTTTTTTAATTTAAATTTGTGATAGTGGTTTCGAATAAAATGTAGAAAAACACTCAAGATAAGATAACGCACTTGAATAATATTAGACATTTTCCAAATATTGTAAAAAAAAAAATGGCGAAATTTGTCCGTTTTGAAACTCTCGACAAATTTTCCATTTGGGATTTTTCAATAACCAAATATGGTATTGACTGAAAAGTTATAAGGTCTTGAGAACTAATATAAAATAAAAATAAAAATACATCAAACTAAAATACCATATACAAGTAATTATATCCTATCAACACCAGCTAAAAGAATTTGTGTGAATTTCCAACAAATTTTCTGTAGATGCAATAAGTAAGGAAATAACACGATTTTCTAAGATGTTTTGCATATTTTCTTTATAAAAAAGTGTTAAGCTAAGTCCCTACATATGTGCTTATATTTCACAGAGTGCTCCATATGCATCAGAAGTTGGAGGAGGAACAGCGATTCCTTTTATACTGCTGTTTAGATCTTTGCTGACGTACAGATGTGTTCTTGTCCAAGTAGGATCGTTTTTCGGAGTTTGGTCATACCAATATTCAGGTGGAAAATTGACTTCTTCACCAGTAGATAGAAAGAACTTTTGATTCTAAACGTATACGTGTTATTTTATTTATTTGATAATATTTAAATATTAATTTATAATTTTAAGCCAAGTAAATATTTAAATATAGGTGTTTTTCTTCTTATTTGACGAAGACTAATGTTATATGCTATTAGAAATAGCGGAACATTTCAAATAAAATGTTTCGTTGATGAGATATACTTTATTACATTTCAGTTCTACCGTTTTGAAAAACACAATTGTGAGTTTAGTATCAGGAGCGTATTCAGGATTTTTCAAAGAGTTCCATTTGCCAAGTTAGATCAAAACACCGGAAAGCTTGTGTGTTTCATTAGTCTTGAGGGTCTGGAACGCGTTTCAATTTGTAACCCCCAAAACCACCCTTGGCTACGCCCCTGTTTAGTATAGTTTTGAAAAATCAAAAATTAAGAGGCAAAATATCTGCCCTCAAACCTGATAAGATAGACCAGTCCAGACATAAATCACTGACCACGAAGGTTTTATTTTTGTACGAAGGTACGATTCAATCAGTCTGTAATGGGTTACGTCATATATATTGGCAAATTTTCCACCGATTCCTGTACATAGACCCTTGGCAGCATCAAACTTGAAATAAGCACCAGAAAGGGCTGGTACATATTTGAAGCATTTTGATTTGTACATGACATCACAATTTCCTGGTAAAAAACACAAAATTAGATCATGTATTTTCTGGAAAATGCAATGGATCATACTTTTTCTCGATTAACTTTCATTGTGATGTTATGTAACGTTATTTGTTTGCCGTAACATGGATTTGAAATCATTAGGCTGAAAAACTCAATATAAAATAATCATGTATGCCTATGTTATTACGTAGGGGAAAGCGGGGAAGCCCTATATTCTGCACATTCATTTCACATTGCAGGGCTAATGCAGAGAGGGGTAAATGTAGTATTTATTCATCGACTAAGAATCTAGCGACACACGTCTTTCACTAAAATGCTTCAAAAAACGTCTATCAAGTGTCCCATTGTACCCCACTTGTAGGGCACATTCGGTCAGGCCCTGGGGCACATTAAAAAAGAACAAAAAAACGATGGTGTAATTTTTAAAATACAGTCAGCATTTAAGTAAAGTAAATTTAAGTAAATTTTCTAATTCCGGCCAAAGCCAAATTATTTATATTTTTGAATCTGCATCTAAATTATATTTTTGAATCTGGAATATATTTCATATTGGGCCATGGGCCAAAAGGTACCTTAATATTACACAAAACATAACGCATCTCTAGGCGTCCAAGCACTCAATGGATCAAACACTGTCGAATTGTGGCCAGTGGAGCATGTCCCACTGATTCCCGGTCCGTTGTTCCCCATAGGAAACAAATATTTTCAGACTGTCCCACGTCAAGATTAGGAAGGCACATCAACACGCCAACGTTATGAATATTTTAAAGTGGACTAAAGTTGAAATATATCAGACAGTGGTTTGTCATGTTGGAAAGGCTAAAGTAGAAAAACGAAAAAAACTTAAATGACAAAATTTTAGTTTCAACCTCTCAAAACCAATTTCATCCCATAACTTGCATCGCTACCGTGGCCCACCTTCCCCTAAGCATGTTTTGCTTAACAGAAAGTTTTTTTTATATATAAATACTGCTTTGTCAGGCCTTCATCTAGGGAAACAATAAAGCAATCTTTTATTTACATTTTTTCATTGTTTACCAACTGAAAACCTTTACGACCGATAAATAAAGTTCTAAGAATGACATAGTTTTCTCTCTGGTAATTTTATGAATACTGTGACTAAACTTGTTTAGGAAAAATCTCTGAAAATCACCAAAAAAGATGAATAAAAATCGAAATACTGACCCATTTTCACATTCTGGCCTTGCACCCTTTTCTTGATTTCATTAATAATGTCTAGAACAATATTTTTGAAATAATTACCTCATGCTTATCAAGTGTAAATAACGAAAAATCACAAAAGAAGCTATTCGATCAATAAAGTGAAAAATATTATTTTTTTTATTTATGATTGTTTTTAATTATCATCGTACTAGGCAATATCATATTATTCTACTTACCCCCTCCGCTGTTTTCCTGAAATACATAAACAAATTATACGTAAAAAGACGTTATTGTCATCTGAATTACAGTTAATTGTTAGTGTTTTTGCGTAAAGTGATGTCTATTCGGGTTTGTAAATAATTTGCATTAATTTACTTACAAATAAAAAGTTTTCATGACGAAGAAAATTTACCGAGATACTACGTCTGTTCAATTTTGATACTCATTGTAACTGATACAAAATGCAAATAAGTTTACAGCGACAATAATCAGTAAACAATGATGTGGGGAATTTTTATGAGCATACTGCTGAGTCAAATTTCCCGAAATCAGAGTACGCGAGATAAGTTATTACCCGGACGTTATTGACTTTAATTTTATTGTTTTCTAATTGCAAAAAGTAATTGATAAGTTAAGACGTAGGATCCAGGACATAACGAATCTAAATATTTATAGGATTCAAAATATCATACAAAAATAAAATAAATATCTTGCCTCACACGATCCCACGGAGACAAGTTTGCCGTTCACCAATTTCCTCACACAAACACCGTCTACAAATGAAATAATAGATATATAGTCATGAACAATATTGGACATGAAGAGTATATATTTTTAAGCTTTGAAATAATTGTTATTGTTATGAAAAATTCGCATTCCTCCGCAATTAACGCATCAATATAAGTCAAATACTCAAGATGTCAGAGGTAGCAAGAACCAAGAGGGCCATTTATATAATTGCAATTTTTTGTGAGTCGCATTGTTCTCGTTATTTCATCCACAAATTTACTATTTTGAAACATATTGCGACGCCACGTGACATAACGTCAAAATAGGCGTATGGAAAATTGTTTAGACAAACTCATGGATTCAGATACGGCCTTATTGGTCCTTATACGTATTACTGCAGCAGTTTTACTGATTAGTAATTTTGCTTTGAATGGTTTGTATGATAAGAGATTGAAGGTATATATTATATAGGCTATTTCAGTTAGTCATTTGACATCCATTTTCATATTGACGCATTGCTATCTTGTTGTTTAAAATAAAGAACTTCAGGTTATTCCATTGCATAAAATCATTTTTGTAGACCTGACTCTAACAGTCATATAATAAAGGTTTTGCTTACCCGGAACTTTTTCCAGCGCAAAATTTCCGAAGACGGAAAGTGCGAGTAGAAATATCTTTGCCCAGATTTTCATATTTTATTATGTTCTAATTTTATTAATTATTCTTCCGAAAAATTCAATTTGGTGAAATTGGTTCTGTCTCTCACACCCTTTCTCACTTATAAGAAACTAGATCAAACTAAATGTATTTTATGTAGAGAAAATGAATGTAGTCTAAGTCACGTAACGTCGGAAAACTTTTCATTTTATTTATTTCTTCTTGAGTTGAGTTTCCGTGGATATTTCTTCAATGTTTGACTCAACTGAATAGAATGGAAAGCCCGCTAAAAGTATATCTGATCTTGCTAATGTATTCTTGCAAATAATAGGACTGTGCGGAATGATTAGCAAATTTCGAATATAACATTCGTTTGGCACAGTTGAAACAACGTGCTGTCATGTAAAACTTGATTTTCAGCATTAAAATGAGCAATTTTTTTTATATTTTATTGTGTTCTAGTTCAATTAATTCATCTTCTAATGAATTCCATTTAGTGAAACTGCTTCTGTTTCTCACTCTCTCCCTCACTTACAAGAAACTAGATCAAACTAAATTTATTTTATGTAAGGAAAATGAATGTAGCCCCGTGACGTCGAAAAAATTTATTTTCTATATTCAAATATTATCTAAACTTTTAGACCTTACTGTTGTGTTTGAAATTTGCTTTAATTTTAATTTTATCCAACTTCCCCATATTCAAACATTCGTTTTGTTTAAAATCTGAATTTTTATCGTGAGTTGAGTTTGCGTGAATAATTGTTCAATGCCTGACTCAACCAAATAGATGAAACTCCCGCTAAAAGTTTTTCAGATCTTGCTAATGTTATCTTGCAAATAATAGGATTGTGCGAAATGATTTTCCCCACTCGATGAATGAATACGCAACAAATCTAACGATTGATTGATACAATGGAACCAATGCGTTGTGATTTAAAACTTTCATCTCAGCAATACAAAGGGCTAACGGGAAAGTATCTTTTGTGATAAAAAAGACAAAAACGGCACTTTGTAAGCGAAACTTGCATTTCAGACGTTAAAATAGCGTCTATCACTACATTTTGATAAATACTTCATGAATAACATTGTGATACCATCATTGTAATGGCATTTACAATGGCAAACTAAATTTGATTCAACAGAAGAATTATTTTCGTGTCAACAGCACTCTGACAGGGCACACTTTGGCTATATTTATTCATGCTCTTCATAGGAGATTTATTGAGGCTCCAGTATTTAGCTTGATTCCTATTCCCCTTCCATAATAGATTATTTATTAAACGCTACAATTGGTGAAAGATATCTCAGATTCGAGAAATGTATCGTCCTGATTGGAACTTTTTATAAAAACAACTCTCTTTTAGAGCATCTGCAAATTTCCATTGCTTTATTAAAAATTTCAAATGCGTATTAAAATAATTTGCATCCATTATATGTGTCAACGGCAGCAGAGGTATATGTAGCCATTCACAAGATTTGAGATTCTATGTAAAAGATTGCATTCAATTTTCTTTTTAGTTTCGAGCTGAATAAAATATCTTTATTTTAAATCTTCTGTCACCGTTCCAGCGCCTCCCTCTCTCTTTCAATTATTCTATCATAGTAATCAACAAACGAAGAAAATTCACTCGGTTTTTATGTTTGGTATTTTGTTTATTACCTCGCAAAAATACATTAAATGATAAAAAGAAAAAATCAATGCATTTGAACAACATTAGACATATCTGGAATAATGATAAAAAAGGGAAAAATTCGAAAAAAAGACAAATACAGCTTTAGGAATTTTTACTATTAAGATGTCGGCGACAAATGAATATATTTTGGATGAGTTTGAGACTCGAGAGGGTCATTCATGTCCTAAAAAAGCATTTTTTTATTCTTCATTTTACTGCGGTTCCCAAACTTCTATTCGTGCGGGCCAAACAGTATTTTTCGTGTCCGACAGAATTTTTATATTGAAATATTAAACAACATCCTTAATAACAAAGAAGTCTAGATCAGTAAGCTCAATTATATACACAAGTCCATTCATTCGACCTATAGTTCACACAATGGCCCAGCTGCATCTGATGTTGGTGGAGGAGCAGCAATTCCTTTAAGACCACTGTTTGGATCTTTGCTCACGTACAGATGTGTCCTTGTCCAAGTAGGATCACTCCCTTGATTTGTAGTTTTTCCGTACCAATACTCTATCGGAAAAGTAACTTCTTCGCCAGTAGTCAAGAATAATTTGTTGTTCTAGAATGTAATATTATATATATGTGAAGAGATATAGCATTGAATTGAACAACAGTCTGGGTATACATTGCACAGAATTGAGCAGATGCCCTAATACAAGGGTGCGCAAAATTTCCTGTCAGTGGGCCGGATAACCAACTTCGGAAATGTAGCTGGGCCACACAAAAATTTAGTTTTCCCATGTACATAGCGAATTAAAAAATGAAAGATTATTACAAAACAAGAAATGAAAGCAAATGTTATATGAAAGCCTACAGCAACGAAATACATTACCGACAACCCGAGCGCCGCGGGGATGGCAAGGGAAGAAAACGCAGTTATCTAACAACCTTACATTAATAAAGGCACTGGGCGAAACGCTGAAAAATTTAAAGCATCGACAAGAGAAAATATATTATGTACTTTTACCCAAGTGATCGCTCTTTTTAAACATAAACTTTCGAATTGAAATTTTATGTTCCATGGGGAAAATTCTGAGTGTTGACTAGGGCCACACCAAAGGACGTGGCGGGCTTGTGGCCCGCGGGCCGCCTGTTGCACACCTCTGCTCAAAAAGAACTTTCAGTACTTTCGTGCTACATTTATGTGTCGAAGTTATCGCTGGAGTTTATTCCGCCTCACAACAACTCTATATTTTAAATTCACAAAAGGATTTTGGAGTAGTTGTAGTTTCTAATATTTCGAAACACAAAAATCAAAAAATTACACAGAGTTTGAAATATTTTTTGTATTTACCCGATAAGTTAAACCAGTCCAAACGTAAAAGAGTGACCACTGAAGTTTAGATCGAAGGTACGATTCAATCAGTTTGTAGTGGGTTACGTCATATATATTGGCTAATTTTCCGCCGATTCCTTCACATAGACCCTTGGCAGCATCGTACTTTTGATCAACAGCATAACTTGCTGGTATGTATTTGAAGCATTTTGATTTGTACATGACATCACAATTTCCTGTAAAAAGGCAATGCATAATACTTTTTCTCGATTAACTTTAATTCTGGAGTTTCTGAGGTTGTTTGCCGTAAATAGGTTCAAAATCATTATGCTGAAAAACTCATTATAAAATAATCAACATATTTACCTATATTATTACGCAAGTTTGCTTTGTTAAACAGAAAATGTTTCACATAAATGTTGCTTCTACCCGATGCAAAGTACATAGCAAGTTTTTTTTTAAATTTTTTAAGCTTATTCAATTGAAAACCTTTACTACGGATAAATAAATTTCCAACAATGACGCAGTTTCATCTCCCCTAATTTTATCAACGAATACCGTGCATAAAAAGGCTTGTTCAGAAAAAAACACCAAAACGAGTTAAAAGACAGGCAAAATACTGACCCATTTTCACAGCCTGGTCTTGCACCCTTTTTTTCATCTCATTAATAATGTCTAGAACAATATTTTTGAAATAATTAACTCATGCTTATCAAGTGTAAATAACAGAAAATCGCATAAGAAGCTATTTGGTCTATGAAGTAAAAAATATGATTTATTTCTACTTTATTTCTACTGATATTTTTATTAAATGTCATCGTACTACGCAATATCATATTATTTTACTTACCCCTTCCGTTGTTTTCCTGAAATACATAAAAAATTAGGTAAAAAGACGTTAGTGCATTTGCATAATGTGATGTCTATTCGGGTATGTAAATAATTTGCATTAATTTACATTATAAACAAAGGGTTTTCAGCGCAAGAAAAATTACCGACATACTACGTTTGTTTAAATATGAATTGTAAATTATACAAAATACAAATAAGTTTACAGCGCAACTAACCAGTAAGCGTTGATGTGAAAATTTGTTATGTGCATAATGCGGAGTCAGATTACCCGAAATCAGAGTACGCGGAAAAACTATAAGTTATTACCCGGACGATGTTGGCCCTAATTAGATTGATTTCTTATATTGCAAAAGGTAATTGACAAATTAGGACTTTCAAATGAACCAGGCCATAACAAATCTATATACTTATAGGCTTCAAAATTACACACAAAAAAAATTAAATATCTTGCCTCACACGATCCCACGGAGACAAGTTTGCCGTTCACCAGTTTCCTCACACAAACTCCATCTAAAAATGAAATAATATAGTTCTCGATATCTCATTCCCAAAATTACTATTTTACAAATTGCGTCGCCACGAGACATTACCGGAAGATAGTCGTATAGAAAATCGTTTGGCTTCATCGGTTCTCATACGCATGCTTTATTGATTAGTAATTGACGCTTTAACCCTGCCAAAACGCTTAAATAATTCGACCAATAAGGGAATTATGGTAAGTTTTGTATAGTCTATTTTGATTAGTCGCTTGACCTCCATTTCCACATTGACGCACTGCTACCTTGTTGTTTAAAATAAATAATTTTGAAATTTTATAAATTTTGTAAATAAATTTCAGGTCATTCCATTACATGAAATCAGTTTTGTAGACCTGACTCTAACAGTCATATAATAAAGGTTTTGCTTACCCGGAACTTTTTCCAGCGCAAAATTTCCGAAGACGGAAAGTGCGAGTAAAAATATCTTTGCTCCGATTTTCATATTTTATTATGTTCTAGTTTTATTATTTAATCTTCCGATGAATTCAATTTGATAAACTTGATTCTGTCTCTCACCAACCCTTTCTCACTTATGAAAAACTAGATTAAAATAAATTTATTTCATGTAGTGAAATCAATTAGCCTAAGTCACGTATCGTCTGAAAACTTTTTATTTTCTGTATTCAAATATTATCTAAACTATTACCCCTTACCGTTTTGTTTAAATTTGCATTAGTTTTAATTTTATCCTAATAAATGTCATGCAATTGTTTTGTTCAAAATCTGAACTTTCTTCATGAGTTGAGTTACAGTGCATATTTTCCCAATGCTTGACGCAACCAAATAAATGTAAATCCCGCTAAAAGTTCATCGGAAATTGCTAAAGTATTTTTGCAAATAATAGGATTGTGCGAAATGATTAGCAAATTTCGAATCTAACGTTCGCTTGGCACAATTGAACCAATGTGCTGTAATGTAAAATTTGGTTTTCAGCATTAAAATGGGCAATTTTATTTTATATTCTATTATGTTCTTAGCAATCTAGCTTAATTAATTGATTTCCCAATGAATTCAATTCGGTTAAACTGCTTCTATCTCACACTAACTCACTCTTGTTTATAAGAAACTAGATCAAAATAAATTTATTTTATGTAGGGAAAATGAATGTAGCCTATAAGTAACGTAATGTCGGTAAACTTATTATTGGCTGTGGTCAAATATTATCTGAACTTTTAGACTTTACTTTCATGTTTTAAATTTGCATTAATTTTACTTTTATCCTAATATTCAAACAATTGTTTTGTTCAAAATCTGAATTTTTATCGTGAGTTGAGTTTTCGTGGATAATTGTTCAATGACTGACTCAACCAAATATATGAAAATCTCGCTAAAAGTTTATCAGATCTTCCTAATGTTATCTTGCGAATAATAGGATTGTGGGAAATGATTTTCCCACTCAGCGAATGGCAAATCTAACGTTCGTTGGCACAATAGAACCAAGGCGTTGTGATGTAAAGCTTTCATCTCAGCAATACAAAGGGTTAACCGGAAAGTATCTTTTGTGATAAAATAGAAAAAACGGCACTTTGTAAGCGAAACTTGCATTCCAGACGTTAAAATAGCGTCTATCACTACATTTCGATAAATACTTCATGAATAACATTGTGATACCATCATTCTAATGGCATTTACAATGGCAAACTAAATTTGATTCAACAGAAGATTATTTTCGTGTCAACAGCACTCTGACAAGGCACACGTTGGCTATATTTATTCATGCTCTTCATAGGAGATTTATTGAGACTCCAGTACTTAGCTTGATTCTTATTCCCCTTCCATAATAGATTATTTATTAAACGCTACAATTGGTGAAGGATATCTCAGATTCGAGAAATGTATCGTCCTGATTGGAACTTTTTATAAAAACAACTCTCTTTTAGAGCATCTGCAAATTTCCATTGATTTATTAAAAACTTTAAATGCGTATTAAAATAATTTGCATCCATTATATGTGTCAACGGAAGCAGAGGTATATGTAGCCATTCACAAGATTTGAGATTCTATGTAAAAGATTGCATTCAATTTTCTTTTTAGTTTTGAGCTGAATAAAATATCTTTATTTTAAATCTTCTGTCACCGTTCCATCGCCTCCCACTCTCTTTCAATTATTCTATCATAGTGATCAACAAACAAAAAAAATTCACTCGGTTTTTATGTTTGGTATTTTGTTTATTTCTTTTTACATAATACATGTTCTCGCAAAAATACATTAAATGATAAAAAGAAAAATCAGTGCATTTGAACAACATTAGACATAATTGGAATGATGATAAAAAGGGAAAAATTTTGAAAGATTTTGGAATTTTTACTATTAAGATACTTCCGACAAATGTTTATTTTTAGAATGAATTTGTGACTCGAGGGGGTCATTCATGTCCTAAAAAGTTAGAAAAGTTAAGAGCAGTTTTTTTTATTCTTAAATGTCACAGCGGTTCCCAAACTTTTATTCGTGCGGGCCAAACAGAATTTTTCGTGTCCAACAGAATTTTTATATTGAAATATTAAACAACTTCCTTAACAAAGAAGTCTAAATTAGTAAGCTCAATTATATGCATGAGTTTATTCATTCGTTCTATAGTTCACACAGTGGACCAGAAGCCTCTGATGTTGGTGAAGGAGCATTGATTCCTCTATAAATACTGTTTGGATCTTTGCTTACGTACAGATGTGTTCTTGTCCAAGTAGGATCACTCCCTTGATTTGTAGTTTTTTTGTACCAATACTCTATCGGAAAAGTAACTTCTTCGCCAGTAGTCAAGAATAATTTGTTGTTCTAGAATGTAATATTATATATATGTGAAGAGATGAAGCATTGAATTGAACAACAGTCTGGGTATACATTGCACAGAATTGAGCAGATGCCCTAATACAAGGGTGCGCAAAATTTCCTGTCAGTGGGCCGGATAACCAACTTCGGAAATGTAGCTGGGCCACACAAAAATTTAGTTTTCCCATGTACACAGCGAATTAAAGAATGAAAGATTATTACAAAACAAGAAATGAAAGCAAATGTTATATGAAAGCCTACAGCAACGAAATACATTACCGACAACCCGAGCGCCGCGGGAACGGCAAGAGAAGAAAAAGGGAGCTATCGCATCACCTTGCCGTAATAAGGGCATTGAGCGAAACGTCTGAAACGCAGCGACAAGAGAAAAATGTTATGTACTTTTATCCATGTGACCCCTTTTTAAACATAAACTTTTTGATTGAGATTTAATGTTGGATAAGAAAAAATCTGAGGATTGACGAGGGTCACACTGAAGGATGTGGCCGGCCAGTTTGTGGCAGTTACATCGCTGGAGTTTATCCTCCTCACACGAACTCTTTATTTTAAATAAAAGGTTTCGTAAAATGATTTTGTAGTAGCTGTAGTTTGCAATATTTCCTGATATAAAAATAAAAAATACAGAGAATTTGAATATTTCTCCTATTTACCCGATAAGTTAGACCAGTCCAAACGTAGAAGAGTGACTGCTGACCAAGTTTTGATCGAAGGTACGATTCAATCAGTTTGTAGTGGGTTACGTCATATATATTGGCTAATCGTCCACCAATTCCTTCACATAGACCCTTGGCAGCATCGTACTTGAAATAAGCATAAGAAGGAGCTGGTATATATTTGAAGCATTTTAATTTGTACATGACATCACAATTTCCTGAAAAAAGACACAAAATTAGATCTAGTATTTTCTGGAAAATGCAATGAATCATACTTTTTCTCGAATAACATTAGTTAATTGTGATATTTCGTAAGGTTGTTTGTTTGCCGTACATAGGTTCAAAATCATTGTGCTGAAAAACTCATTATAAAATAATCAACATATTTACCTATTTTATTACGCAACTTTGCTTTGTTAAACAGAAAAATGTTCCACCTAAATGTTGCCTTTACTCGATGCTTAGAATATTGCAATATTTTCCTAAATTTTCTAAGCTTATTCAACTGAAAACCTTTACTACGGATAAATAAATTTCTAACAATGACGCAGATTCCTCTCCCCTAATTTCTTCAAGGAATACCATGCATTGAAAAGCTTGTTCAGAAAAAAAAATCTCAAAATCACCAAAAAAACTTAAAAGACAATCAAAATACTGACCCATTTCCACAACCTGACCACGCAACTTTTTCTTGATTCCATAAATAATGTCTAGAACAATGTTTTTGAAATAATAAACTCATGATTGTCAAGTGTAAATAACGTAAAACCACATAGGAAGCTATTTGGTCAATAACGTAAAAAAATAATATTTGTTTCCACTTTTTTTGAATGTCATCGTACTACGCAATATCATATTATTCTACTTACCACCTCCGTTGTTTTCCTGAAATATATAAACAAATTAGGTAAAAAGACTTTATTTTCATCTAAATTACAGTTAATTGTTAGTTATTTTGCGTAAAGTGATGTCTATTCGGGTTTGTAAATAATTTGCATTAATTTACTTACAAAGAAGAAGTTTTCATGACGAAGAAAAATTACCGAGATACGTTTGTTCAAATTTGATACTCATTGTAACTGATACAAAATGCAAAGTTCACAGCCACAATACTCAGTCTAAATACTGTAATCATCGTTGATGTGGAAATTTCATATATGCATACTGCTTAGTCAAATTACCCGAAATCAGAGTACGCGGAAAAACAATGAGTTATTACCCGGACGTTATTGACCTTAATGCAATTGTTTTCTTATGGCAAAAGGTAATTGACAAATTGTGATTTACAAACGAACCAAGCCACAACAAATCTAGATATATAGGCTTAAAAATTACATACGAAAATAATTTAAATATCTTGCCTCACACGATCCCACGGAGACAAGTTTGCCGTTCACGAATTTCCTCACACAAACGCCATCTAAAAATGAAATAGTAAATATATATTCATGAACAATATTGGACATAGAGAGTATATATTTCGAAGCTTTTAACCTATTGTTATGGATATGAAAAAATCTCGCATTACTCGCAAATTAAAGTATCAATATATTCCAAATGGTCCCTACTTCAAGATGAGAGAAGTCGCAAGAAGCCATTTATATTTTTTCAACTTTTTTTGAGTCGCATAGGTCTCGATATTTCATCCACAAATTTACTATTTTCGCACATATTGCGTCGTCACGTAACATTACCATAAGATGTTGATAATAAATGAAGCACAGCCGGTGTTAGTAAAACGATGTAATTTACCGACGTTTCGAATTTCCGGCAAATTACATCGTTTTGCTAACACCGGTTGTGCTTCATTTATTATCAACATGAGTTTACCTGGTCGCAATCATGCATTAATTACCTCAAGATAGTCGCATAGAAAATCGTTTGGCTTTGCCGGTCCTCATACGCATATGTTTTACTGATTAGCAATTTTGCTTCAAAAGATTCGAATGATAAGAGAGTTATGGTAAGTTGTTTACTACTCAGCTATTTAGATTGGTCATTTAACCTTCATGCGCATATGTTGACGCATTGTTGTCTATATTTTTAAAATAGATCATTTTCAGCGTAGGCTATTTCATTACATGAAATCAGTTTTTGTAGACCCGACTCCAAATCATAAAGATTTTACTCACCAGGAACTTTGTCCAATGCAAAATTTCCGAAGACGGAAAGTGCGAGTACAAATATCTTTGCCCAGTTTTTCATATTTTATTGTGTTCTTGTTTTATTAATTAATCTTCCGAAGAATTCAATTTGGTAAAACTGCTTTGTTTCTCACTCACTCTCTTTCACTTATACGAACTTAGATCAAACTAAATTTATTTTATGTAGGAAAATTGAATGCAACTTAAGTCACGTAACGTCGGAAAACTTTCCATTTTCTGTATTCAAATATTATTTAAACTTTTCGATCTTACCGTTTTGTTTAAAATTTGCATTAATTTTAAATTAATCCTGATATCCCCACGTCCAAACAATTGTTTTGTTCAAAACCCGAATTTCCTTCGTGAGTTGAGTTTACAAGGATATTTCCCCAATGCTTGACTCGGCCAAATGAACTTGAAACACCGCTAAAAGTTTATCTAATCTTTCTAATTTACATGGTGTACAAAAACGTCTTTTGTAATCAAATAATATATATTTTTTCGATTTGTAAAATTATTTATTGTAAACCCGTATTGAATTGGATGTTATAGATGTTGGATGTTGTACTTATCATGTATCATGCTGTAGCGAGTAGGCCTACATAAGGATATAGTCACTGTGTCTTTCGATATTTTCACCAGGTATTGTTAATAGTGCATGTTGTCAGCCTGAAACAAGGTCGTTGCTCTATTTCCTCATTTTCTTTATGATATTTCCCTCTTTTAAGTGTAATTCGTTATCTGTTATTTTGATCAATTCGATTGTGCAACTTTTAATATACGAAAATTTGGCATTCAATCTATTGGGTGCTTATTGTCCTCTGAGGAAGTCAATTAGGGTTTTACCCCGCTAACGTGTTTAAAAACACGTGGGTAAGAGCACGCAGGTAGGGTTTATCTTTTCCTATATTACATTAAAATTTATTCAAATGTACAGTTATTATTACCATAAATTCGGGCGAAACTTTTTGGACACACTGTAAGCCTGTAAATAAAAGCATCTTGCGAAAAGATTTCTCCACTTAGTGAATTACCAATCTTACGTTTGGTTGGAACATTATATCCAATGTGTCGCGTTGTGAAACCTGCCTTGCAGCATCAAACTTGGCCAACCGAAAAGTTTCCTTTACAACAAGAACGCCAAAAATGGCTCTTTGTGATCGGAACTTACATTTCAGCAGTTAAAAGAGAAGCGTATATCACATAAATACTCAATAAATAATATGCTTCAACCGCGAGTCACGTTATGATACCAACTTTGTGAGGACATTTACAAGGGCGAACTGAACACGATTCTACAGGCGAACTATTTTTTCAACATCACTGTGCTACTATTTGGACTTCTTAATAATGCACCTGATCGGAGATTCATGGTATCTCCATTCATGTCACCTGGTGACACTAGAGGAAAGAAGCTTTCTTTCAGAACTACTGTAAATTTTTTAGCACTTTAATAAAAATGTCAAAAGCATGTTCAAACAACTTGTATTCATCACATGTTTCAACAATAGCAGAGGGAAATGTAGACGATCGCAAAGTTTAAGATTTATGTACAAGATTGCATTTAATATGATATAGGCTCACGTTCAATAAAATATCTTAAATCTTCTGTCAGCACCCCAGCGGCCCCAACTATCTTTTCCAATTAATCTATCATAGTGAACGATGGAGATAAAAAAAACACCCGACTGGGTTTTTCCTTCAATAATTTTTACTTACGCATGTTCTGACAAAAATACATTAAATGATAAAAAGAAAATCAATGCATTTGAACGACATGAGACAATTCTAATAAAATGAAAAAAAAATGAAGAAAAAACTCGAGAATTAAATATATGGAAAGACTTTGGAATTTTTAATAATAAACAATTCCGACAAATAAAGATTTCTTTGATCAATGAAAGTATAAATTGGCCTAAGTTTAAATTTAAACGTTATTTTTGAACTAAGCGCATCATTACATATAATGTTATTTTGAAGAAACTTTGTGATTTTGAACAAATTTATTTCGGGTGTATTGCAATGGAGTAATAAAATTTATTGAAATTAATGAACAGTTTATTGCATTATAAAGTCTGAATTAGTACGTTTAATTAGTCAAAGGTTAGCCTGAATACTTTCAATCAAGGGGATCGTTCACAAAATGAGCCATATGCATCTGAATTAGGTGGAATAGCAGCAATTCCTTTTGTGCTGCTGTTTGGATCTTTGCTGACGTACAGATGTGTTCTTGTTCAAGTAGGATCATTGTTTCTGGCTTGAGTTTTAGTTTGCCCATACCAATACTGTATTGAGAAAGTGACTTCTTCACCAGTAGTCTTGAATAATTACAAGCCTGTACAAAAGAAACATTGATATAAGTAAAAATCTGAATATTCACTGTATAGATTTAAAGACATACGCCCAAAGGATACCTTCATCTTACATCTTTATATTTTATTTTGAAAAATGTTTCACGAAGAGAATATTTTCAGCTACGAAAATCAAAAAGATACGAAGCCAATTTAAATTTTTTTCATATTTACCCGATAAGATAAACCAGTCCAAACGTAAAAGACTGACCGATGACCAAGTTTTGATTGAAGGTACAATTCTATCAGTTTGTAGTGGGTTACGTCATATATATTGGCAAACTTCCCATTGATTCCAGTACATAGACCCCTGGCAGCGTCGTACTTGAAACGAGCATGGGAAGGAGCTGGTAGATATTTGAAGCATTTTGATTTGTACATAACGTCACAATGTACTGCAAAACAAAACGAATGATTTTTTTTTTTCAATTATTTGCAGAGTGGCTGACAATACAGGCGAGAACTGAGTCACGTGAGTCAGTTTTAACTAGTTTCAGGCATTGTCATTGCTTCAAACATTCAACAATTTGACTTAAATATTTTTCTGTTGTGGCCCCACTAAGGTCATTGCCTATGGTTATAAACGTCTTCTTCGTGGTTCTTCTTAAATAATAAGCATTGTACTTTAAGAACTTCAGTGGTACTCCCAAACTTCTCGCTTACGCCTACACAATTAAGTTTAAAAAATATTATGTTTAAAACATTTTAAACAATTAAAGAACATAATAACGACCGGAAGACAATAATAATACTAAATTAATAATATACTAACCGCTGTCCAACACATAACCATTTATCTTTCTTTTGATGTCTTGAATATTACCTAGAGGAATAATTAAACTTGTAGTTAATGGTTGAAAATTCCAGGTGCTCCGGTAGTAGGTGAACCAAGATGGCGGACACCGGAACGTAATATGTGTACCAGGTTAGGGTTAGGCCATAATTTCATTCCAATTTTCCTTATTTTTGTTACGAGTTCGGGGAATAGCCAAGTGACTCCCGTAGTACTTGTACCTGAAATTATGGCCCAACCTTAAACTGGTACAAATACTACGTTCCGGTGTCGGCCATCTTGGTTCGCATACTGCAGGAGTACCAATTTTCATCATTGTCAACTTATTGAAGCGGGTAGGAAAAATAAAAAAAGTAGAAAAACGAACAATATTAGAAAGATAAATTGCACAGTCCATCCTTTGCTTTGTTTCAACTTTTATTTGATTAATTATGAATCGCATGATAAATGAAAAGTCTTCTCAGGTAACTTTTCTGTTATTTTCGTGAAATTAAATAAATAATTATAACCAAGTAGACATGCCACCTATATTTCACAGTCATGGTAATAAACAAGGGGAGCACATCGCGTACTTAATGAGTGCTGTGTTAATATTTATTAAGTGTGAATTTCTACACAATGTTGTTGGAGGTGTTTGGAACATATGGAGAGGGTGAAAGAAATTTGACATGAAATGAAACAATATAGCCAACTTCAGACATCTATAGCTGAACCACATAAAAATTCGGTATACGGCTATCGCTATAATTTCATTAATAAAGGCGCAGGGCAAACGTGTGAAAGATTTATCGCAGCGACAAGAGCAAGAAACATTGAACTTCTTTTTCAACATGAACTGTCGGATTAAGATTTTATGTTTGATGAGAGAAAATATGAGTGCTGACAATGGCCATATGGATAATGCTTGACTTGGCCGTGTTGTGACCCACGGGCCGCCTGTTGCCCACTTCTGATATATAGCATACGTACATAGGTTGACTTATACAAATTTACTGATGCCATTTACTTTAGATAAATAAATAACTTTGAATAACTCTGCTCGTTTGAAACTTATTGTGGCACAAGAAAAAGACAAAATACTATTCTTTCAACCCGGTATGCAAATGAGATAGCTCATTGTGATTGTAAATGATATAGAATATAAATACAAGAATTTAAAGTAATATCAATTAGTCAATTATTTGCACGTATGCATATTGTATAACTTGATACTGGTTAATTAATAATAGCTTGACGTCAAGCTACTCTTAAAAATTCCGTCTTTAAACGCGGCATCGACTTATGCTATTGATATATTGAAATTAAAAATAAAAAACAAAAATAAGAGGAACACCGATTCATAAATTTATAATCAAACTTTTAATAAAAACAGCACAATAAATATCTTGCCTCACAAGATCCGACAGAGACAAGTTTGCCGTTCACCAATTTTCGGACACAAACGCCGTCTAAAATTTAGTACAAAATACAAATATCGCATGACATATAGCAAAAAAAATTAGAATGCATTCTTGTGTGAACAATTTTAAAAAGTTTCTCAAAATATTTTGTTTAGATTTAAAAATTCTTGGCTACGGCCCTAGTCATGATCGCGACGAACCATTAGTCTAGTCAAGTTTATCTGTTTAGAATTATCTGTAATAACACCTAACAAGCTACGAAATCTACGGTGGTGTTCGGAGTATACTGAATTTGACAATCGAAATCCGACGATAAATTTTTAAGTGTGGCGCATCAATTTTCAATATAACATGCTTAATTTGGCAAACATTTGGGGTTTGAAATATATTTTATAAAAAATTGCTTTAATAAATAATTAATCTCACCAGGAACATTTTGAAACGGGCAATTTCTGACTAAAAGTACCAGGACGAAGATTATTCTCTAGTTTTCCATGCCTGAATTCTAAATATTACTGTTTCAACAATTGACATACAACGTCTTCAAAGTTACTGCCCTTGTCTCTCTCTCAAAATGACATATAGATCTTTATCAAAAGAAGTTCCTTATGTGTCAAAGGATATGTTGTTGTGTAACGAAGAAGAATCGAATTCGTTACCTTATTCAAATATTTTCTCCGGAGTCACACTCTTATTTGAATTTTCCTTTCGAAAAATAAAGTCTCAAAATCCCCTAGATATTCGATCCATTGTTTCAATCGAAACCTAAATTTTGATTTGCGAAAATACTGACGATGCATACTTGCTCAATGCATGACTCAAACAAATAGAACAGAATTTATGGATAATTATCAAGTAAACTCATATAAACATTCAACTAACCGTTGAAGTATCGCAAAGATTACAAAGAACAACATATTGGAATATACAAACGACCATTTGAATAATTTTGACCAGATTTTTAAGTGATTTCTAGGAAACGCTATTTGAAATATTGCTTATTATTTTCAAATTCAAAGTGAATGACCCTATCAAAAATCATAGCTATAAGGTTTTATTGAATAGGTTCTTTGCCAATCTGATAAAGAATAGGAATCGTTACTTTTTGCTGTGGGTATATTTTTACTTTTGATGTAATTTATATATTACGATCTTTGATTGAAATGTCCGTGTAAAATATAATACAATATTCTTTTAAAACGTACTAATCGCTATATCGATTTCTACGTTTCACATAACGGGCCGTATGCCTGCGCCGTAGGTGGAGGAACATTAATTCCACGTGTGCTGCTGTTTGGATCTTCACTGACGTAAAGATGTGTTCTTGTCACGTTGGGATCACTCCCTTGATTCTTAGTTTTGCCGTACCAATACTCTAACGGAAATGTGACCTCTTGTCCAGTACTCAGGTAAAGTTTTTCGTTCTAAAATAGGAAAAAGTAATTCAAACCGACAAAAAAAACGATTGACATGAGACAATTCTCAGATAGATCAACACAAAGGTCCAATAACTAACTGAAGCGCCAATGCGACTCATAATGAAATGGGACTTAGCTCCGAGTTGGTAAAATTAAAACGAATGATAGCCGTGGCTAAACTGTGTTTTCATGAAGGGAAATGAATTTTTAAAAATCTGATCGCATAAGGCTCAATGAATTTTGAAAATAAGTACAATGTCTTACTTCTGGCAACCAATTCGATCCATTATTTATTTATAAAAAAGATGTATTTGTTTTCCGCACAAAAACGATGTCTCGACAACAGCAAACACGATTGAGCAAAACGATACATACGGGCCCGTGGTATCTAATTTATTCTATTTATGTTATATGAAATAAGTAGCCTAATTCAATTGAAACTGTGTAGAAACGAATCACACATACCCGGTAAATCAATCCAGTCCATGCGTAAAGCACATAAGTAGTTTTGGTTCGCAGGTAATCTTCGATCAATTTGTAGTGGATTTGATTGTATATATTAGCCAACTGACCACCAATGTTGGTACAAAGTGCCTTCGCAGCGTCATATTTCGTTACAGAAGGTATGTAAATGAAGCATTTCGAGTTGTACAGTACGCCACAGTTTTCTAATAATAGATAAACAACTATTAGAAATAGACAAAGCGAAATGAGTGAACCGTAGAAAGGACTATTATCACTGAAAAAGGCGCTCCCGAAGTATGGGCACCAAAACGGCGGACATCGGAACGTAGTATGTGTACCAGCTAGAAGTTAGGCCATAATGTTATTACAATTTTACTTATTTTAGTTCTATTATGAGTTCAGGGACTAGCCAAGTGACTCCCGTAGTATTTGTACCTGAAATTATGGTCTAACCCTAACCTGGTACACATACTACCTTCTGGTGTCCGCCATCTTGGTTCACATTCTTCTGGAGTACCCTGAAAACTACACGAGACAACAATCCATTGCAATGAAGAAATTTTTAAAGGATTTTTGTATGCGAATCTGCTGACCTCTCACCGGCCTCTTGCTATCTTCTAGCCTTTCTCTCTCTCTCCTTTTGGTTGCTTCTAGCCTTGCTCGAACTTCATCAATAACACCTAATATTAAAATAAAACCAAATTAAATATTATTTGAATTTGATAAATTAGTTTAAATGGAAGACAGCAAAAATTTGTTCAAGAAAAAAATTTGGATTTTAGGATTTTTCTGATATTTCGGTAAAAATCTTAAGCCAAGCTCTTGAATCGCTCCTCGAATCCATCCCTAAACAATATTGAGAAGATTTCACTTACCCTGGCCGTTGTTATTCTAAAAAAGAAATGTAAAACATAATTTGAACCTATGTATAAAACCTCTCAATATCAAGCATGACTCATATCCGCACATGAAGCTGAATGTGGTTAACGCGTATTACGTCATTCAAAACGACAACGTTGCGTAAACATTGATATATTGCGACACTTGAGAAAGTCATGTTAAATTTCACATGTTCACTGAATTATGGCCTTGTAAAGTATAATATTTTTACTAGTTGGTATTTTAGTAAGTTATGTTGAATACTTTTTCACATGTATGATTTTACGCTACCACAGAACTTAAATACGAATTTACTTAAAAATAAAATGCGTCGTCAAAAATGCATGTCGTGTTTGTTTTTGGAGGTGTAAAAAGATTACAGTAACTTTTCGACAATAATTTTGTGGTTACAAAAACCTCATTATCTTTTGGGTGGCTCTTTATATAAAATACACAATAAATATGTAAGTATATTCCACTAAAAACTGAAGCCATTGCATATTGGAAAAAAGTGAGGAAGCACACTGTTGGGTCGTGAGACAAATATACGTCATCATGCTTTTCTAGTCTCTTTCCAATATGCAATGGCTTCATTGAAGCCCAGTTTCCAGTGAAATAGTCCTATGAATGATGTCAGTTCAGTTTAAAAACACAAAGGGATAACAATTTTCAGAAAATCATACCATTACCATAATACTATTGATTATACTAGGATAACTAACAATTTGTAATATGATACCGAAGCAATACTTTCGGATATCACTTTGGTGCATGGAAGATTGGGGAGAGTTTGATGCGGTAATAACTACATATTTCTTACCTCACACGATCCCACAGACACAAGTTTGCCTTTGATCAACTTCCTTACACAAACACCATCTATAAAAATATAAAAAGTTAGAGGTAAACCGATATCTACTATTATCATTCCTAGATAGACAATCCTAGATGGAAATAAAAGTCTCTACTTATGTGGGCACAGTTCTTTTAACCATAGCGCTCTTGCTGTTTGAAATGCCCACCTTGAGTACAAAATTTTCATTTCGATATACTGACTTTTAGGTTTACAATACCACTCTCACCTGGTGATTCTTTTGAAATAGAGATGCCAACGAGGGCCAATAGTAACGCGCAAATTTTCATCCAATCTGTCATAATCTCTGTTGGGAATGCTAGTTTTTACTGTCTGTTAGTGCTTGAAAATTTAATATTATGACACCTATGACTAAAAAGTAGTTGTCGACAGAAATTTCGCATATTCAAAGTAGTCGCAGGGGCTTGATCAAAGCATATTGTGGGACGCGGACTTTGGGGCCACGGAGAGGCCAATACGAATTACAGAAATACTCATAATAAGGTTGCACTCCCAAATGGCGCACCGTCTTTGTTGTAGCGATGATTTGTATTATTGCGAAATTATCAAAAAAACACAAATACATATTATATATACAAAAAACACGACTGATAAGATTGGAGCAATATTGTATCCGTGGGCCTATACTATTTGTCAACAAACCCAATATTGATATACACCATATACACAGAATTGAAAAATGCAAGCATCAGTAATCGGTATAATAAATAAACAAACACATTACCTCTTCCGGTTCTATAACGACTGACAGAAAAACAAATAAAGATTGATGAATAACATAAAAATAATAAATTGTAAATAAAAAGTTTTCTGGAAGTTGTGTCCTCAAGGTCCGTCAAAAATTAATTCGACTGAACTGTTTAGAAATATTACATTGAACACTGTGAGAAATATTAATATTACACTATTTATTAAAAGTAAAAATATTATATACATATGAATAATTTAAAACCTGCAAGTCTTCCATTAGCTATAATATCTAAAATAACATTCTCATACCGATGCCAAACAACTCATCAGCCAAAAACATTGACAACAATGCAGCATACGGTTAGCTCATTTTCTAAACAAACGTGGCGCAGCAACAAGTTATTTGGTGAGCGGTAACATCCTATAAAGCAAATGATCTTCTCATGTCATGCTTTCTTGTGATCTTTCAATTTATATAAAAATATTATATTGCTGCATAGTTTCGTATCCTAATACAAACCTGGTCATACCTCAGGTTGGTGAACTCATTCGGAAATGAGTAAAGTGATAGGCTGCTGATAGATTCAAACATGGGATGTATTTAATTATAGATCGTTAGAGCAGAAGTGATTTCTTAAAAATATATATATAAAATAAATTAAATTGCCTCATTGTTTCAAGGCCGATACTGCTTAATACAGAATCGGTCAGAACACGAGTTGATGAACTCATTCGGAAACGAGTTGAACGATAGTGCACAGAGTTTATTATTTTGCTCTTGCTGGATATATATTTTTGGAAAATCACAAGAAAAATATCATATTTACTTCACGAATATTTGTATTCTGGCATTTCTGTAATTTATAGAAAGAGTTTACGAGCATAACAAGGGATTCATGTTATCATGCTACCGGTCATGATTTTCATTATATAAATTTAAACTGTATCGATTTGGTTGTACCGTGTATCGTGAGATTTATGAATCTAGTGACTTGCAAGACATTTCAGAGAATGATGATATGGTCATTTTTGAATAATCTATGTTTAGCAGTTTTTTTTTTATAATAAAAACGTGTTATTTATAAGTAAATGGATATCGGTTTTCATATTTTGTCTATTCGAAATTTTTTATGTGTAATTTGTTTTTGATAAATGAAAATAAAAGACATCCCCCAAAGGAGGCCCTAGTCTTATATTCTCCGTTCGTGGAAACACGGTAAGTGAATTATAAATATTATTATGGCAGCTTTATTTCACTGCCCAATAACCTAATATTGCTCCAGGCATTTGCTATATTACTTTTCACATCCCTCGAGTATATAATATTCATGAACAGATAACATTAGTTTTAACGTCTAGGTTTAATCATTCGTTAATTTGTCTCAAGTAGCTAAGTTAATAACATGGTTTCCAGGTTTATTACGCTTGCGAATCGCATCTTCAGCCTCTTGACTAAGATCAAGTGATGTGGCTACTCAACATTTGACTGAGCCTGATTAAAGATATATAAAGACTATCGATATTTGCACGACCTTGAACATCTGGGGCAATTTCAGCACGTCCATTTAAAAAAGAATTTTTGTCATTTCGTTTTTACAAAGGTATGGCCACTCTTACTGCTACCCAGTGCCGACGAGACTTTTCCTGGCCTTGACCGTGTTATGTCATCTCAGTCCCAGCAATTCTTGCCATTCTGAAGTCAGCGAGTTATGGCCCGACATTACACTGCAGTGCGTTGGATTTTGTCGAATGCTAACAGTTTTGTTCCTTCCTAAAAATTAACTCTCTGTCGGTCTCAAAGCTGAGTTGTATACACTGATGGCTCTACTATGCAGCTATACCATCCACCGCACAACAGGCTTGATAATGTGATGGCGCATGTACAGAATTTTATTACCCAGCAGAATTGCACGAACAGGTAGCCGCCAGAATCTACATCTACACCGTTACTTGAGGCTCGCACTCCAGCAAACTATAACAATCCAAACTTGAAAACCAATAACCGTATACAGTTATTGGGTATAGCTTACTGCAGAACTGCCACTTAATTTAAACGCAGCGCGTTTTGTCGGCATTCTTGTGTAAGTAAATATGTTGCATGACTTATTTTTGAAGGTTCGATATAGGTATACCGGCGCAATATCGATTAAAAACGGGCCCCCTTCTTCTCGTCAACTGGTGGACCCAGGTACCAAATCTTCTTTTTACGTCAGTGTGTAAAAGAACCGACTAAATTCATGTAATCAGGTAATGGGTTGTACTAACATATTTAGTATCGTTTGTACAAAGCCCCCGTCGGCCAAAAACACCCTCGCACCCGCCCAAAATAATTTATTAGTAGTTATCCAGTTAGGGTGAGCGATAGAAATGCAGAGTGCGGTGGAAATTTTCAAATCATTCCGAACCCTAACCCTAACAGGATAATTTCTAATTTGTTATTTTAAAACGTGGCGTAGGTGTTTTCCCAAATGTCACATTTTTGCATTAGTGGCTGGGGCTTTATAACAAAAGACACCATATTTACACTAGTTTGTGAAATACATATTAAAACATACCGGTAAAGCATTAGTTTAGATTAGACTCTTAGTCACTTGCTTGTGAATTATACAAACTTTTTCACATCAATTTTTATATCCGACAACTTTTACCATACTCAGTTTTAGAATAAGTTTCCGTACTTATGAAATAGCACGTGCCAATTTCGGCACCTGACATCAAACTATAATTGTTTTATGCTGAAATTGCAAAATATCACTGGCAATACGTCGGGTCAAAACATGCTTCTTATACCATGCGTAGGATGCCCGCCTTATATGTCTTATATCATTGGTTCGCAACCGCCGGTCCGCGAAGCATTTTTGCTGGTCCGCGAGAAATTTCGGTGTTTTGTTGTTTTTATGCCGTCTAAATTGCTGTACCGAAGGCGAGGTTGCGTTGGTTTATTACGCAATTTCTCCTTCGCCGTCATATTTTTACAACTTGGCGCCTAGTAATCATACTTTTCGCTTTTTCGGCTCCGCCCTGATCTCTTTACCGGAGACGAGGTCGCGTTGGTTTATTACGCAATTTCTCTTCCGCCGTCATATTGCGACGTCTTCCCCGACATCTTGGCGCCGAGTAATCACACTTTTTGCTTTTTCGGCTCCGATTCTTCGTGAATGCGCTCCATCAAATCTCGCAAAATTCAGAAACCTAAAAATTGGCACGCGTGCTTTTTCTGTTCTGCATGCTTTTCCTGATTAATATGACCATCCAAATAAAACGTTATGCAAAACAGTCGAGAAAAGTATAATACTCCAGTAAAATATGGAAGGCCGTCACGAGGCGCGCAAAAAAGCATGGGCCGCTGAGATCTTTTTTAGTATCTTGAGCAGACAAAGTAGGATTTTGAGCCTGGTGCCAAGTTAGCGACGACTTTGTCATTGTAATGTAAATTCATTTCGTTTGAAGATTCGATCAACTGCAGAGGGATTAATGTGATAAACCATCACTAGCTTTAATTAAAGCGAAGCAAGGAAAGGCTGCACGCCGCTGCAGAGCTACGTGTTGCAGAAACTTCCTTGAGGCATCGTTTGCAATCCTATATTGGAAACTAAACAGCAGCAAAATTCTCACTAGAGTTAATTGCGTTTGTACATGATTTGGCATGTACATGTTGTTTATGTGAGATGTTTTATGTGTGCCTTTCTTACGCATAATGGGTGCCCAGCACTGCATTTCATTACGCAAATATGTTTTTCTTCGTGTGAGCTCTTTTTAAGTGATTTTTTTGTCTAGATGCATATTGAGTGCGCGACATTGTATTGTATCACGCAAATATATGTTATTTTTTTCTGTTTCGGTAATTTCAATTTTTTGCCGTTCCGCGAGTACATTTAATTTAATTCTACCGGTCCGCCAGGGTAGAAAGGTTGGGAGCCACTGTCTCATATTACAATATATATAACATCACGTACTCTATTCCGTAGTTTTAAAGAATTTCCAAAAAATTTGAAGTATAGAAAACTCACTGAAAAATTCGGACTATGGCCAAAATAAATTGAACATTTCTAGAAGACATTGATTTGAAATAAGCTCATAATAACAGCCAAATACATTAGACTACAATTTTTTTTACCTAATCTGAGATAAAACAATGTCTACGAATAAAAGTGATGCAATTTGAATTCTTGTTGAGTTTAATTGTATGAGTCGATGAACGAATGTACCAAAAAATTGACACTGGAAAAATAATCAGTAAGCAAACTATTGAATAAAAATGTGACAAATGAATTTTCAGTAAACAAATATTTCTTACACATAAATTGAGACCATTTAGGCTACTGTGATCTATATTAGAGAAGAGAAGCTCGTCATTGAAAAACTAACAGAAATTTAGAAACCAAACAGTACAATTACTCATTTCATTTTCCCCATTTTGCTAATCTGTTAAGAAAATTCAAATAAACTATTATTTGGCATACCTTATTTACGACAATGATTGTACAGTACTACCAACTACACTTAATTCGGAAATTTCATAATCTATTGCGTTTACTAGAATGAAATAAACGTGCAAATAAAATCCAGAAATTGTTATTCAACAATAAATTTATACCATACTCTAAAACGAGATTGAAGAATTAATTTCATAGTTAATGTAAAAAGATGAAGAAGTGAAGTTTAATAACAAAAAGAGAATTTTTACATAGAAAGGCAAGAAATGTAAGAGAACAAATATTACCAGGAATCAAAAAAATGAAATAAAAATACTGTTCCTACAAAAGAGTCGATTTTGAGTTCGTATTTGAGTCAGAAATCAACTCATTCCTATATTTTATCATGCCAAGCTGTTTGACTAAAATCCGATTCGATATTAAAAATTTAGATTGTATTTACGATATATAATAATTTTTTGAGAATTTTGTGGAAGATCAACAATAATTTGTGAGCTATTTCAGCGCAAGTTGGCGCTATTGATACATCGAATCGCATGTTTTTCACCCACGTTAACCCCAATTTTTCAGTCTGTTTCTTAACAAAAGCCATGGTTCAACACACACCCTTAAACTTGGCGTCAAATGTCCAATGACATTTTCACATTAGTTTGATGCGGTCATACAGTTGTTTCTCCTCCATTTCCAGAGCCAGCTGGAAACGAACTTATTTCATTGCCATGTTTATGATGTTTGTGAGACGATTGTGTACGGTTTTGGAGCACAACATTTCTTCCTCGATTATTAAAACTATCATGCGTGTTATAGTTACTTGTAATGTTGTTTTTACGGTGAGGCGAGTCACCCGCGCTTGAGGTTAACGATCCTGGGCCGCTGCTGGACGAAGTTAAAAGCTTTTTATGCTGTGTGGGGTTTGCCCCGGAATGTTTTGAAGATACTGAGCCATTTTTGTATGCCGTACTTGAATGAGGTTTGGCGCATTGTAGAATTGATCGAGTACAATTCTGCCAAGAAACAACAGTCTTACGAGACCACACCCAGCAACCTAAAAATAAAATAGGTTTTGAGAAGGAAAATGAATATTAATAAAGTCATTAAAGGTGCACTTAAAAGCTGCTGAAAGAAATGAAAAGTTCATTGGAATAAGTTGACTTCTGTGATTTTAGTATACATATTTTGCAAATGAACAAATACTGTTTTTCAATTATTATTTTCAGTTATTATTTAATTTATACATCTCTTTTACGATTCTAAATATTCAAGCGTCGTAATACAAAACAAGCAAAATATTCAGCTAATACATGTTGTAAAAACATACGACGTTAGTTAAAGTGTCAGCAATAAGGCGTTTTTCTAACCTGAAATGTTAGACAAATTGTGACAAAGTCTATTATACACGCTGTGACCGGCTATAAACAGTGTAAACTATTTCATGAAAACCAATGAGGTCAAAATTCTGTAGACAGAATAACTATCGCGTCTAACAACAATCATCGGATGTCTGAATAGTTTCTATGACTATATTGGTTTTGCTGTGTAAATAACACGCTTTTGGCGAACTTTATTTTGACTCGTGTGGGGTCCCATCCAACGTTAACTTCTGGGTCATTGCTCGGGTCGAAGTCTGAGAGGGAATATTTACCAAAGTGTTGATGTGTAATGTACTTTAATTTCATGTTTGAGGTAGGTGTATTGACAATTTTAGAAAACTGAGACGAAACATAATCGCAGCTGCTCGCTAATAAATGATAGTTACTAACAAGCGTAACTTAGAGGTGTTATAACAATGATTGGTAGTTTTGAAACTAAAATGTTTAAAGTTGTTGATTCCATCTCGTTGGCAACATTTCATAAATCAAGCACCAATGCTATCACGCATCGACAGAATGCAATTCAAAGAGGGAATTTGGATTTTATCAGTGTGATATTCGAATAATATCAAGATTCCAGTTTCATTGACTAACCTGTGAAAACTCCAATGATCAATTGCATGAGTATCTTCAACATGTAAACGGCTGGATTAGGATGGATCACTATTGCACCAGAGCTGTTAACGAAAAATATGTCTGTTGTTGCTTACTGATAAAATAATAAACCCAAAGGTTGAATCAAGCGAACTTAACAGCAATGTTCTTTTACGCTCCAACTAAATTTACATCATGGCATCACCTTCTTTGTTATTTGATAGAATTTTACAAATTTATACTTTGATAATACTATGGTCTTCTAAAGATAAAACTAAACGAAGTTTACCTTCCCTGTGAATGTTCGTAGAAATAACATCCAATGACTACTGAAGCTGGTACCGTGTATAATACAGAGAACAGACCGATTTTCACCATTAACTGTTCCAGTTTATCCGTTTTACTTCCTTCTTGTTTCATGAATTTCCTAAAAAATATTTAATATTCTCATTAATTGAATTTTGTGGTAAATTTAATAAAGAAAGAATAACGACATGAAAACATATTGCTTTTTTACATGTATAATAATCGTAAATTCCATTTTTACCTATTGAAATGAGGTTATAGTTAATAAAGCCTTCATGACATATTTGTTTTTATTTTTGTATAACACTCGAACGGCCACCGATCGTAAATTTCATTCTTAGCTGCTCAGCAGTATTTATTTATATCTATCACATGTTGAACTTATTTACCTATTGAATGGCAGTTTAGTTACTAATGCCCCAATAAGAGATTGATTGACGTAAAACGCAGTTAAGAAAGCAATTAGCTTGTATAGCAAATCAAATTCTGGGAGCTCCCGATTATTCGATTTCCCAAAGTTTTGTTGGCAATAGGTAACTAACAGGAATTGATTACGGGTTTTTCATCAAGCTTTCAATCAGATGTAAAAGCTTCGGCACTCGTACAAATTGGGTATAAACTTCTTTATAATTTGTTACACCACGAGCGTGCTTCTTGTGTTGCTCACATGGATCCCGAAATCGTGGCGACCGCAAATATTGTCGTCTTATTCTTATGCCGTGGAATGAATGAAGCATACTTCTCGAAAATAAAAGTGATAGCTTCCGTACAATCCATACACAATAATTCGCGTCTTTTATATTATTCTAACAACATTTATTTTTGACTCTCTAATCCCTCTTTCCAAACAGATTTTTATTCATCCCGCTGATAGCACGGAAGTATAAAAATAACTGAAAGGTTGTCGCAATTGCTGAGCTCAATAAAACCCTTTGGTGCGATAGAAATTCGATAAACCAGACCAAACCTTTCCTTTCTCGCTTGGGTATTTCATATGCCATTTATATGGCGTAAAACTAACAAATATTAGCTGAAATAAACCCAATATTGTATATATTGAATTACAATGTGATGAGCATAATTTCATACGAAGACGTCAGATTAAGCAAAGCTCCAGAAGTCAACAATTCTCGCGCACAACGCTACTTTTTTCGAATATGGTCTCCTACTGATACGGAAAGGAATAATTATGACAATTTCATGCCATAAATCGTGAGAAATACAAATCCTATCAGCGGGATACTCGGTGTATAATTT
Organism: Styela clava; assembly: GCF_013122585.1. Taxonomy (NCBI): domain Eukaryota; kingdom Metazoa; phylum Chordata; class Ascidiacea; order Stolidobranchia; family Styelidae; genus Styela; species Styela clava. The sequence goes on along the minus strand of NW_024102835.1, from coordinate 13,755,056 downwards.
ACTGTTAAAAACGTGCCCGAAAGCCCAAAACACGGCTTGAAGTTTCTCCAGCTGAGCGACCATAAGCGACAAGTTCAAATATCACCACGTTCAATAATGTATAATAACCGTAAACATAGCATACATAGCATATTCTATAATACCGAAGACAAAAATCTGTGTTATAAGTCTGTTGCACAAAATCATCAAATTGCTTTGTATTGTTTCCTCAAAGCTCATGTCATGCGATATCTAATTTCAGTTTCTTGGTACCATACAGCTAGAGTTTAGCTTAGTACTCCGATTCGAGTCTTGAAATGATTCAAAGTCGTGGAACAGCTATGACCTGTTTGACAAACTACCTGCCGCTCTTTCCATCAACAATCGCGTTTGGTGAAATATCAATATCAATATAAGTTTGTTAAATATCTGTCTGAATGTTATTCAATGTCACTATTGCGATGTTGATTTTTTAGATTTGACTCAATTAAATAATACGATTGATTTAAATTGCAACTAATTTGATTTTGTTCTGTACTAGTTTCAACTATTTTTTTTTATAAATATACATTTTACTTTCATATATATTTATATAATCCATGCAAAGTATCAAAACTCCTATTTTCTCAAAAAAAAAATGATGCAGTCATTTACTTATTTGTATTGATGACATGCGGTACGACTGAGACAGTGAATATAAGACGATATGTTTAGAGGCATTCACTGAACCACAACTATTACGGATGAGATAAAATACTTAAAACAAAAATTGACGAGTTCAATAGAGATGTAAACTGAAATCGCAGCATTGTGGAATCTGTAACAGGCCTATAGGCTTTTATATATGTTACTGGACATACCAACTTTCAACCACAACCTTTAGTATTTGAGAGCTAATCATTTTGTTGTCAATTTTATGAAATAAGAACTTGGTTTTATTTTTTTTTAGCATTTAATGACCACCTTGTCTTTACGTGTATACGCCAATGATTGAATTGTATTGCACGACTACTTTCGCGATTATGAGCTTAGAATTGAGAAATGGTAGTTTAGAAATTCAACGATAATTAGTGTGATTGACTCATGAATTTGGGTGAATTTGCCATGTTTTTTTAACATTGAAATTCAAAATCAATCATTCTCCCACCTACTTCAACCCTACTTCATCCGTGTCGGTATTAGTCGCAATATTACGTGATAATGTTCGTTTAAAATATCCATTTTATCTATATTAACTGATTTTAACTGATAAAATTTGTTGTAAATCACACCATAAACCATAGCAGTATCTATTGATTCAAACAAACAGGTAAAAACAGAAAACTAGTTTTTTTAAAAATTACACATTAAATTTTAAAACATTTCAAAACATTTCCCAAAGTTTTGCTTATCGCTATTATTCAAGACAAATGAACCCGTACTATTTCATCTACTTTTTGACGAAAATGTTTGCTGACAAAAATTTGCGCCCAAATTTATTTCAAATGAAATAGCCCGGAAAAGATGAATTACACCATCTGCTTCCGTGGGGGAAGAAAACCATGATATACAATGTTTACTAAACAGGCTTCTACCATAAAGCATAGAAACTAACCTTCCGTGCCCTACGATAAACTTTAAAACGTGGGACGTAATGTAGAAATGTATTTGCTATGAAAGGTAATTTTACTCATAAATTAACATAAATAGGAAAAAAATTATTTGTTCTGAGGTTCCAAATTCCTAGGTTGAATTTCAATAAACTGACTAGTTTTCATAATATGCTGTTTGCTGCGAATCAGTTGTTTGAGACAAAAGATTTTATATTCATTTTTTACTAAATGCCATCAACACATAAATATCGAAATGGTATTATTATACAATACTAGAGTAACTTTTTACACTTTTACAACTTTTTACATAAGTTGTGCGTGTTTGAGCGGGTTTTCAGTGTATTATTTTTATTTTCTGTGCGAAGTAGTACTGATAAGCGAGCAAAAAAATTGTCTACGATGATCAAAACTATGACACCATACCATAATCTTTCGACCTTTGTTCAAACACCTGTTTTATAACCTCAAGTAACTCAAAAATATCTTAAAATACGTAGAAAATGGGTCAATTAAATGCTTACTGCTTAATTATCGTGAATTTGTTGTGGGATTAGAGTCTCCTCATATATTGTATAGAACCCATAAACGTTTTTATAATATCCAATCCCTCAATATCCTGAGTTTTGGAAAGCAGCCATTTACCAATTTTCATTTATGCGTTCACTATTATACGTTTTCGTCAGTATGGTCGGTGATTCAAAGGATCGTATTGGCGCACAGCAACAAGTACTTATGAATGGTCAATTGGTCATTTCCTCTTGAATCACGGAATTTATTTATTTTTTGCCCGGGTCCACTATTTGGTGCGTGAAATGGTAAAATTCTCAGATATAGTTAGGCACGCTATGAAACTGAATGAGTCCTTTTTTAGAGATTCTACAAATAAATTGTTATTACATTCAAATACCATTTGAAATGATAGATTTGGTTTGATATTATCTCTGCATATTAGTACTTCAATTTGCTGTAAAAACAAGGCAAACCATGTCAGTTACACAGAAATCCAGTTCACACAAATGTAAAATCGGGGTAGAAGAGCGGGTTCCTATCGCACTGCATATAGTGTTGTCAGAGCCAAGAGCTATTAATGATACGATCGTTCAGGCTCAGGCAGCAGTTTTAATTCGTTTGAGGGCACTGGCTTTTTTAGACAGTATTAATTCGAACCTATTAAAAATGTTGATTGTCATCGTCCTTTTTTATTTTATTTTCATTTTTCGGTTTCTTAGCAGCACGACATTAGTTGTTTGCAACTTCACATTTAAAGGAGAGAGCACTTTTCATTTGAGGCTGTATCAACGAGGTATAAGTAAAAATTTAGGAAAATAAACTAGAGTTTGAATAATATATTATTGAAATAATATTATTAATATTCAACATTCAAAACATGACTAACGGCTATTATTCATACTGTCATTATTTTGTTGATTCATATTTACAAACAAAACTTTTTGTGCAGGTTGAACGCAATCACATTCAAGTGTCTAGTAAAATACGAAGGCACTTAATTCATAGCTTACGTTACTAGCAAATATCCCTACAAGTACGTAAGCGAGACCATGTTCCGGATTCAACCTTGCCCAATCCATTAAACTCTATACTTTTGGCGACACATTATAATGGTATTCAGCGTTAAACCCAAATTTTTAGTTATTGACCTTGAATTTCGGCCACAACACGTCTCTGACGATTGAGATGTCGTTCGTGACGTTCATTTGGCTAGACATTACGGAGCCCTTTCTGCATGCTACATGACAATCAGCAAAATCCAAAATTTTATAAAAAAAATATTGACGTCAAACATTACTGTTTGATTGTAGCGTGACAGCATCTATATATAGCTAAGCTTAGTTTAATTTCAGTATAAGAAAGATAGTTTTATGTCAACTCAGATTAAAAAATTTCTCAAGAATAATAGATCGAGTATTTAGCTGCCTATGTGAACGTTGTTACAAACACTGTATATTCTACCCCGAACTTTAAGCTCAACAACTCATTTCTCATGTTTTCTGACTGCAAATCAATCCACATTACTGCTGACTCTATTCGCTGATGATATTGACAATCATGATCTACGGTCGGTCTATAAATATAAAGACTCAAGAGCCGTGAGTCGCCTTTAAATAATTTTAAGTCGTATAAATGTGAGGATCTTATATAGGTCAAAGTGTAGAAACCAAATTTTTTTTTATCTATACTTACTTTATTCGGAAAAGACTGACGAATCCTGCCAGAAGAAACGAAGTGCCAATAACCAGATACGTGAACAAGGGAGCAAGCACAAAACCCGTCAATGCATCTGTATTCTGGTTCCCAACGTAGCAGAGTCCCGTGAGTTCATCTCCGTCAACCTGGAATGTAAATTTTACTTTGATTTGACGTAATTATATCGCTGACGCAATATTTTCAAACTGTTGGCAACACTCTGATTCTTATATATCTATTTATTATTTATACAAGATATTTATATATTTAAATTATTATTAGATATTATTTTTGAAATATTTGAGTCTGAAAATTATAGAAGTTTTGTATATAGCTTATCGCCAAGGAAGACATTTCTACACAAATCAATCTTTTGGTAACTATTTTGATTTAATATTTCATGTTTTGGGCATTTTGGAATATATTGGATAAATTGGTGAAAGTTTAAGTTAGACACAGCATCAATTTTGTTGCCCGTTGTAAGATGTCAACCCACATAATAACAATTTGGTTATTGTGATTCTTTATGCCAGAGAACTCTATTAATATCCGCAAAACCTTTCGTAGACAGATAAGCAAAAATCGAAAAATCGAGGTTTTCCATATAGGGAATAATGTGCGATGAACGCAATCGGTACGCCAAAAATGTTTGTTTATATGCGATTATTATTCTTGACGCTACAAGGATGAAATATAAAAACATACCTGTCGCATTACCAGGATTATGATCGTTTTAACTGCTGGTATGGACCACGCCACCAAGTGGTAGTAAGAACTATGCATCTCTATTGCTTCATGAGACCATTTCATTCCTGAAAAGAACGTGTATGTATTATTATTATATATATATATATAAAATACACAGTTTCACAGTTCTAAATTGGGCTTGGATTTTGAAGTCTAGGTTGGCAAAATTCAGAATAGACTTTGAAATATTAGACAAAATCATTTTATAACGAGTTTTTCGTGTATATATCACATCCCATGCCAGATTTGAAATTTTCCGATCGCTTGCACTTTTGGACTGGACCTGATATGTTTGTTCAAAGTGAGCCCACCTCTAATTCTGCGTTGTTAATATGTTAATGGATACCAATAAATAAATATTCATTGAGTAAAGTCGCCCGTTTGTATTCTGTGCCGTTAAGATATAGTGAATTTAAAAGTTTAGCGTATCACATCACCCCCGTTTTTTTGGCCTGGCTGGTCCATCTTGGCGTAATTATTTTAACTATTAGTTTATCAGTAAAAACTACCTTGTTCTTGATTTGACCTAATTTAATTGGCAGAACCTGTAGACTTAGCAGCTTTCATCGTCGCCGCTGAACAAATCCAGACTAATAATGTCATCACAGGTCCATTACATCCATTAGTACATGATTAATCTCACTTCGCGAAGTGTATGACAACCCACTGTCGTCTTTGACGGTCGAAGAGTATCCAGATCATAAGATTGGCCCGTCCTTGGTGAATCGCATCAAACTCATACTCATGTATCATAAAACATTGTGTGTAAGGAATGAACAAGCGCGGACGCTCAAGAGCAGTTTTAAATTGAGTGGTATTAATAATTCTGTAAGTTTTGACTGCAAAGTGGAAATCCTTGAAGCGTGTATTGAGATTGACTTGGGGTCGTAAATAACATAGGTTTTAATTCTATAATTAATAGCGAGAAAGTCAGGAGAAAAGCGCACAATTTTCAGCTGATACCTCATATTTGTAACTTGTCTATACAAGCAGTTTGTTAATTTGACGAAGAATAAAAATTTGCAAAGTATCTATATGGCCCTAAACATCAATCAATTTTCTAATATCTTGTATCTACATTAATATCTTGTTTCAAGAGAGGTAATTTCAATACAATTGTATTTTTATAAAAGTATGCAAAGCATGATAACAAGGTATTGCTAAAAGTAGGAAATTACAGTTTAATCTCAACTTAATTTACAGAAACTGTGCAAGTTATTCAACCAATAGTTTGGTTTTTGAAACGATAATATCTGATAATTTGTCGAAGATAGTATCCATCATTTACTATATTTTTGTGCAATAATTACAAAATAAACGCTAAACTTTTAAAGATCAAAATAAAACATAAATTCATACGTTTTGCAACACCGGAAATCTCCGAGGAAAGGTTAATTGGAAACTTGTCAGTATCAGTCAAAATGCTTCACAATTTCGCGGTTTTCCCGTGCGTAAATATGAATTAATTTAAGGAAAAGAGCATTTTTTCAATAAGTAAAGGTTAGAGCTGAGCCCGAGCCCGACCCGGCTCGAAATTCGAGCGGGTCGGGACCGAAATGTTAATTATTACGTTCGGGTCGGGCTTCTCTATCGCTGACTTTTTTTTTTCTAAATGAGACGTTTCGGTCTTGTTTTGGCCACGAGAGACGGTGGTCTGCAAAAACAGAATTTGCCTCATCAACACTACACATACTGTACTAAACCCTTGGAATGACAATTCAAAGAAATCCTAAATAAAATTTAGGGTTTGCTTCTGACTCGGGAATGCAAATCCAGTTAATAAGTCCTGGCTCGTGTCGGGTCGGGTTTAATACCCACAGGCCTGGGTCGGGCCGGGCTGAAATTTTCGGGCCTGATTTTACCTCTAGTAAAGGTCTCATCGCTTTCCCATTGAAATCAATTCTACAATACAACACTCACTCTTTCATCGAGCAAGTGAATTTTCATAACTTCTATGTTACATGACTCTTATCACTGAGTGCTCGGGAACTAAAGAAATCAAAGGTTGGCTGTCTGGATGACTACATCAGGCTATTCATATGAAATAGGTTTAGTAACGTTACATCAGCTATATATGTTATTACCAAGTTTCCATATTCGTTAGCGATACATAACAAAACATAACACAACAAAATGAATCTCCATTTTACGCGTTACGTATATAAAAAAAATGAATCTTGTATTTTTCTAGCGGGGAAGGGGTATGCATACGGTCGTAGTCGTATAATACAAAACAAAGATGCAATAAAAGGCTCTTTCGATCAAATTCAATGACACAGATAACGTTTTTCTACCACAGGACTGTCAGTGCTTTTAAATCGATTCCATTCACAGTAAACACCAATCACGTGATGAAGAAATTAATAATATCGATTATTGAGCATGTACTTAGGGTTGTGGTGATATGCGACCACAACAATAGTACCTGAGTGAAGATTGTTCACAATAAAATTATCAGATTGATTTATAATGTCTATACATTGTCTCACATGGCGCCTCTTATATTGGATAGTAAATATTGTTATCATGAGGGATGGGGGAATAACGACAAACGATGGATCGCTTAAAAAATCATTGGCATTGCTCGAACCATTTAAATAAAACGAAACTAAAGTAACTTTACTTCATTTTTCTTTCTAACATTTTCAATTTTGCTGCAAATTGATGAGTAAACAAAAATCTAATTTTAAAATGATGTTGTGTCACCGCTCACCAGTTAGTGTCGAACAGAACCCACACCTCATAAATGCTCAAAAAAATTTTTCGAGGACTTATTTTGTTTGGAAAGTCAAAGATTTTTAGAAACTAAATGCAACTGTTTGACTCTTCTATCTATAATAGGTATTGTCGAATATGGAATATTTATCCGAATACTAGGATTTAGCGGAACTATCCAATATTAACAACAAAAGCATCAGTCCATGAACTTTCCAAAATTCCCGTATTTCTTGAGAAAGCTTCACCTAATCTGCATAATTTAACACAAACAAATGCTCCTAAACAAATTTTGGTACTCCCGAAGTATGTGAACCAAGATGGTGAACACCGGAACGTAGTATGTATACCAGGTAGGGTTCGGCAATAATTTTATTCCAATTTCCTTTATTTCAGTTCTATTACAAATTCTGGTAATAGCCAAGTGACTCCTGTAGTATTTGTATCTGAAATTATGACCTAACTCCTGATACACATACTACGTTCCGGTGTCCGCCATCTTGGTTCACAAACTTTGGGAGTACCTAAATTTTCACCCAATATCACAACTTTGGCGGTCTAAATTAATCAAGCCACTACAACCATCCGTATCAAGTTAATCCAACGTGAGTCCATATGTAACCAATCGTGCGTGGCAATCTGGGGTCACAAAAACAAATTTGGAGTATAGGTCAAACAGTGAATCTTTAAATTCGGTGTTTCGCTACCTGAAAGAATTGAAAATTATAATCTGAAAAATCGTCTGTTATGCTAAGTCAGACTATTAATCCTCTCACTGCGCGATTTCCAAACGTCGGCGATAAATGTCAGGAATCTGTTTAGGGACAAGCCTATCAAATCTATCACAATTTACAACATCAAGGAATGAGATAAATATCCAATTTCAGTCCATTGAAAGCTTTTAGTAGAGATTGTTATAAAGTACGCGTTAACTGAAATTCTCAAAATATACTGGCATTTCACAGCACCAGTTTATCGCGTTTAAAGTAAAGGGGTCTGCACGTACCTTTATTACGAATGTGTTATGTGTAACTTCGAATAGGCTTGAACCGCAGAAGTACATATGTTTTTATACACACATCTAGTATGCTATACATGACCAAAATTGCTATTGGAAGATAGTAAATTGAATAAATACAAATATATGGCTCTTACTAGTATTAAAATGGCGTCTTTGCTCCCACACAGAAGTTGATAAACGAATATTTAGAGCTGCTTCTTCTCCACGCACTTAGTAATATAGTACTTCCATATTCATTTCGGGGATAAGAAAGTCAATGAGAACGCCAACCCAGGTCGGGTATTTGAATGATTAGTTAGTGTTCCATGAACAGACTTGGACGGCGGCGGAAGTTATAAATTGCAAGCGATATATCCAATAGTAACGCTTTGTACGGTGCGCACAACATCAGTCACTGACGTAACGGACACATAACTTTGTTAGAATATTATTGGAGATAATGGTTTAAATTTGATTATATAAAAACAACTATACATCCACTGAGTCAACAAAGTGTTTTGTAATACCTTCAAGATCAGCGTGCTTTTCTTTATTTTTCAAATGCAATATTAAATTTAAATTATCATAAATATCGATAAATGTTAGTAAAATTGAAACATTCACAGCCTATTCACAGAAAAAATCTTTGTATGCATTGGCGGCAATCGGTCTGTGTGTGATCATACGGTCAATTAAACACAGACATGCCTGGTTAGATTTTTGGGTTAAACTAATATACTGTAGGCTGCAGTAATGTCAATTGTTGACAAAAAGCTAATACCAGTTACTAATGCCGTGTTTCAACCAAACGCACGGAAACGCGATGAAACATTTTGTATTATTCGCCCTTACCTCTCCTATTATCTTATCTCTTTATTTCTTTACAAGACGAATAGACGTAAATGCAGTTTTACGTTCATAATCCTAATGTTTCATTTAAACAAGAATATGGCAGGCAGTTTTTCTGCGTGTTTTCGATATACTTTACTATAGATCCATCATTAGTAAATGGTGTACGTACTTTTTGAACTTGACTCATATTCACCTATTGTTGCAAATCTCACTTTTTATGGGAATCTGTACCCACTTGTTACAAAAATATCAATTACTCAAATACTAACTTGACTCCTCACATTTTATCGAAAGAAATTAATTTTGAATTTTGACGAATCTGAAATTAATAGAATCCCATTTAAGTAAAGCTCGGTCTAATTTGTTCACCAATTTGGTTGTGGAAAATACTCGGCCTCATGTTCGTACTTTTATTTATCTGTTTACCTGTTCGATTCCGGACAAGAAACAAAAATAAACATTGGATGCAAGCCATGAATAGTTGAATATTGCTTACCTGCTGCCAGAAACCAAGTCATTGTTAGGATCACCCACCATAATGAACTTGCCATTCCAAAGAAATATAGTAGCAGAAACACGATAGCACAGCCGGTGTTGGCGAGACCCTCCTGCGAAAAACAATGGTATCTAATGGTATGTGTTAAGTGTTGATGTATCAAATGTATAGAGCAGTGTTTTCTAACCGAGTTTCCGCGGCATATTAGTGTTCCGCCAGTTTAGTCCAAGGGTTCCGCGAGTTTACAATCAGATCCAAGAGTCTATATTACTACATGTGGTCTATACTGTTTAAATATATTCAAATAGATTTGTTACGATTAAACTTGCTACACCTTAAAGATCATTTTGTTTTGCCACTATTAGGTTTGGTTTTATATATATTTATAGTTTGTTCATACAATGTTTTATACGTTGTTGCAAGTATGAATGGATTTTTAAAAATCGTAAATTAGATAAAAAAACAAAAAAGCATAAAAGTATTGCGCAGGGGTTATTGGAGTCTATGAAATGTTTCTTTTGGTTCCACCAAAAATGTCGAAAATCACTAATATATCCAAATGCAAATTATCATCGAAATTATAGTAACTTTTGTTTCCGGAATAGAGTTTTCCTATCCGAAATTCATTGAACAAAAGCAACAGTTATGGTTTTTCAAATGTAATATTTAAAATGTAAATATTGTTAAATGAAACGATTTTCCCCACACAAATATATGTGGAAGGAGTCATCTGTCCGCTGATTTTTTAAAATTGCAATGAATATTTTCATTTTGGCGAATTAATAAATCAACAGTGGAGTAGTATACATCTGTGAACGGTTGGCGAATTATAGATTGAATTCGAAATTTATATACTACGATGTCAATTAGTTTTCGCTTCGGTATTTATGATATAATACTACAATACAATGAAAATGCTTTATCGTTCAAATTCACCTGTATAACGTACATATCCCCATCAGGACTTTTTGCGCATGAAATAATTTCTCTTCCAACTACCAGTCGTATAATATAGGCGATACTGTAGAAACTGTAGCATATACTGAGAAATATTATTGGTCTTTCTGGATATCTGTAAATGAAGGGGAAAAAAGTAAATATTTCACCTTTTATTGTATCAATTTCGTTATGAAACAAAGAAATAAAATGAAAAAATAAAGCAATAAGAAAAAAATTGAAATAAGAAAATAAGATCAAGACACTTTGTAATTCTAGATTTTCCGGAAAAAATAGGTAATAAATTGATGCATTCACATCTAAGGATTTGCGAACGATTTTAACTGGTCTCAATTACGTTCTACATTTAAACTGGTCAACGAGAGACATTTAAAATAAATTTCAAGGTCCGAATTTTTTCCATCTCTCCATTTAAGTTATGCAATTTTTTCTGGCAACATGATTTTGATTTTTTCAGTAGTTGAAGTCTCATGAAGCAGTATGATATTACTTTCTAATTCCTATGTGTGTGCAGGTGGGCAACTCTCTAATTAAAGCTAATATAATTATAAGTTATATACCCCAATAACAAAAATATAGTACAAGCCTCAAGCACAATAATATAGCATATTATAGTTTGATTTACCTGAATCGTCTTGAATCGATCATGAAAGTCAGAACTGTAAAGATGGTGTTGAGGAAACAAAGTCCTGCCCAAACTGACATCCATACATCGGCGAAATCTTTATCATCAGGAGAAAAAACACCTTGATTATAACCACACTTCCATGCGCATCGGTCATCAACACGTATCTCTGGGTAACTGAAAATAACAACATGTTCGTAATTATGATGCATATTATCTATAGAAATCATGCATTTTATACTACTTTCCCTTGGAGGCAGGATGAAAGATGCAAACAAAACAACAATTTGAAAAGGCCGCTATGAATTATCGACTTTGAACAATACCCGGTGAAGCCAATGTTTGATCGGCCCTGAGAGCAGCATAGGAGAATATTTATTGTTATGGCCTCTCACACAGAAACGATTTAAATTGGACCTTGGTACACATAAGACAACATGAACAAAAATATCAACTCTTAAATTAAACCAAAGAAATGTATAAACTGAGAATCTATTTTCATGTTTCCATTCCTATGTTTTCGTTTATAACTATCAAATCTTCTTACTTGCAATGTATTTTATCTTCTGCAATGACTGTGGGAGGCTCAGTCGGCAAATCGCCGGGCATGCACATCATTTCAGGCGTGTTTTCTTTCGGAAAATCAGAACAGTTGAAAAATGCGGGCCATTCATACCCAAACGAATTGATAATCTGTGAGCAATCTTCCATCACGGAACGACACATAAGTTCACAAGGCCCTGTGTAAAAAATATTTTATAATTCTGATTGAATGCTCGAACCAAGTCTACTTCATTATAATAAAATTGGCACTAAAATTGACATTTGGAACTGGCAAAAAAGATAAATTGCGGGCGTGCTGTTCATGTATGTTCGGAGGAAGTACTGGTAGCATTTTTGCTTTTAACTATACTATTTTAATATTGCCGAAAGTGGCGATAGGTGGCAAGTCACATAGGCTTTTTATCACTAAAATAATCTTTTTTTCTGAACGATAATACTTTGATATTTTTAGAAAAAAAAATCTAACTTACCAATGGCATATTCGCTTCTTGAGTCGCACAAAGGAACATGGACAGAACATAGAAAAATAAGAAGATTCTTGGAACATTCGTATTGGATCAACGGAGAAAATTGCTCTAAATGCATTTTGGCTTCCATCTGTCTTTCGTGACCAAACCGATTTGGCATTCGAGTCATATTATATCCGAGGCCTTTACATTGATCGATGTCTATTCTCTGACATTCGCCTTCGTCTGCAAATAGCCCAGGTGTTTTGTCTTTTGGTAATTCCAATCTCACAGCAGATGAAGCCGTGAATTCTATTAAAAATGTAGTTATCAAAGTGGAACTGACCACATTCATCATTGACTTTTGACTTTTGTGAGCTAATTGAAGACGCAGAAATACTGATTTTTGGTCAAAAATGAACAAAACTGCTAGGTGTTGTCAGCCGACAATGTATTTTTCATATTAATTCATCGAAGTGAAGTGTTGTCGTATTTTTTTTTTTCAATTTAAATGTTTTCAGAGAGCTAAAGTGGTTGATGTTTTTGAAAATCAACACTCAAGATTCTATTGTAGTTGGCCTGATTTTTTAAGAGTCGTACAAGCGCCCTTGCGATGGTTTTCGAAGCTCTCAAGTACACTAATCTAGACTACGATGAGTCGTTCGTTTATTTGTTTTTTGACTACGTCTACGGATTAATAACTTCATATGAAAATACAAAATAAAATAGGTTAAATTGTTGAAATAATGCGGTCTTCTGTCTGCAAAAATAGTTTAAGGTGAACGCAATATGTTCCATCTGATGAGGTAGAAAAAATGATGAAAACACATCAATGAAAAGTCACCGATCCGCAACTAAACTGACCAATTTCAAACCAATTGCAAATTAAATGAAATGAACGTCAAAAATATTTTCTTCGCACTTGTCTTTTCAGTGACTTCATTAGTTCGAAGTAAATGAAGACCAATTAAATATTAAAATTATTAATATAATACTATATAGCTCAACTTCCCACTCATCCGAATCATAGAAAATATATATAAAAGCCTCCACTCGAGCATAACTAGAAAAATTGGGGTACTTTCAAACTTGTGATTTTTGGTTGGGAAACTAAGTGTTTATGAAATAATTTATCTTAGTGCAAAATATGAAAAATTTAAAATCAATGCAATTAGTATTTTAAAGTATTTATAAGGGTGATTTTATAGATTTTAAATTCTGGTATCTGAATTCGATTTTGTTAGTAAAATAATTATATAAATTTATTCGTAATTCTCGAAGGTCCAAATCGTTTAAAAAGCTTTGATACTCATAAAATGATGGAATTTTATGTTTATCAGCACGTTTATTAAAAAACGTTTTTACATAAAAACGAAATATTTTAGAATACCTACCGACAAAATAATATAAACCTGGCATTATTAACTTTGTGCCCTGTTGGATATTTTATTTACTTATTTCAAAAATTACCTTATTATCATGGCATGATTCTTATACATCACTGCAATTTGCTCGCAAACCAGTGCCGACTGTACCAATTGTTAGAATACTTACCGACAAAATAACATAAACCTGGCATTATTAACTTTGTCCACTGTTGGATATTTTATTTTCCTATTTCAAAAATTACCTTATTATCATTGCATGATTCTTATACATCACTGCAATTTGCTCGCAAACCAGTGCCGACTGTACCAATTGTTAATATAATTTTGTGGTGTAATAAATCTATCCAGCTATTCCTGCTGCGACACAGAACAGACAGTATTGGTAACAGAATTGAATTAGCATTCTGCTGTTTTATCGTGGCGAAACCAGGCCGAACAAACTATCACACAATAGCGGGACCCTGCTGTGATACAGCGGGGTATGACATTACTAAGATGAGAGGATATGTCGAAATAAAGTCAATGAACGAATATAATAGTTTGGATAAGAAAATGTTATTCGGAATTTTCGCATCACTTTTGAATCATGGATTTATATTGAGATATAAATACGAATAAATATCAGGCCGCTATCGCTATTTGATAGCTTCCACAATACAGGGCTCATACGTATATAGTTAGTAAATTCATATTCATCTCAATATCGACTGCAAGCTCCATCCAACATTGCTTCCTGGTATAAATAAAAACTACAAAGCAGTTTATCTACAAAATGATTTCAACAATTAGAGTTGGGAGTTTTATTGAATGTCAGTACGTGAATAGAATACCAAAATATGTCATAAATTTGAAAACAAATGAATCAGTTTTAAGTGATATCATATCAAATAGCTTGTTTGATCAACATTGTTCTTAATAATAATATGGCTGGTTTTTCAAACAAAATCACATATGTTCGTTCAATAATGGAAAAGAGCGCGCTGAAGATTTTTTTAGCGTTTGTTTTAGGCCAGACAAAATAATTTTATAATCATGCCATGCCAATGTAATAAATTCTCAATATATTACCTCGTATTTTATTGTCATTAAATTCTATGTATTCCCTCACTATACTGTTTGAAACTGAAACTGTTGATTTAAATAATGAGATCATGGTATGAATATGCGTATGTACTAACGATACGGTTATGGTAACGATATGATATGGTTAAATTCAAACACCATGTTCAACAATCAAAAGATGAAAATGGTTCAGTGAAAGTTACAGAAGGATCTTGGAGATCAAACAAAGGTTTACAAGAATAATTTGTTGGAAATTGACAATAAATGGTTTAACCATTCCATTCAGAATTTAAATTTTCCACGTCGGTTTTTGTAAAAATTAAAAGTGTTTCCGTAGAAATATGAATTACATTCAAGCCAATACGTTCACAGTATAAATCCGAAATAGTTTACAAAGTTTACTCATATAGTGATTGGGTATTCTCATTTTTAAAGTTCAGTTCATCGCTTGACCGCATATCCAATACAACGCTCAGCAAATTCGACAAATCGTGTTCAACCCAGAAGCTTCTGGTATTTATTTTTCAAATTCCATGTTCAACAAAGCGAAAAATTTAAGTCGCATTTACGCTTGTGAGTGACAAGTCGAGAACGTACCTTCCAAATCTGTATATATAGAGCAGTGTTTTGAGCAAATATTTCCTTCGACGTTGTGTTCTATTTTTACTGTACACCAAAATACTGAAAATGGAAATTACGGTCAAAGCAAAATTACAAGTTACCAACGATGCATTATGAATTAAATTTAGAATTTGTTCCTCTAGCATTCCAGCCATGCACAATGTTTTATTACTGTTTTGCATATAGATTATTGGCTATAGTTTTAGAAGTCATAATTTCTCACGATAAAAAATAAAAATGATAAACTCCACTAGGTAGAAAATGCAAAACTAGTCTTGTCCATATGAATTTAAAAATTCCTTGGCGTTTTTTTTAGGTCGCGAATGGAGTATCATGAAAATATAGGAATTAATAATAATGCAAGGTCGTAAGAAAATTGTTGTGATCGCATTGTTGTAATTATTTTAAGCATTCTTTGCCTATGAAATTTTTCTATTTTTCTTTCATGGGCTTCGGGGTTTTGAGACAACAGCACGAATAACCCCGCCGTAGGTGTATTCTGGATATCAAGTTACGTGTGCTCTCCCGGTGTGAAAATATCGCTTTGGGGAAGCGTCAAATTTTGGTATAGTTACAGAGAATTTTAATTTATTAGTTGTATGTAAATTATTTTGTGAAAAATAATAATTTATTAATAGGAATAATAAATAAAAATAAAATATGAAATTTTTTTTGTTTCTGAAATGTTGCATCCACGCCACGAATCGATAAAGGCGAATTATCGCCTTATAATTCAACGTATCGATTCGAAATCTGGCTATTTTTGCTGTAGCCGGAATGGTAGCTTTGGTGATTAGGATTCCGAGATAAATATGCTTTTTTTTTGTGAAAATAATAAATAAATGTTCGAATATTCAACTCCGATTTCATCACGAAGCGTACAAAAATAATTTGGTAAAATCTTTCCTATTAGTACATCTCAAACTGTCGGAATATATGTATAATACTCCCCATGTGACCCAAGATAACACCAAGGAAGCGCTGACAAAATATAAAGTTTTTTAATTCAAGCAATTCAACAATTTGTTATTTCACATTTCAAATATTGGTTCAAAATGTATTATCAACAAACAATAATTTTATAATCTCAAATTCCGACTGAATCTAATCTGATAATCTAATCATTAAACGACATTCTTCTCCCACATACACTGTTCATTAATGTGTGATTTAACTATATTCTAACAGTAAAAAAACGACCAGACCATTCTGAAATAACCGAGACAGTCATGTTTGATTTATAGAACTCTCTGACAAGCTCACAGTGTCGAGAGACGAGCGGTGCCAAACTTGACTAAAAAGAGCCACAAATGGGGCGCAATTTCACAAAACGTTGTTTCTGTGTACAACACTTAAAAATATTATGAATAAATTTTCACGTACCGCAAAATGGCGAAATATTCTGTCTTATCGTGCTTTCGATGGAAATAGACCAAAGTACTTAATACATCCGCATTACGTAAATACTGATGTCAGAGTATTGCGCTGATAAGGAAAATATTTAGCAATTTCTAGGGAGTTTCCAAACAATGTAGTATTTGAGTCAGTATATTCAATTAAATCATAAGACATTACGTGAGACGTTCAGCAATCCATATTTATAAAACACATGTAGAATGTGAAGCGGATTGAAAATACATTATTATATTTTTGACGATTTGATAAGACACATCTTATCACAGCAAACTTAGGATATCGCGAATGGTATGAATCAGTCTGAGAAAATCGTGAAGTAAATTCCAATTACGATAAATAAAAACTTTGATATTATAGTTTGGTAAATAATTCTGCCATGTATAGAAATAATTTATCTCGTTTTAATTCACGAGCATCTTGAATCACATTTTCGTCATGTTGTCGATTCTGAAAACATCTAATTATTGCTAGATTTGAAAAATTTTCCAAACTTGTTGTACGTTTGCAAATAATGTTTAGGTGCTCCTGAAGTATACGTACCAAGGTGGCGGACATCGGAACGTAGTATGTGTACCAGGTTAGAGTTGGGGCATAATTCTATTCCAATTTTTCTTATTTTGGTTCTATTATAAGTTCGGGCACTAGCCAAGTGACTCGGGTAGTATTTGTACCTGGCAACGTGGTACACATACTACGTTCCGGTGTCCGCCATCTTGGTACGCATACTTCAGAAATACTAATGTTTATGTCAATCATGTTCGTTCGTAGGCATTTCGACCGCTTATATTGAGCTTTGACGCCATAACAATATTCCCTAAAAGATTTACTCTGCACAACATCCAAAATGTTACTCAAGAGTCAACTATTGAATGAGGTCTTCTTGCTTCACGCTAATCTCCGTAAAAATATAAACAATTTTTGATATTCTTTCTAGTATTCAGCTACGTATTTGTTTATAAATATCAAAAACGTTTGTAAATATTGTTTAGTAATCTTTAAATCATTCTGTTCTGTTCAATCATTCTATCAAATTCTACTGAATCCGCTTAAATCTGATGAAAAAAAGCAAATTTGTCACTATATGCATCTATTTGTCATCTATAGATCTGATACAAAAAATCCTATCTCGATGGAACAACTTTACCTACTTTTATAATAAAAATATTTTCGTTCACTCATTTAATTTCTAACTAAATTCCGATCCTTTTTATGATGTCTCGTTAGCAATTAGCATCTGTCTGACGTTGATGGATTTTGTCCCCACACTTGTTTTCTTCCCCATTACAATAGGATTCTAAGAACTGATTATGGAATATTTGAAATCGGTCATTGCTACTCAAATATGAATAGCTGTAAAACATAAAGTTATATCAATATAAAAGAATGTCAATACAGCTGTCAAAACGATTCTAAGTTTACGACGTTAGTAAATAAAATACGTGTATTAATGAACATTCAATCTGACAAAATGACATTATTTTAAATAAAATTGGAAAATCGATGTATTTATTCAAAAAGGGTGTTTTCTTCCTTTATGTGTTTGAATAAAGATTATTTTTAACGTCTCAAGCTTTATAGCAAACGGCATAAATATGGACGCTGTGTCAGCCATTGACTAGTCGTGATCACTGCTTTTGTTCGATAATATTTCCTTCTTGTAAATTACAATTTTGTGACCGTTTTTCGTTCAACTGCTTCCATATTTCATTTATGCCAAGAACAAGAAATTTACGAGAGTCAGGATCATTTGTAAAACACATATCTGTCCCAGCCTCAATACTTATTACTTGAAGCACTAAATTTGCGATATACGTCATTAAATAATTTGAGGGCATATTCCAAACTATATAAAAGCTGAAATCTATAATAGTGCAGAAATAAAATTTTTATATTAGTTTTTATAATGCCACATACTCTACGAGCTCTTGCACCAAATTTCCTATTCAAGCATTTAAAAAAAACGTTACTTCAAGACATTCAAAGTAAATTTTATTTTGATCAAACCTGACCGATAATTGATCTCATAAGTTGTATTTCACACTATGGCAAAGCCTTGCAATATAAAATAATCCTTTTCATTTTATAGTTTTCAAAATAGTCTCAATTCAATATAAGGAATATTTGACGCATGTGTTTTTCCAATCACTTTCGGATCAATCACTTTCGGTTTAAAAAATTTGAAGAAGCGGCATTCTTCGGGTTGTTCTTAGATCTTATAACATCAAAACAAAATATTGATTTTCGAGTCAATCGTTACAATAAGTCGTCCCATATGATTTCTATCCTGTGATGTTTTTCTAATAGATACAACCCCGCTGTGAATAAATTGGATTTCCATCTAAACAAATGATATGACTCGTTAAGAATGAAATTAGGCTTTAACTGTTATGAAACGAATCTGGGAAATACTAAAAAGTCGATTTTGCTCGCATCGTAAGTGGAGCAATATGAATATATTGACAAGACAATCCGATTGCTTTGTTAAGAATCTAGTGCGTAGTACTCGCTTTTCATTTATTCAGTTTCGGGTCCTTATTTTATTCTTTATGAGAGACTTTCACACCCACGAAACAAATAATATTTTAAACAAGCCTAACGGTATCAGCATCTTTCCAGTTACTAACTAATTTATTACAAAACGGATCTTCATCTAACGACACAAACAATTTTAAATCGAACATTCTAACCTTTGGGCCAAGACGACTTGAAATTTTTCTATTACTACAACGTTATTTGTTCATATTCTATTTCAGCACTCTCTGAATGAGTTTGTGTTAGTGATACTTCTACCAATCACTCTTTTGCTCGACTCTGATGGCGGTTTTATTAACTACGAGTGAACATAAATATAAGGACGTCTCTACTCACAAGTGTACTCCAGTTAAAAACTTATATTTGTGACTTTAATATTATTATACAGTGCAAGTTGAACTAAAAATTAATTCAATAATGCCAACGACATAAATATTAACAGTCAAGTATTAAAAGTTGAAAATTTAGCTCATCGTGCGCCTCCCAAAAGAATCTCTTGATGTATAAGCTCTACACAATTGAGCAAACTCATAATTTACAAAGGCCGAGATATATGCTTTCTCAACACCACATTTTTGTACTAAATTAAGCACAGTTGTGCGAATCCGCCAGCGATCGGGGTAGGATTAGTCGAGGCTTAGGTTAACGCTCTAACAATGAACGCTTTAAACAACGCACCCCATTTTTGCTGTTTTTAGACTTTTCACTGAAATTAGAAGTTTATTTTGCTTTATGTCTTATCATAGATGATGCTTTAATAAATAAATTTTAGAAAGCCAATCCAACAGTTCTCCATGCTTGGAAGTCAATATCGAGTCGAATTTTTAATCTAAAAGCCACTTGAAATATTACTGAGCCCCGAGATACCAGTTTAACGATCCCCTCTCCGTTCCGCTTCATTGAATCTCGAGGAAGATCAAAGGAACCGTTTTCCGAAAAAATGTTCTAACATCTCAAATTTATTCGATCATGTACTTCACATAACCCTGATTTATTAGTATTATTATTATCGAGTACGTTTGAACCAAAAATTATATATAAGATATATGATGAAGCATTAAAAATGCAAAATTGAAATTTTAGCAAAAAGATTTAACCATGAAAATTTACAACTACAATGTATAAAATTCCGCCTGGTGGAGTTGAAATTTAAAATGTGAACTCTGACCTATAAACCCATTCTTACTTCAATCTACGAAACTACCACTGGAAGCCTATGATCCAACATATATAGATTCTTATTGGGTGCTCCCGTAGTATTCCTGGTATGTGTACCAGGTTAGCAGGGTGTGCGCCATCTTGGTACAAACATCACGGGGGCGCCGATGATTGTACGAACTCAAATTCCACTTTAACTATACAATATGGCTACTATAATTATTCTTCATATTTTATAATAAATACATTTATAAAAAGTAAAAAAGTGTAACAAAAAAACATAAGAAAATTTGTCAACAAAGCGTCATCCAGCGATATTGGAATACGTATTTTCCGGCTTCTTATATTTCAACCACAGACCAATGCGTAATGTTTTAAAAATAAGCCATATTAAGGAAAATAAACAAAATTACTAAGCCATGGCAAGCATTAGGATACAACAATAACGAAACAATTTAATGAAAATCCAATTTTACCGCGTCATAAGTTTGATGCAATTTATAATATAATGCGTTCTGAAACGCCATAGTATGTGCTTTTGGATCAACTAACTATATTATGTCGACCTTGGCTGTAAACCGGGTAAGAGGTCCTGGGTGTCCTTATGAATTTCCTGTTTTATCTATTTAAACGTGAAAATTTCATTGTATTTAGCACGCGTTAGCTGTTTATTACACATATCAAACTAATTACCCTCGTATAGCAGGTAAAAAAAATATTCGAATTTGGTTTTGTTAATACAAATTATCATCTTCGATCTTTAATAGACAATCGGGAGTATTATGGTTATTTATAAATCATAACCTTTGCCAGAATGTTTATCCAATTTGTGCTACAAAATACTAATTGTTTCTTTAAAACTGTTGGCACGATTAATTCGCATACTGTTAGTATAATATGTTACGATATGTTAAACATTTATTATTATGGAAACAGCTAGAATATTTTGAATTATTGGATTCTAACTAAATTTATATGACATCAACTGGATTTTACAAGGTATTATTGTACATATCTTTTTATTTACTTTGTTTTTGTCCCAAAATTTGAAGTGCAGTTACTGTACAACAACTTTCAAATAAATAAAATAAGAGTCGTGATCTCACCACGGTTCCTAAGTTCAGCAAATATTTTGTTTTACTTTGTTTGAATAGGAGTTGAAGTTTTGCTATAATTTAACTTTCACGGTTACAAGATTTTTAGCCGGATGGGCGTTACAAACGGCTTAAACTTTAAGCTATCTACAACCCAGCAACCCCAAGATTTCATAATTAGATAAACTTCAAAGTTTTTGTCAAAGTAGGGGATTATCTAAAGCATGTTTTGGTGAAACTTGAAATAGACCGCTCAAAGTATAAAACTTCACTGACCGCCTTTAGGATCACACTGCGTAAAAAAATACAAAAAGATTGGTTGGAATTGATTGGAATTAAACAGTTATTAGAACAAATATTCCGATTAATTACAGTACATGATACCACAAACAAATAATAATGTTTGTTACAGAATTACCTAGGTCGACGGGCAGAAAATTAGCGTTTCTGCCGAAAATATATTTATGACTTTAACACTTTTTGTTATAAACTAGTGTTTTCACGTCTCCTTCTACTAGCGTTACTGATCCAATTAATTCCAGCTGAACACTAAATAATTTTACTTAATATTTGAAACTGTTTTATGTACAGATTCTGATACTCATCAGTCAAATAGTTCACTGTTTCTATGAGCTTGGTGAGGTAAATATAACAACAAAATTCGCCTTTCAAATGTACAGCATGTTTTGACTTACTCACCTTTGAAGTATGGACAGTGTGCATTGCATACAATAACGGCCTTATGTTAACAACATATTATATAGAACACAAAAACAACATATTTTGCATGTACGCTCGACTTCAAAAAAATGCGAATAACGATGGAGGTAATTTTCTGTTACTTCAATTATCTCATTTAAAAGAAAAATATAGTTTTCTCCTTTGACAATCATCCAGCAAATATATAGATTCTCACGTAAATGCATAAAATTATTTATTAGTTTTCCAACAATATTTTGAATTTATAAGAACTGTATTAATGACATTCAATTGAGAAATAACAATTTGGACGATAATTACAAACAAAACAAAAACGTTAGAACAAATAACAAGACAGCTTCAGCAAAATTACCTACACTAGTTGAAATCGAGAGACGTAAAACCTGTATGTGGAAATTTTCGGAATCTCGGAGAAGCAAAAGTTAGAAAAAAATAGGCTGGCGCGTATGTCGATTCTGTTTTCGGCAAAGTTACTTTTCTGTAATTGGCATAGTCAGTTTTACATAGTTATTACTACTTAGAAGACTTATGTATTTCACTAATTACAAAATAAATATTCGGAATAAATATTAAAATTTTTTTTTTTGTGTCTTTGAATAAAAATTTTAATTGATTTACGGGGCGTTTCTTAGGACGAAATAAATTTGTCTTTTGTGCTAGTCTGAAGAAAGAATAAAAATGGACAAATATTAGTAACAAAAAGCAAATACGCTCAATTAAAAGAGTACTCCTAAAAAATTCAACGTAATACTTGACTTTTCCTTGTAATTTATAGTGACCGTGAGGTTAGCATTTTTCTAATGAAACGAATTTTCAAAATAGTTATCGTAGACTGATAATTTAAATAAATATTTGCATTGTTTTGTTTCTTTCCCTATCATTTGGTTAAATTCTATAAAAAAAACTATGTTTTGGTTCAATTTGCCGATTTGTATAGTTCACTAATGCATTAATACCAATTTTGAGTTTACGCAAGTAAAAACCCAACTAGACGAACAAACCGGTCATAACGTTTCGTGCATCCAGTCTAAAAATCAAGCCTGGTATTTATATTTTGATTTATTATTCAAACTTCAATCATCTGATATTCGCCCAATTCTGAATCATTCTTAAAATCCCACTTGGTATAATCAGCACATTTAGTAGTAAATATCGTGGCGTATTCAATATTGGAGTAATGGAATGAAAAATTATATATAAGTAAATATATATATATATAAACGGTTGGCGTACAAATCTAGAAATTCTTATCCACTTTTCTCACATATTGTATATTTCATAGGACTGTATGTTAGTAACCATGCCTCACGTGTTGTACGAATCACATTTCTGTAACTGTTTCATCTATATTGCCCTCTCCTGACCCTTATAATTAAATATCAGCTCTCACTTATTACTAAGATAACAAATCTATGGGTAATATGATTCATACGTTCTTCGAGATCTGCTATCGTGGTCTGGTATTGGGTCATACTATATACGACAAAAGCAGACGCGCTATTCTGGAGACCGACTCATGAGAGAATTTTAACGAATTTCGGCTTCAAAGGCGCCTGAATATATATCTATCG
Source organism: Styela clava (assembly GCF_013122585.1). Lineage (NCBI taxonomy): Eukaryota > Metazoa > Chordata > Ascidiacea > Stolidobranchia > Styelidae > Styela > Styela clava. Next base: position 13,731,316 of record NW_024102835.1, on the reverse strand, counting down.
CTTCTGTTTGTAATGACCAGCGATATTTCACTGGCAAAAAATATCTTATGGTTCTAAACTGACTGACATTGTTCGTAACATTATGTATTCTGAATAATTCTCATCCAAAATATTCCCTACACCTCCACCTAAAGTTCAATGATATATAAAATCGTAAAATACGATCGGTTCCACCGGTTTCTCGAAACAATCTGTTGAAAGACTTTTGACCTAACAAGAAGTGGGTCGTACGACACCTACGCCGTATTGTAATCCATATATAATACAACTCGACGATAGACGTCTTTCTGTTTTCTTTCATCGTCAAACACGAGTACGCTACTCCTTCATATTATCACACTGTACTGCTAATAAACGCTTGTGTTTACTATATGTCGCACAATCTGAGGTCGTCGTTCTTAAACAATTGTATTTTAATTAAAGAAATAAATCTCATTTCAACTTTGTTTAAATTATAATTAGTATTCGAAAATCGAAATTAGTTATTTGATTGTGCGGGACGATCTTATAACATAGTTACAAAGTTAAAATATGGTTAAAGTAATATTTGAAAATTACATCAAAGACCAATACACAAATATTCATATGTAATGGAATTGCCTGATCTAATAAAATTGCGCAGTAACAAAGATCTCATCGTAAAGAAACGTTTAACATTTGGTTTCCATCATTTGTCGTTAAATTCACGCATCTTTTGAAACTCTCCGTCCCCCCTCCCCCTTACCATGATAAAAACAACAGTTTATGCGCAAGTGGCACTCCCTCTTGTACAGTTTGGGAGCTTTGTAATACGTGGATAAAGAAGGATATTAGTAATAATACTAAAGAAATAAAGAATATTAGTATGACTACAGCAAATACATAGTAAAATTACTCCTCGATAATGAAAATATTCCTGCCTGGGGAGGATTTTTTCCCTTGTTGGAAAAAGTGGGATTCACATTATTGAGTGATAAACACACACATTCAATACTTATCTCCAATCAGGTTCAAGTTACATTGTCCAAAAACTAAAAAAGAAAAATATTCGAATCGATTTAAATCAAGTGAGATTTTCTAAGGCAAAACTCGGACTATAAGTTCTATCCCAAATCGAAATCAACAAACTGATTGCTCCTAATACCAATGTAATGTATTTATTGAAAACGAAACTTACAGAGATTATTCAAGATTACCGAAAACATCAAACGAAATATATGTAAAAATATACTAATATTAAATTTTTGTTCTCCGGGATTATGGGTATAATAAAAAGATAAAAGCCTAAACCTTCAAATGATTAAATATAATCGAACTTTGATGTCTTTGCACATGGTTCAATAAATTGAATATAATCACGATAAAAAATGTTTTATAATTCTAGAATTAACATCGCATTAAACTTTCTTTATATTTTAACAATTTATAAAGGGTAGATACATTTGAAGTCATTGAATAAAAAGTCCTTATATAAAACACTTATGCAATTTGATTGTCTGTACACGAATTGTGCAACTACGGATCAAAACATGTCTATGTGTTAGCACAATGCCAATAAACAAAGAATGCCATTCGACTGGCGATTCCCAATATATCGCTCATGCTTTATGAAGTCCTCCGATACAAATTGGAGATGTTTAACAAATTAAATTAATATACAACACTCTTATTACATACTGTTTATCTCTCATCCTCACAAGTACAGCAAGGATTTTTTTCAGGTTTATAACATGGAATTTTGTGCTAGATTAACAATCAGGCAATCAGACTACTACTGCCTACTTTCGTGATCCGCAGGGATAGTGTATATGGTATATCCAGTACCAATGCGCTAAAATAAGGGGTTCACACTAGAAAAATTTTATGCCAACAATATTTGAATTTCTTTTTCGGTGGACATAATTTGGTTATATTTATTTTATGGATAGAAATTTTAAACAACCACATATAAAAAACGGAAACTTTTCCGTAAATTACTATGCGTACTGTAATATAATAAATTTACCCCTGAGTTTCCAGTGCATGAGGATTTGTTATCTTAAACTATTAGCTGAATAGTATATATACAAATATGTCAAAATCCTAGCATTTTATAACAATTTTCTGCGACAGTAATAAAAATTGTAGAGTTCCAAAACATATTCTCAACACATACAAACCGCAAAATATAACAATATTTTCTTAGCAGATCTTTCAACACGGCTTGTGCTTATGACTTTTATATCTAATCTACTGGCATGATTCTTAAAATTCCTTAAAATTTTATCTCAAGAATAAGACAACAACACTACATAAATAATAAATACACGAGTTTAATCTCATAATATCTGAAACCATTCTAAATATATATATATATACTGATAATATCCTTCCAGCTAAGCAGTTATCAGACTAGCACAATACAGCGAACCCAAAAATTCCTATAGATTGGGTAAACTATTACTCAACAGATAAAGATCGGTCTCTCTCCTTGTAAAATAGTTTATTTTTTCCAATACGAAAACAGAAACGATGGGTAATGGTGCAGCACGGCAATTCAAGCGTTAATCGAAGTATTTTGGTGTGTTAGTGTTAAGTCTGTTTTTGTTCAATCGAGGTTCAGTATTGTTGACGCTCATCACATCGATGAAGACATACAAGGAGGTTTTATTGCCTTATGTGTAGAATTCCATGCTAATTTCGAACCTAATCATTTTTAAATTTGTGTTATAGCCTTGATGTCTACATACACAATACGCGATAAAAAAAAATGTATTGGGTAAAATGGGAAGCGAATGTACTGCTTATAAAATGGTGGATTCGTTGATAGGAATGTTTTAACGTTCAACGCTTCAAAAACTGTAGAATATTTGCAATTCCCATGTTAATCAGTCAGTCTGTTTTTAAAGAAAACATTGATCCGTAAAGAGGGAGTTGTTTTTATTGGTTACATTGTGATTACCGAAACAACGAAATTGAAAACTAAAATTAAGACATTATGTCTACTATAATGGTGAATAAATTGTAAACTGTTTAATTAAATCCACTTTTTTAGATTAAACTTTATGTCACTATATCAGATAAAATTATTGATTACATTACCGGCGTTGTTTTATTCTACTTCCCAATTTGTATGTAAATCTCTATAATAGAACTATTGAAACTTTCATGAAGTTTAATACTGTCCCATGTCCCCATTCAAATCAAGCCCATTCTGGAGATTAGTTCCGGCAGTGACGAACCAACCACAAAAATAACAAACGTGACAAGCACGGAAGCCAAAATGAAATAATAAAGTTTATTTCATTTCAAAATGTTGTCAACCGCATCATGCTTGTTTAAGTTTGGATCACTTCAACTAGACAACTAATCGACCCGCATGGCCGCTAGCAGCGAAAGGATTGCTGGACTACTCACCGCCGTAGTTTACGAAACGGCTGGTCGGTTACGCCTTTCCACCATCAAGTTAATACATCTGAAAATAGGTCACTGGCCAACTAATTCCACACCCGACAATGTAACCGGACGATGGCCGGGGTACGTCATATGATTAAGTCATCGCATCGACTTTTCTTTTACAGGGATTAATTTAAATATCCTTTTCTATTCATAAAAATGGCTCAACTCTTTTTGGTAAATCCTCTCTTTACTGTCTTTTTTAGAGATTACTCACACGAGAATCAAGGAATTCAGAATAATTCATTATGTGATAGATTAAAAAAAGACCATGCAATATTGTCCATGAATCATTAGTTTATAGCATAATTGTCTACTATAAGATTTTAAATTCAAATTATGTATGCTACGTTGATATAGCACAAAAGAAAGTACAGAATTGATTATGAAAACTAGCGACTCTCCGAAACCTCTTTGCTATATATTATACAACACAAAATAGACAATAGACAATAAGTTGATTTCGTTATGCGAGAAATCACACATAATTCAATATCAGACAAGAAGTATTATACACTAGAATACCGAATTTCATCGCAATTGACTGGAGGTCGCGAAGAACCGGAACAGTTGCGAGATTTTGGAAACTACATTGAATTACAAAGCGTGTGCGCCTTAGTAGCGAAACGGCCGACTCGGTAAATTAGATTCACCCTAAGTAAACTACCACGATAATAAGACGTTTTTTGCATCAAGGACGATGCTATCTTATATAATGCCGCCTGTTGTAGGCCTACTACGTAAATTCTAGTGATTGTTTCCATGTGCTTTATCACAACATAAACGGTATTACAACAGGAATAAGTTCCAGTGAGTTCTCACATTCTCTCTATTCGTATCCGGTCAAAGTAATTGTCACTCTATCTTATGTTCAGAAAGAACATTAAAATTATAGTAACTAACGTCAACTAGATTTTTAAAATCTGAGCAATAGCAATATCTAGGAAAGTACGAGTTTTGAATAAGTTTTAATACTGGCGTGATATGGTTTCCCTATTCTAATGTGCTACAGGTTGTCAGGACAACAGGAAACACCTGCATAATTAACGATTTGAAGGGTGGTTATTATGTGATGAGTGAATATTATTGCCTGTTAAAACGGAATACAACAAGGTAAAAAACGACAATAGCGGTCAACTCGCCAAAATAATAAAACCGGTTGAAAAAAATAAAATTTGTCGACATTTATCGTGTCATGAAAAGATTGGATTTGCTGCAATAAAACATTGATGTGTAAGTTCGCATTCTATATAGGTGTGATATCAAATTAAAGGTATTAAATACATGACTTGACGCTACATTCTCGGGTTTAAACTGCGTGGAAAAACTGTTGTTATTATTCGGTTTAGTTTTCCTCAAAGTAAAAACTCTCTTCCTCTTACTAATACAAGAGTTCCTAAGAAAAATCAACTATTCTAGGTCACGTTGTAAAATAATATTGAAGCAGTATGGAACTAAAATAAATCATTACAAAATAACGGTTTGTAGAAGAGTAATAAAAACGGTCAACGTACGGTTAACTGCCAGGCAATGAAAATGTGATTTTAAAATGGTTATGGTGCGGTTAGACTATAATAGTCTCTCCTTTGTTAACATCGTTAAAACAGAAAAAAATTGGTATTAGAAACATCAATATTCTCCATTTTGAAATAATCTATATAAAATGGTAGATGCAAATTTAACAATAGTATAAAATTTTAAAATAAATAATTGCATGGCCAAACCTTCAAAAACTGAAATAAACTAATATTTTTTAAAATAGAGCTTTTCAATACGTCAGCAAAGCCAGGCATAGCCCGTAAAGTCGCAACGTAATTTTATTAAAAATTGTTTATAAAATTAAACGAGATGCAAATAGGTTGCACATTTACAACAGGGTGATAAATGGGTAAAAAAAAGTCCAAATCAACATTTATCAAGTTTGAATATTCGACAAAATCTTACTATTCCCAAGTATTGGTGCTGAATTATTGGACGAAACGTGAAGTATAGCGCGATGATACATAGTCTGTATATTTGTTGACCCGAGGACTTAGTGGTTGGAAGGTTGTCCTTGCATGTTAAGGATCTAACAAGGCAATCTCCACGTCTACATTGTACTTTATTTTTATTTAATACGTACTTGTACTATTTGAATAAGTTATTTGGGATGATGGAAATATATATATTTTTTTCTAACTGCCTAGCGAACCTATAATACAATCATTGTTCGACGAGAATTTGATGACAATAATAAATTTCACTGCTATCACAGATTAAACACATAAACCTTTATGACGGGGCGTAATTATTAATTCAACAACATATTGGCACGGGATGAGATTCCAATCGTCTTGGAGGTAATATTCAACAAACAGCTTTATGGCAAATGGATATATAATTTGTGTGTTGACAAATTAAATTTTACAATTTTGTTTTCTTCCAATCACATGTAAATATATTGATGACATAAGGCGATTGGTGACGTTAATGATGAATGACACTATATAATGAAAGCTACACAGTGCATGTCCCCTAATATTTACGAATGCCTGAGTCTACGAAATTTCAAAAAATATAGGGCGCTCCAGAAGTATGTATATATCAATATGAACGTAACTATTTTTTTTCGTCTACTTTACATCAAATTGTGTAAAGGAACGGGAGGAAGCCTATGGGCAGAAGGTTGTTCACTTTCCTAACACAGACAGTCCCCGAACTCGTAATATAACTAAAATGAGAAAAATCGGAATAAGGTTATGGCCTAACCCTAACCTCGTACACATACTAAGGGAGTACCAAATATGGTGTATAATAGGTTACATCTGCCAAACATTTTCTACATGTTATTCAATTAAAAGGTTCAGTCCATTCTTCTACGTGCGAAGCTACTAGATCGTCGTCGATTTCAAATATATAAACTCCTTCACTATGTGCGGTTTAATACTAATGCTATGGTTTATTTACTAGTTATCAAGATATGCTTCCCTAATGTTTACGTCATTCATCTCTATGGCAGATTTGGCAAAATATAAAATGACAAAAATAACTACATCTTCCTTATTTATTTATTCGTTGTCTGCGGAGGCACATGAAACGAAAAAATATGTTTCACCTTTGATCTCCTTTAATAAGCATTTAATATTGGTTGGTCGCACAAAAACTTTTTCTCCAAAATAGTTCTGAAACAATGCATTGAAACAATGAAAACGATTACCATAACATTGTATAATGATGCTTGTTCAAAAAGCTTAAATATTTGGCTAGAAATAAGTTAAACGATTGACAAAATAAAATTCTGAGCACTAGTATAAAATAGCTTTGAAAACGTAATTCTACCTCAAAATTTTTGCCAATCGGGTGTTTCAAAGTAAACTTAGCTTAACATGTAAATCCCCCGATAAATTTGATGAGTTTCAACTTGAATTTCCTTTAAAATAAATTGTGTTATTATGTCTGTAAATCGAAAACAAACGATCACTGAAAAAGGGAAATGTGCTGTGCTTGTGTCTGAGGTTTCATTTTCAATGTTGACCATAAAATCGTACCGCCGTGATCAATGAATAACTGAACTCTTTCAAATTTTGGTTGTTTGGTGAAAATCTTTTGTGTGAAAAATATGTCATGTTACACGGTTTAGTACAAATGTTCAAGTCATCGTGACAGTTGATATAAGAATTTATATTCATAACAAAAATGAAAATAATCGAACAAAGACATCACAGTCTAATCATTCCAATCTAAATTGTCACGTGGCTGGTATCGCCTCCTTTTTTTCAATTCACCGCTCGTCGAAGTTACTTGTATAAAAATAACATTCAGTATTCAAGTCTAAAAGAACTCATTTTACGATTTACTTACTGCTGACGGGGCTCCATATTTACTTTACATCATTTTTGAACGGCTACAAAACTGGCGGAGTCGAGATAGGTATTCATCTAACCATCAACCGCATGGTGAATAAAGACCAAAAAATCGGTCCCGGAATATGTTATATTGAGTTCATATCTTATGAATCGGTATGGCAGGTCAAATGTTCCAAATACAAAATACAGCAGTTGTCGTGAACTAAATGTATATGTTGAAATATTGTTTTGAAAATATTATAATTAGAGAAAATTGTAGGCGGTTCTGTTTTGCATTAATTGTTGTGTTAAGAACGTGGTAAATGAACATACATCTGATATTCACTGCGACTTGTGCATTTAAAATTTGATTTTTTCAAAAGAGGACCCGATTGGGTATGTAATCAGATAGTATATGGTAACCTGATTACTTATCAAAAATTATTAATAAATCGGTAATTGTATGTTCCAAAACTTGACAAAAAAGACCAGGAACCTTCAGATAAAATTCATACGAGTGCAGTATAATTGGTTAATACTATATTGTTATAAATATAGGCATATAACCTTGCAAAACATTATTTTCTTTATACACACTCGACCTTATTCTTATTTCTATTAAAGAGCATGGTACGATAATTTAATACAGTGTTATTTCCTGTTTTCTGATCCAACTGTATATGCATTGGGTACCAAATAGACAACTATAACAAGGCAGACACAGCAATAACACTGGTAGACATTTCATATTCTAAACAAGTTTCTTTTGCAAGTTATATAATCCTATCTGACATTTTACTCAACACCATCCTCCATTTAGTTCAAAAAGTACATACACGCCCTAAAGAGACTGCATTTAGAATGCGCTACTCTACGTTTTATTATTGCTACGTGCTTTTGCTTTCTTATAATATGAATCTCAACAAGCTGCCTCTCAATACAGAATACAATTATACAGGAAGCCTTTATTTTTCGCGACACACAGTGATAAGGCAGGTATGTAGACCTACTTTAGCAGACTGATTTCAAACGCTATTTGTCCGTAAAAATTCACCACGAAATCTTTGATCAAATTTTATATGGCCCATAGGCAAACAAGATAAAGAAATTTTTGTTCGACACATTCACCAAGTTTGATTATCGCCTAAAAACAACGCGTACAAAAACAAACGATTTCATGTTTGCTCAAGGTACACAAAAACCGAGCCAAATAAATTCGCTTATGCTCTATCACCCGCGTTGTAAGTGTATGTAAACAACTAAGAAAATGTACCTCTGTTACGAAACAATTGATAACAATGAATTTACTTTGTAGGGAGAATGTATGAATTTCATTTAATAAGTAAGATCAGCATGCAAGCCATGCAACAAAGACCCATAAACTATATGTTGTCCCCTTCGTCACAAATTAATCGCTTGCTCGAGTGGATATGATTTCAGAAATGCCACAGTAGATTTTCATAATCAGCCTGACTCATAAGTATTCCGCTTCGAAGTTTGATAGTATTCAAGGGGAAATTATCTGGTACTCTCGAGGTATGTGTATCAGGTTAGGGTCAGGCCATAATTTTATTCGGATTTTACTTATTTTAGGTTTATTACGAGTTCGGGGGCTGTCTATGTTACCCAAGTGCATATCCCCCTGCCTATAGGTTTCAGTCCCGTTACACAATTTGATGTAAAATAGGCGAACAAAATTAGTTACCTCCATATTGGTACACATACTTTTGGAGCGTCAATTATTTAACGTCGTACGATTCCACTATATCGACGTTACAATAAGTTAAATATGTCATAACTCACATAAATTGTCTATTATATATTAGACAATTGCACAGAGTGCAGAAAAGTTTACTTTTTCAAATAGTTTTCATTGATAAAGTTAATTATTCGGATATGACCACTTTTTAACATTTCTTCGATATCGAAATTTTTGTAATCTAATATATTCTAAGTTATTGTCTTGGTGCCAAAGAATCGCATCCAAACTGGCCTACAATCATAAATAATCAAGAAGAACTTGTAGATGTTGCCAAAGCTTATAATTTCAATGAAGTGTCTTATTTGTTTATTTTATCCTAGTTTAAGGAGAAAAACCACTCATTTTAAACGCCTCTGAACGGAAATACGTATGAATTCCACGGATTAAACGTAGCGAATAAGACCTTCTCACACACAATGGCTTCTTTATTTCGACCCCATTTATCTTGAAATATCTATCTAATCTTTGAAGAATCTACGCCAATGATAAAAATAGATCCAAGTTACTGGCGTTTTTTTATGTAGTTCTACTTTACAACACCGACTACCATCGTTAGTGTTTATAAATTGAAAACCTTTTTTTATTACGGCAAAATAAACCTAATCAAATAGCGAAACACTCCAATTTAAATCAGGTAATGCATTACTCAACCAGGTAATTATTCCGTATGGTCTTGTATCGTGTAGCCAACATATGAACAGTGTGGTGAACCACCCTCTAAGACGGCGATGAAACCATCAATTTTTCTCTAGATATTCGGATTTGCAATTCAACACGGGGTACTTTTAAAACATAAAATATTGAATAATATATTTTTTTTCAATTTGATGAGATATGTCCTGCTCATAATGTATTTAAAGCTCTTATACCCAATTTCATTGACGCAAATTAGATTCGCAACCACAGTAATCACGGAAAAGTGTTGAGTCATATGGTTAGGGTTACGCTATGACTTTGGCCTTTTCAGTACATTTTGCTCACTTCAGTAATGACTGGCCAAATTATCTTAAATTTACTAAACTTCGAATGAACATTACATGACATGAACCGCACTGTAGCAAAAAAGAAAGAAAGGCGTATATAGGGAATCTAAAACAAGAAAAACTAATAATCACTTAAAGAGTACGAAACCATTTTGATGAAACTAACAAAGCTAATTATTATTTTATAACGAAAAGTGGACAGAAGGCAATGAATGAACATAAGAAATACCTTCACATCGACTTTTGACGTCACGATGAGAGCGACAGCATTAGATAGCTTCTTGACCGCCAACATAGTTTTAATCCAGTATGGTATTTGCATGCTGATATTCCCTTGTCACCCTGATGCCAATTAAAAGAACTTTCTCGTTTCGGTTCAGTTGAACAATTTTTTAAAAATGGTCAATTTGGAAGAAGATTGTCCTAATGAACAGGTTTTTCGTGGTATTTGAATTTAGATATCTCGCAGACTGGGTGGTGATTTTAGCTGACGGGTGTTCAATAATGATGTCGGATAATGAGCACTTATTATAGGAAATGCCTTATTGACATATTGCGTTTCTTTTCGTTTTTATTCTATTAAAAGTCTATGTGCAGAGATTGAACATTACTTAACCTAAATTTGAAATAATTTACTCAAATCAATATAGAAGGGTAACGAATCGGACAAAATGGTTTTGGTATCAAAATCCAACTCAACAGAAAATATGACGAAAGTCTGGGAAGAGGATTGGCGGAAAATGAAACCAACGATTTATCTTTGGGTGAATTTTTTTTAATTCAAAATGGAAACTAAAGCTAGTTTGAACTTGAAAATGATCTGGTATTATGAAACGTTTATCCCACTTTTTTTCGTAATTATGCATGGGAACGTATTCCTAAATCGCATTTTCAGCATTTAGTGGTTCGCAAAATGACTATTGAGACATAGTTTGTCCTCATATTTATTTCTCATGAATAAAGTTCCGACCCAGCCCATAGTCTGCAACTGAATGTACGCATGGCGCCACCCAGGATACGGAGAAGTATACAAATGAACCATGAAAATAATTTACCCGCTTACGCGCTCATTAGAAACCGTATTAAGCCTCAAGTAACTCGGATAATTAACTTTTGTTTGTTCAGCGCGCAAAACACAAGCCTTTGATATTGCCGGACCATTTGCCAGAGATGGGTTTTGGAAGGGAATAGAGAGAATAGAACTATCTGCGTATGCACTAAGTATTGATCATATTAGCGAAAGCTAATTTCTGGTGACATGCGCTTTGGGAATATTAAAAAATTTACAGGATTCCCTCCTTACTTCACGACTTTTCCAGCAATGAATAATATTATGCTATTTAATATTAGTCGTTTATTTGGTTCAATCAATTCTAAATCGATTTTTTTAAAACGTTAGTTCCTGTTGCACTGCACACATTCTAGTGAAAAAACGGCGCTCCTGAAGTATGTGTACCAATAAGGAGGTAACAGCCGTTTCAATTATTAAAAATCAATGTATATAAAAACTATCACAAAAATATTCAGTTTCGAAGCGTGTCAAAATGAAAAAAACATATATATAGTAATTTTCAGAAAGCAATAATATAAAAGTATACATAATATATATTTATGAGTTTATTGTAGTAGCATTGTCAAAAGTCAGAATTTGACGAGCACACTTTGTACTGCGTTCGTTAATTATACACACGTTTCAAAATTTAAAAATCAATATAACTCCATAAACGATATGGCAATCATTTTGTGAAAGCCAGGCATACATTGGTATTCATCAACACTTTGAATAAATATTACCATGACGTTTATCGCCTAAAACTCATAAAAGGTAGATTGCAAAATGGCCAGTTAGTAGAAAAACGCACGGTCAATTTTCAAGATTGAAATTCATTATGTTAAAATGTTAAAACACCTAATCTGACCTATTTTAGAAAAAAAAGTCTTGTATTGTCTTCGGATTAGCACAATTTCAATCCATGCGAGTGGTAAATACATATTTAACTTTGAAGCATACTAAAAATTAATGTGTTTTTTTGAAAATTCGTTTTGCGCTTTTACACTGAAAGTGGCAAAAGAATTTTGTGGACTCCATTCAGAAATAATATATGTAAAAAACTTTTATGGAATGGAAAATACATATTATAAACACTAGAATGTTAAAACTATAAATCTGTCAAGTCTTTAGGGTTTATTTTCATTTACTCGTGGAAAGACAAGAAATAAACTGCAATATCACAAATTAATTTTGAAATGAAATCGAAAAAGTCATTCCGTAATACAAAAAACGTCATGCAAATTCCTTTTCGCAAACAAATCGCTGGACTTCAGAGCACGCGAGATCAATAACACCAGACAACCTGATTACTGCGCAGTTTTCTCTTCTGCCGCCGTTTGGTTCTGAGGAATCCCAATATGCACTTGGTGAACCATTTACTCCATCCGACCAAACCCAAGTTCCCTCCATGTTGATGTCGTCCAATCCTATCCATGCATACACCCCGTTTAAATACTGATTCGGAAATATTTCACTGAATGGAAAACAAATTAATAATTACAGACGTTTTTATATTACAATTCGATGCTCATTAAAAACACCAGTTTACTGGAAGAAAAAAGCACCGTACAAATGCAAATGCATAATGTATGCATGTGGAATAATAATTTCAACCTTTTTCAATGCACGTGTCTCTTCAGCTTGTCAAAATTTATCTTCGGAAAACTAATGTACATTCAAATTAGCAAACTTTGATTTGGAACACTAGAAACGAGGAGTGCAGAACTACTAGAGAAAAGTATTGAAGTAACAAATAGCCTTTTGAAAAGCACTCCCATATTTGGCTAATCAAAATTTTTAAAACGATTTTTTCAGTAAGGAAAATATATTTTACTTACTGAAAAAAGCATTGTGGGTCCAGTAAATCTACGTGCTTTCCTTTTTTTAAAAACATATAATATGTCACTGATGGTGTAACATTTTATAATGTATTCACAGATAACTTAAATCCACACTATTTTCCATAAAAGGCAAGGTTTTGGAAAATCCCAACGAAATATGCTCAAGTTTCTCACACAAGCCACCTACCGACCTTTTATTTTGGTTGTTCCTAATTCCGGTCGATACCAAACGAGCTCCCATTCCTTCACAGTGAGCCTTTGCAGTTGCGTAGTTGACAGAATCAGTGAAGCGTTTGTAAATGAGATTATTGCTCGCTCTGAACCATCCGGATATCGAAAACATTTGAGTAATTCTCGAATTTGTATCAGATAGGCTTCTATTCTATAAAATGAAATTACGCATGAATAATACTGGGATATTTTGACCTAAATTTTCCAACTATAAAATGTAAAAAAATTATAAGCAAGCATTTTGTTTAATTAAGTTCTATTTGGAATGTGGTTATTTGAGCCGTTCTTGGGTACAACAATAAATTTTATAACTCCTCAGTAATAAAAGTAGATATTCATAAAACGTAGCACATATAAATTGAGTTGAATTAATGTTGCCACGTGATTATAAGTCATTTTATTTTCATAATAAAACACGTCATGTTATGAGTCACAAACTCACCAATTTATTATCTCCGTTGTGTATTTTGGAGTTCAGCTCACTCACTTCTGTTTTAATTGAAGTTTCCAACTCACTTTTTGTTTTCAAAGAACCTGAAATTTTAATTCAAATATCTAAAAAATAGCAAAAGCATAGAAATTCTCGATCTGACTTCATGAAATAGGATATTCTACAAAATTTTTCAACATAACATATTGTATTCTTTTGCGTCTGTTGCTGCGAGCGTTTGCGAAATTCTTGAAACAAATTACCATGCTTAATTCATTTGCTCATTTGATTATATTTTTCGCTTTACTGTGTTCAAGCACTTGAGGCGAATAAATGATGCGCAATTTTAAAAATTTATATTTAAATTTTTATTATATTCATATTATAATAAATTATAATAATTATAATATTAATATCAACTCATTTTGTTGTCTTTCATTTGAAATCTTCACAAGGGACGACTTGACATCCATTTCCAGCTTTTCAAGAGCTTCGACTCGTTCTTAAGTTTTTAAATAAAACTCCAACATCGATCGATGATTTACTTGGCGCTTCGAAAATATTTTGAAGATCTTACGTTTTTGAGTGTCGTTGATATTGTTGGCCAGAGATGAATCAGTCTCACTCATTCTCTCTAATCTTTCCTTCGTATATTTTATCTCGTTTTGAAGCTTAAAATAAATTTAGAAATGCAAATAAATGAAGAATTCAAAAGTGGAGAACAAATAGCATCTTCAATACTATATGTTTTATTAATTTATCGCGCTGTAGTGAGCTTAATTTAATTTCAGTGACAAATAAACATCGAAAATACACGATGTCGATACTAACTTGCATAATCAGGATAAATGCAGCAACAGACACTAAGAGGGAGATTCCCAAAGATATAGCAAGAACAATCCAAGTTTTCTTATTTGTGCCATCATTGTTCTCTATAAAATAACGAATATATGTGAGATTTCAATTATGGAATGTCGTAAGAGAAAACACAATATAGAATAATACTCGTGTCATACTTGACCCGAATGAATCAATTCAATAGTTATTTTTTATGTGTTTACATATTCTATCTAGTTTTACTATGTAATTTAACAAATAAATCTTGGGTACGTCAAATAAAACACAAACCTTGTTTAGGAATCGCAGGTGGCCCAGAAGCAGACTGGGGGGCTTCATCTATTTTTTGCCTATGAAAATTTTCATAGCATTCCATCTTTATAGTAACGTGTTCTAAAATGTTCTGCCGATAGCCGTTTTATAGAGAATTAGCAGCTAACCTTAATTAATCAGCTAACATTTCACGTCAAATGAAATCCTTATCAACGTGCTATTATTATTCCGATGCTATTATTATCAGAGGGTGGCAAAACCCTGATGACACAAAACAACATACCCTCGGTTATGTGACAGTACATACGTCAAATTACATTATTTGTTTTGAATCATACCTTGAGGTGTAATATCAATTATGTAAATTTTAGATAAATAACACAACATCAAATGTGGGCCAGGAAAAAACAGAACCAGTGACAGTATATGTGACGCATTATTTCTTTGATATTTGAATGAATACGTATTTTGAAATAGCCAATGCCTTATGTATATTGTGATTACAAATATGAATGAATATCGATTTAGCATACATTTTTTCAATTCTATTTTTATGAATATTTTATATAATTATTATTTAGAACTGCATATGGGATGGCAATGTGACGTGCTTGTTATGCAAACCTCAATTGCTTCAATACACGTCAATCACAGTTCAAACCCACCGGTCAGGTTTGGGTCACTGCAAGCAATTATTGAATATTTCTAATTTCATTCTTCGTGCGTGGTATCATGTGTCAAACGTTTTGACCTAAACGTTTTCCGGTATTTACGATTATCAATCTTATTAAATTCATCTTCGAATCTATTGCTATTTATACCAATAGATCTCCTCTACACGTTTGATTTGTTATAAATTACTTGAGCAAAATTTATCTGATGCTTTCCATGTTATGCATGAGGCTTCTCTATTACTGCATTTTTATATCAAGTACGTCACGTAGTCAATCCGCACACATCTAAATGTAAATATATTATAATGTGAAATATAAATTAAAAAATCAAGGTATTAAGGAAGTAATGTGTCACATATTCGGCAACTAGTTTTTATGGCTTACCGCAAAATGGTTGTTTCGTCTCCCACATTTGGCGGATTTTTATGGATTTACAGAATCATTAATGCACCTTAAGCTATAATTCAAACCAAATAAAGTTTTCAGTTAATTTGACACATGCACGGCCATATAACTAAAAGTATATGTTGTTTAATGTCATTATTATGGTTTCGTCTCCCACTGATAATAAAACCAAAAATATTTTTCTCGTGATTTTACTTAATGTTTGCGTGTACAGCTGACTAATTCTAATGAGATGTTGTAATCCTCTATGAATTGGTTATCGGAAGCAATACTTCGTTCAGTTAGAGAGCAGATCATTCTATAAAGCATTAACATGGAGATGGAATGCATTTGAAATCCCTCAGAATGCTTCAGGTCCACCTGCAGTTCCTAAACAAGGTTTGTGTTTTATTTGATTAAATAATTTAAATTCTGATTTGTACTAAAACAATAGAAATTAAAAAATGGGATACAAGGGTAAACAGGCATGATTAAACGTCTCCGGCTTTTAAAAATGCGAATATCATATATATCCATAAGAAATTATCTATTTTACAGCAATGCCGTAACAAAATTTAATTGCCCTATTCTTACGTACAATAAATATGAATCATTTTTTTTGCATCATGAAATTTTTTTTTGAAATGCCTCTTATCCACGTTTTCTTTTCACAAACAACAATAAAGCTACGAACAAGAAAACATTGTTTGTTGTGGCGATATCTTTCGGAATCTGCTTTTTATTGTCTATTGCTGCATGCATCCTGATTATGCAAGTTAGTTAGTACTAAAAATTAAACTAAGTCTAATGTTCTATATATTAAAATTAAATAAAAATATGCATATTGTACGAAAAGTTTTTTTTTTCTAAATTTGTTGTAATTCGTTTATGTGAAATATTCATACAATATAAATGACACTCAAAAACGTAAGATATATTGAATTCAGTCAAAACATGCCAATTGTATATCAGCATAATTTTTTTTTTTTTTAATTTGAGAACAAATGGGAACTTTTGAAAAATAGACAACACAGTTCGATTCGTCCCTCGCAAAGATTTCGAATGAAACACAAAAGAGTAAATTTATATTAAAACCTTCAGACCGCTCAAATCCCTGCCCATTTTATGGGTATTTTTAAACTTATTTTTTTTTGTCAACCATTAGGCCCTAAAGCTTTACTCATGGCTTTTAAAAGCGTCTGCTAGAGTTCTATTCAGCAATATATCTTTAAAACACACTCCTATAATAATATTTTTTTTTAATTTTGAAAATTTCTAATAAAAATCTTTATCTTTGAGATATTCTGTGTACAGTAATTCCTAATTAATTAATTTTTTCTTCAACGTTTTCGTCAAGTTTTTCCTAACATAACAATACCGAAACGACTATTATAGCGTAAATGGTTATTACTCTGAAATTCACAATTGTATTTACAGTATTATCAAGTTCAAGGTCCGATTACCGATTTTGATGACGTCACAGCTCTTATTATTACCGCACAGACCACCCCCAATGCAAAAAAATTAATTTTTTTCGACGGGAATGCGCGTAGAACGACGTAAACAATCCCATACGCGCATTTACGCGTTAAAATTACCATTAATTTTACGTTTTATTTACATACAAAAAATCTCCATACCTCAGCCAACTATGGAGCAGTCGAAATAATATTTATCAAAAAAACACAGCGTCAGGGATGGTATGTATGACTGAAAATACATGCTAAACCAATAATAAGTCGTTATAAAGGAGTATTTCCTGTCTGAGCTGAGTTGACATTTTCAGACGTCTTACAGGAGATTTTGAAATCCACGCTATTTATACGTCTCGCACTTTGCGTCACGGCTGGAAAGTTTTATCGCTTCTCTCATATCAGGGCATTAGGTCAATAAACAGCTAAGAGCGATATTAACAGTAGGTTACCATGCACTATAGCGTTGGACAGCCCATATGGGCTCACGAGCGGCGAACGGGAGATATGTTAATAACTAGGCATCGCACTTCAAAAGCTGGTGAACGACACTCAGGAACGTATGTTATTTAAAATTTCCATGGTAGGTCAATGCAGTTTAACATTTGATTTAAAACTTATAGATAGTCGAGAAATTTAAAAAAATAGCTACGCAATTCAATTCCTTCATCCCCAAAAGTTGCAAGAAAACACAAAAGAGTATGTGCATATTTTAGATATTTGAACTTTGCATCGAGTTTTTGTTTTATCAGCTTCGCTTTATCAGGTTAGACATAGTTTATCGAAGTAAAAACCATACATGAAATCTAAAAACGATATAAATGATAAAGTAGGCTAGTCACCTGACTTCTTTGACGCCTTAGAATCAAAGTTAGTTATATTAAAAGTCTCTAGATCCAAAAATGTGATTAGTTGCCTAATTTAATGTTTTTGAATAAATTTTCAACTTCTTCAAGTATAAAATATGAGTTGGAAGATTTGAGGAATGAAGTGAGCCAACTTGATTCCAAAATATTGATTGAAGATAACCTGGTAATAAATTGGTTATACGCTACTGCAAAAGCTCAATGTGAAGGATCGGGAGCTCGTTTGATATCAACTGGGATGAGAAACAACCAAGTAAAAAGTAAGCGGATTATGTGAGACGTTAACATAATATGAAACAATTACGGGAATTTTTTTTATCATCGATTTTGTCTCCATGATCAACCTCTTTGGATATCGCCAGTAGAAGGTTCTTATAAACTGGTATTTCTAAACGCAATTGGTCTGAATAGGAAACTAACCCAAAAATAATAATTGATGTGATAATTTCACTACAAAAAATAACACGATGTGTAATATTTTCTTTTCCACCCAGCGAAATATTTCCGAAACATTACTTAACCGAAGCTTTTTCGTTTGGGTTTGGGATCCCTTTTTTAAATTTTTTTTATTAAGATAATATGAAACAACTACGTAAAATATTTGGTCATCGATTTTGGCTCGATTGTCAATCTCTCTCTCTAAAATTAAATATTCCTATCAACTGGAATTTATAGTTGGTCTGAAAGAAAAAAAATTAATTTATAAAAAATAATCGGTATGGTAACTCCAACACAAAAAACTCTAATAATTCGTAATGTATTATTTTCTTTTTTCAGTGAAATATTTCCGAAACAATATCTAACCGGAGCTTCTTCATGGATTGGATTGGACGACATCAGCAATGAAGGAATTTGGGTTTGGTCGGATGGCGTAAATGAAACGCCAAGTGTAATATGGGCACCGGGGGAACCAAACGGCGGTAGGACTGAAAACTGCGCAGAAGTAACCTATAATTCAATAATTGTTGCTAATGATGCCCGTTGTTCAAATGTCCACCGATTTGTTTGCGAAAGGGAACTTGAAAGATGTTGACTTTTTCGATGAAATTTCTTTTCACAAAACATTGCTTGATTGTTTTTTCAAGTATTATTCAATACTGAGATTTGATTTATTGTCTCTGTGAAGATAAGGAAAATTGAAGCCATTAAACTTGTGAAGTTGTTTTTCTTTTATTTGAATGTTCACGTATTATTTTTTTCTTTTTATTATTTTTTTTCAATATTATTATCTTCGACTAATGCTATTAAATCATACTTTTGTCATTTTATTATTGACAGGCAACATCGATATTGCATATTAAAAGAGTTTAGTTAAATTGTTAAAAACATGCTTTAACTTGCCTATGAAGATTCGAATCTAAAATGAACAATTACCGATGAAAATTTAAATGAAGTTCCGCAACGAACTGTCTATTTCGCATTCTACATTTCATTCAATAATGCATTCGACAATTGATGCTTGTGACAAACGCCATCATGATGTTTAAATAAGTTTTGCTTCAGATTAACAAAACATCATTGTTTTAAATTGAGTTTATATTAGCACCAAATGTTCATCGAAGATTGCACGTCAAACCTTAAGTTTTGACAAATGCTAACATAAACAAAACTTACTATTTTTTCCTTTTTTACCCTTTTTCGCTTTGAAACTGAATATATTTAGTGTTTTCAGTTTTTTATCCTTAATGCATTTGAATAACTTTTCTAACACAAAAAATAAAATCCCAAGTTATAAAAATAATTTAAGATCGTTCCCAACTAAGATCAAACTGGTCCCTTTCCTGGAAAATTAAAATTTCTGAGAGGGAAAGTAATAAAATGAATTAAGTAAATATAGTTTGAGTTTGACCTACGTGTTTAGAAAAACTGTTAAGTTTAATTGTTAAAATTTATTTACTAATATATTACGAAGGTGTTACGAACTTATTAATGCACACATACCTACCTATTTTAAACGCTGGGATAATGAAAGTAACGTAAACCTTAAAATGTTGACACTCTCAATTGATGGGACTTAGGTTTTCATCTTTAGTATTACTTTTTAATTCTTCTAGCGTTTTTTATTTCTTTATTTTACTCCACGCGGTTGAAAGTGTTACAGTTGATAATAATGAATTTTATTGACATCGTTTTGCTTCTGGCTTTCAATAAGACTCTGGATTATGCAGTTGAAAGATTTTATTAGATTTCAAACGTTTTGGAATAGTCAAACAGGTTTTTGATTTATTTATATTGTTAAAGGTAAAAAATATTGAATGATGCTTTTAATAAAAAATAATCAATGCCGAGTGTTCCACAAAGAATATCATTCCTGATTCAAATAGGACTACATTTTTTATCGAGATTTAATGGAATATCGAAAAACTGCTACCAAAATTAGTAAATTTACTAAAAAAACCTGGCTTATCTTGACGCAATGAGATTACGTCGCAATGCCGCATTCGATCCATATCACATGTACATTGCTCTCCCATGCTACACATTTGCTCTAGTCATGACAGAACAAGTTGAAAATCCCATTATGAAAATATTTCACATAGGTTATATGAATACAAAATTTATTCAACGTTTGCATAAATATTCCAAAACTAAACTGTCCGAAAAATACTCATCACACCAATGAAAAATTAATTAATTAATATAAATGAAACCAATTTTTTGAGTCCTGCGTACATCTCCAAGTGCTAGAAGCAAAAATATTCCATGAAAATTTATCGCTTAGATGTGAAAGATTTTACTTTTTGGAGTAAAATTAGCAAATCACTGTAAGTTAAAATTCTAAATGTAAATTAAAATAGAAAAACCTATCAAATAAAAGCTCTAATTTTTCTGACGTTTACAATTTTTTATCACAATTCATCATAATACTATGCTAGTGTTTTGTTTTCATATTCAAGGAGAAATCATGAAATTGTTACAGCTGTTTCAAATATTGAAAATCAATGTATGTAAAAAGTTTCACAAAATTATTAAGTTTCAAAGCGTGTCAAAATGAAAAAATATATAGTTATTTGCAGAAAATAATAATACAAAAGTATACATAAAATATATTTATAAGTTTATTCTATTAGCATTGTCCGAAGTTTTATCGTGCAGACCTTGAAGAGCGTTCGATGATTATACACACGTTTCAAAGTTCAAAAATTAATATAACTCAATAAAGGACATGACAATCATTTTGTGAAAGGTATTTCATGTAAATGGACACAATATGATTTTCATTAACACTTTGGGTAAATATCACCATAGCGTTTATCGCCTGAAAGCATCATAATATGAAATGTAGATTTTAAAATACCCAGTTTGTAGCGTAACTAACGGCCAATTTCCATGATTGATTAAAGAAATAAAGTTCATATTGATAAAATGTTAAAACACCTAACCTAATTGAGAAAAAAATTTCAATCCATGCGAGTGGTAAATACATATTTAAATTTGAAGCATCGTTTAACTTGATGTGTATTTTGAATTTTCATTTTGCGCTTTTACAGTGGAGGTAACGAGAGAATAATTTTGTGGTCTCAAACTAGAAATAATAAATTTGAAAAGCATTCATGAGACGAAAAATGAAAATTATGAACAATAGAATGTTGAAACAATAAGTTGAATCGACTCAATAGCGTTTATATTTCTTTACTCATAAACAGACGATAGGTCACATCGCAATATGAAACAATTTTTTCAAAATAAAAACGAGCTACATGTTAATGAAACGATTGTTTATAAAAAACACGCAAATTCCTTCTCGCAAACAAATCGACAGTTTTGGGAACAATTCAGATCAGCAACCACAATTTTAGAATTTGAAATTAATATGATTGCACAGTTTTCGCTTCTACCTCCCTTCGGTTCTCCTGTTCAACATATTGCGCTTGGTGAATCGTTCATTCCATCTGACCAAACCCAAATTCCTTCATTGTTAATGTCGTCCAATCCTATCCATGCATACGCTCCGGTTAAGTAATGTTTCGGAAATATTTCACTAAGAAGATGCAGAATTATAAATCACTTACAGTAAGAGCTTCATTTTTATAGCTTTATAGCTTCATATAGTACGTTCCATGCTAATGAAAGATTAATTTGAACTCGTGTCAAAATAGGTGCATACCGCCCAAAACTAATAAGTGGAAACTCACAAAAGAAACAAACAAAATATGTACTTTTTTTTTTTTTTTTTAAATACATCCACGGAATCAACTGGCTTACTTTTTGACTTGATTGTTCCTAATTCCAGTTGAAACCAAACGAGCTCCCATTCCTTCACATTGAGCCTTTGCAGTTGCGTAGTTGACAGAATCAGTGGAACGTTTGTAAATGAGATTATTGCTTGCTCTGAACCATCCGGAAAACATATTGTTTATCCTCAAGCTTGCTTCAGTCAGGTTTTCTTTCTGTAAAGCAAACTAATTTTAAGTAATTCTAAATCTGAAATATTGTGAGTTTAAGTGGTACGGTATGATTAGATGCATTTATTGTACAAAAATAATATTCATACACTTCCAGAATTGATAATAAGTAATATATAGATGGGCAAATATATTTGGTCTCTCTTGCCCAAACTCACCAATTTGTTATCTCCAATGAAAATTTTAGAGTCGAGTTAGCTCACTTCATTCTTCATATTTTTAACTCATGTTTTATAAATGAAAAAGCTGAAAATTTATTTGAAAAGAAAAAATTAGGTAATGGGGCATATTTTTAGATCTTAGGTAATAAGATGTTCTCCCAGCATTTGATTATATTAGACTTTGATTCCGATGTGTCAAATGTCCAATTTTTTTTATCTGTCGCGATATTCTAATTTTATGTAACTGAACTTGATAACGCATTGACACGATGCATGAAATCTTTGCGATGGAAGATTTATTCTTAAATTGAAATTTTTTGTCACTGCGATAAACTGTGCCAAACTTGATAAAGGAATAACGCGATACATAATTCAAAATAATAATAATATAAACTTACCATTTTGTATTTCATTTGATTTCTTTGCAAGGTGAGAGTTGAATTCCGTTGTCAGTGTTTCAATGGCTTTAACTTGTTCTTAAATTGAATCATTTTTTTTTTCACCGCTATAAACTGTGCTAAACTTGATAAAGCAATTGGCGATACATATTTCAAATTAATATTAATATAAACTTACTCTTTTGTGTTCCACTTGAAATCCTTGCGAGGGAAGATTTGAACTGCGTTGACAAATTTTCAAAAGTTTCCACTTGTTCTTAAATTTAAAAAATATTATTACGCTGATATACAATCGGCATGTTTCGACTGAAATCAATATATCATACGTTTCTGAGTGTCGTTTATATTGCTAGCGAGAGATGATCCAATATCACTCATATTGTCCAATTTTTCTCTCATAAGATTCATCTCTCTTTGAAGCTTAAAATAAATTTGAATATTTCAAATAAATGGATTACTACAAAAGTAGGAAACAAAAAACTTTTTGTACAATACTTGATTTTATTATACAGTATAGATAGAACATTAGGCCAAATTTAATTCCCGGTACTAACTAACTTGCATAATCAGGATAAATGCAGCAATAGACACAATGAAGCATATTCCAAAAGCTATCGCGACAACAAACAAATTTTTATTGTTCGTAGCTTTATTGTTGTCTGTGAAAAAAAAAACGTGGATGAAATGAATTTATTAAAGAGATTGCAAGCGGTAAAAAAAATACTCATTTTTTATTCTACGTAAAAATAGGGAAATTAAAATTTGTTACGGCATTGCTGTAAAATAAGTGAATTCATATGGAAAATATGATATTTGAAAACTTGAAAGCCGGAGAAGTTTAACCATGCATGTTTACTCTTTATAAACTATTTTTCTTTTCTCTTGTTCATCATAAATTAGAATTTAAGGTAATCGAATAAAACACAAACCTTGTTTAGGAACTGCTGGTGGCCCTGAAGCAGTGTGAGAGATTACATATGCATTTTCACTTTGACCATTTACATGAAATTCCATTTCCATGTTAACGCTTTATAAAATGCTTTTAACTGAACAAAATGTTGCTACCGATAACCATTTTATAGACTACAACATCTTATTAGAAATAGTCAACTGTACAGGCAAACATTATAATGGATCACGCAAAAAATATTTTTGGTAATATTATCAGTGGGAGACGAAACCATAATAATGACAGTGAACAATGTATATTCTTAGTCATATGGCCGTGCATATATCAAACTAACTGAAAACTTTAATTGTTTTGAATTATAGCCTGAGTTGCAATAATGATTCTGTAAATCCGCATTATTAATGCGTCAAAGGTGGGAGACGAAACAACTATTTTGCGAAAAGCAATAAAAACTGGTTACCGAATATGTGACACATTACTTCCTTGATACTCGAGCTAAAAAATGTTTTTAAAGGGCCACTGCTCGCCTGAAGAATATCATGATATAAATAAGAATAGATCAGAATTTTCACGTCATATTCCACATTATAAGATATTTTATCTTTAGACGTGTCCGGATTGACTATGTGACGTACTTGATAGGAAAACCTAATTTTGCTTCAATATACGTCAATCATATTTCAATCCTATCATTTTCCTGCTAGTAAAATCATAAATTCTGTTTGAGCTATGCTGAGTTATTCAAGTTTCTTAACAGTATTTAAATCATCCTGTGCTAGATTACTCTTTGGCCCTACACGACATCGACTACCACGTTCCGATTGTTAATTGGTTGGGAATGCTTGATATAACAATTCCCGATATCTGGCGAGGTGGCAAAGAATGTGATTTTTTCAAATATCATATAAAATCCGGAGTGCAATGTACATAAAATTCCCGTGGAGTATTTTATTTTACAAATAAATTCCTGATTATATCATAAAGATCATAGTGTGATAGTTATATATTTAAAATATAAGTATCATTTTGTCACAACACTAATGACATTCTTCGTCATTTCGTCTGAAAATATGGGGTAACCAGTATGCTTGAAATGTGATTGGCGTGTATTGAATCAATTGAGGTTTGCATATCAAGAACGTAAGTCCGTCACACGTATATGCTAACCTAACATATGCTAAACCGATATTCATTCATATTTGTAATCACTATACACACACGACATTGGTTATTTCATAACACGTACTCGAAGAAGTAATGTGTCACATATACTCTCGCTGGTTCTGTTCTTTCATGGCCCACATTTGATGTTGTGTTATTTATCTGGAATTTACATAATCGAGAGAGAATACATCGTGAGGTATAATTCAAAACAGATATTGTAATTTGACGTATGCATGACCAGATAACCAATATTATATATTGTATAATATTGCGTATATATTGTTTTGTGTGATAAGGGTTTCGCCACCCACTGATAATAATAATATCGCAATTATGTTGATAAATTTTATTTAACTTGAAATGTTAGCTGAATAATTAATGTTAGAGTCTAATTCTCTATAAAACCGATAGCGGCACCAAGACGTTGCGTTTGAGATGCAGAACATTTTATAAAGCTGTAATATGGAAATGGAATCTTATTCAAATTGACAGAGTCAAAATGTGTATGAATTCTCTCAGAATGATGCTAAACCACCACCTACTATTCCTCAACAAGATTTGTTGTTTATTTGACTTACCAAAAAATTAAATTTGTTTAATTAAAATAATAAAACTAGACATAATTAAACACTAATGTTAACACTAATGTTACTATATTTATAAAGGTTGTTGTTAATATGGAAAAAATAGATTTTTTCTATTACAAAGATTTTTTGAGTGCCCAATGATGGAAATGCTTCCCAAAAACCGAATAATACTCAATGCTTTTCTGTGGTAATTTTATACTCCTTGTGTATAAAGTTTCAATTTGATTTTGGCAAGATGAAAGGACGCGTACATAGAAACAACTTAAAATTAATATTCCATGAATAACAGTTTGTCTGTGTATTGGTATGGTGCTCTTTTGTTTAACTAAAGCCCTTTATTTCCGCTGGTCCAAATCGACTTTTTATACCCCTTTTATAATATGACATAAATAGTTAATCAAACACGCTAGTAACTATTGCAATATCTCTTTAAAAAGCCGCCCGAAACCCGCCCGAATTACGTAGCGCAAACGCGTCCGACCATACGCCGGTAAGAATGGAGAAATTGCAAAAATTTTTGGGAAAAGTTTTCTCATTTTCCGGAGAACGTTGCTCGCGCGTTCAAAATTCGCTTTCAAATAACAACAGGTTCTTTGTTTATTTTTAAGCTTTGAAATACTCATACAAATAAAATTGACCTTGTAGTAAAATAAAAATTATACATCAAAAAAAAAATAATAATGACGTCACCGTGGTTAAGAACACTCGGATCAATCATGGATTATAGTTGGATGCTTAAAATGATAACATGTTAGTGCCGACAGAATTGAAATACTTTAGACATAGCATAAGCCTGAAAATAACATATAATTGACAAATCATATCCAAAATTAATAAATTTTCCAGGATCCTGGGGTATCGGAGAAAAAGGGTTGTAATCTGTATACTTTTTATTGTTTAGTGCAGCTGCTGATATATTTTTTATGATATACAATTGAATATTTGGGTAGCAGGGATTTTAATATGCAATGTGTGACGGGACTGAAATTTTTGCGGTATTTTGTTTGTTTGTTTTACCTCCGGGTCTTATGCGGAGTCAGAGCCGTGTTTGGGTTATCATATTTACTAATGGGCCATCGTTGACTATTCTTGGCTGGCTCCGGGCACCTCTGAGCACCACCTCCAAGATCCAACGTGTGTTTATTATTATGTATTTTATACGTTCAGTCGTACATTTCCGCGAGATAATAATGTTTCATGCTTGCGTCCTATGCGTCCAAAATGTAGTATATTGTCTATTATTGCAACTTGTTTGCAATTTTTGTCAGTTTATAAATAAATAAAAGTTATTGTAATAATATGAATGTGAACTTTTCCATTGTTTTTTCGAAGTTTACATCACTATTTTATCATTTTTATAATCATTTTATCATATTCTTGTCAATTTCACTATTGACACACAAAATGAAACTCGGTTTCACTCGTAATAAAAACTGAGCTACGCCCTTGAAAATATTTTCGATCGAAAAAATAAATTGATAAATTTTTGAATTTGGACTTGTGCGCGTTGCCGCATTGAAAACAATTTGAAGTGTTGGTATTGAAATACGACTTTCATAATGTAATGTACTATACTGTTTTACACTTATAAATAAATGAAACAGGCCTACTTTTAATCATTTTGATAAAAATTTTATAAGAAAAGAAATATGGGCCCTCATATTCTCTAGAATATTCATGTTTTCATTTGAATTTATAATATCTCTTGGAGTGTTTCATTAGTTTTACTTCAATAAGTTGACTATTTTACTATTGATAAATAAATGTTATTAAAATTTATTACTATATCAATTGTAAATTAATAACAGATTAACAAAACTTGAAGCTTAGCAAACGCAATCAAACTCCTACTTATATTTCAACTATCGCCCCATAATTATAAATAGCATATTTTCTAAGGGCTATTATGCTACTATGCTGTTTTTTTGTACATAGCATTTCGACTTTGTTGAAATTAATTTGAAAAAATGGTAATACCCATCAAAAATGACTTTGCCAGAAAACATTGGTACTGATTCTCAACAGGCATTAACATTTGGAGTTGAGTAGGCTAAAATGATTTAATAATTGTACTAGCTCACGTATACCACGCACGGTGAGTGAAATTCAAATGTTTATTTTCTCGCTGTGACCCGAATCTAACCGGTACCTGAACCTAACGGTGATTGACGTTTATTGAAATAATCAAGGATTGCATAACAAGTACGTTGCACAATAAACCGGCACGCGATTCAAATCTAAATATATTTTAAAAGATAACAATCATGGAAATATAATGTAGAAAGTTCATCCTATTCGTAATTGTAGTCATGATATGTCTTTGTATCAAGTTAAACATAAAGGAAGTAATATGCCATTTCTTCATTAGTTCTCATGGCTTATTGTAAAACGGAAGCCCAAATTTGATGCCCTAATTGTCTGGACGTAAATTAAGGTTTAATTCTAAACCAATAAGGTAGTGTGATATACGCAAAGTCATATATCCTGGAATAAATATTGTCTATTACGGTTTCGAAACCCACTGATGATAATAATAATACAATTATGATGAGTGTGATTTCACATAGCCTTTCGTATGTTAGCCTCCACACGGTTGCTGCTAATATTCTATAAATGAGTATTGAAACCAAAATTTCGCCATTTGAGAAGCAGAACCTTTCCCAAAACGTCGATATAGAGATGGAATCTTATGAAAATGTTCAGAGTCAAAATGCATATGAAACCGCTCAGGCTGCTTCGAGACCACATCAAATTCCTAAACAAGGTTAGTGTTTCATTTGATAACTTCAAGTGTAATTTGTAATATTAAGATATCAAGTAAACGATAAAACGAGGAAACGCAAATACGAACAATTTTTATTAGCAAAATTTACAAAAATCTTTCAATAGTGAACAACAAATTTTAGCAATGCCGTGGCAAAATGGAGCAAAATTATTTGAAACGAATGGGACGGGATTCAATGTTTTTGAATTCTTCAAATTATTTTTTTGAGATTTCCATTTCACACGTCAACCACATAACTTTTTTTATAGACAACATTAAGCATGATATTAAGAAAACTTGGTTCGCTGTCGCGATATCTTTGGGAATCTGCTTCTTAGTATCTGTTGCTGCATTTATCCTGATTATGCAAGTTAGTTCCGATATTCCGTGTTTTATTTATTTGTCACTCTGAATTAAAAAAAGTTTAATGTTCCAAATCAGGGGTTCTCAACCTTTTGTTTGTTAAGTACCCCCCGAGTCACGAAACAATCAACGCGAACCCCCAATTATCAGACACCAAACAAAGTTGTGATATATTGACTGACAATTTGCTGCAACGACAATTTATTGACCAACTGCTGTAACTAAATTAAATATTCGTGTTGATGTTATTGGCCTTGTCCTCCACCTAACTAATGAATTTTTGAAATAAGTTTTGATGAGCACATCACTTTCTGCAATGCTCGCAGCACATTGTCTTTTGAGATTTCACAGTTTGGCTGAGAAGCCGCGCATTTCACATTGTGCGTCACAAACACAACAACGCTAGATCAGTGAAAATTAACGCTGAGTTTGAATTGGCATTCCTTTTCATCTGATAGTTAGGCTACTTAGGTAGTTTTCCTTTGTTAAACGATATTGAAAAAAAAAAAAACTTGACTGCCATCCAAGTACCCCTGGAATTCTTTTCGTGAACCCCCGGGGGGTTGGGGAACCCCAGGTTGAGAACCCCTGTTCTACATGGTCAACTCAAATATATATACATTAAACTACTGTTGTAATTCTTCTTTGGTTTTCGTTATTCAAATTTATTCTAAGCTCCAGAACGAGATGGAACATACTAAGGAAAAATTGGACAGAATGAGTGAGATTGATTCATCTCTCGCCAACATTATAAACGACACTCAAAAACGTATGATATGTTGATTTCAGTCGGAACATGCCAATTGTACATGAAGATAAATAATATTTTTCAATTTCAGAACAAGTGGAAACTTTTAAAAAATTGTCAATACTGTTCAGTTCATCCCTCGGGAAGCTTTTGAATGATACACAGAAAAGTAAGTTTATATTATTAATATGTTAATAACTATGCATCGCATTGAAAAGCTGAAAAACGACACTCAAAACGGCAAGTTATTTTGAATTTCCAATGAAATTGCCAAGTGTATGTCAATGAAGTTTGACATTTGTTCTGAAATATATAAATGAGTCGAATTATTTGAAAAATTCAAACGCATTTCAATTCCTGCTTTACAAAAATTTCCAAGAAAACACAAAAACATAAGTTCATATTTTAGATATTTGAATTTTGCCTAGGTTTTTTACTCAACACAGTTCACGAAAGCAAAAACAAAACATAAAATTAAAAAACAGATTATAAATGATAAGAAAAGTTAATCACTTGACACCTCTGACAATTGGTTCATTAGAATCAAAGTAAACTATATTAAAAGTCCGTATAAATATTTACTGAGTGAGATATAAAATGTGCTTTGTCGCCTGGTTGTATGTTTTCAAATTTATTTTCAGCTTCTTCAAGTATAAAAGTTGAATTAAAAAATATGAAGAATGAAGTGAGCCAACTTGACTCCAAAATTTTCATCGGAGATAACAAATTGGTGAGTTTAAGCAACAGGGATCAAATATATTTGTAAATCTCTAATTTACTATCAATTCTAAAAGTATATGAATATTATTTTTGCACAATAAACCTAAAAAAATAAGTTGTTTAGGTTGGATCTAGTTATACAGTAACATGAAAACACACAATATTATTTAGGTTTATTTCAAACTTAGTTTGCTTTACAGACAGCAAACCTGACTGAGGCAAACTCTAAAATTGACAAATTATTGTCCATTATCGGATGGTTCAGAGCGAGCAATAATCTCTTTTACAAACGTTTCATTGATTCTGTCACCTATGCAACTGCAATGGCTCGATGTGAAATATTAGGAGCTCGTTTGGTATCGACTGGAATTAGGAACAACCAAGTCAAAAAGTACGTTAGTTAGTTGCGTTGAAAATATGTATAATCAAAATAGGCTAAATATGTTTGTTTTGTGGACCTATTAATGTAGTATCAAAACAAAAATAGTTTTCTTCGAATACTAAAAAATTACTCCAAAAATTATTAGTAGCTCAAAATGTAATCTTCAGAAAGCTAATATTTTACCTTGAATTTTGTTTTGATAAAACCGTTACCAGTCTTCTTGTCGTGTTGTTTCATCTATCAATCAGTATCTATAGGTTTTTACAGTCTAGATAAAATGTATTGTTAGGAGAAACCAAACATGTACTTGTTGACCTTTAAGTGCTGTTCTTGGTTTTGACACAAAAGTACTTCTATCCACTA
Organism: Styela clava; assembly: GCF_013122585.1. Lineage (NCBI taxonomy): Eukaryota > Metazoa > Chordata > Ascidiacea > Stolidobranchia > Styelidae > Styela > Styela clava. The sequence continues at coordinate 13,700,308 of NW_024102835.1, read as the reverse complement.
CACAACAAATGCTTTAAAATATTCAGTGTAAATAGAAAAAGTGCTCACTACAATCTCGTTTTAAATTTGATCACAATCTTTTTGTCACTTTATAGATCTTGTAGCGCTGATTAGTTTTCGCGAGATGTTGAAACGACTATTTTGACACAAGTCGAAATTAATCTTTTTCGATGATAAACGTACCATATGAAGATATAAAGCTATAAAATGAAGCTTTAACTGTCAGTAATTAATAAATCTGGATCTTTTTAGGGAAATATTCCCGGGACATTATCTAACTGGAGCATATGCATGGATTGGATTGGACGACATCAGCAATGAAGGAATTTGGGTTTGGTCGGATGGAGTGAATGATTCACCGAGCTCATGGGGAACGGGAGAACCGAACGGTGATAGAGGAGAAAACTGTGCAGCCATATTATTTTTTAATTCGAAAATTGGCATTGCTGATATGTTATGTTCCCACAACAACCGATTTGTTTGCGAGAAGGAATTTGCATGATGTTTTTAAACAATCGTTTCACAAAAATATTGTTCGATTTAATTTCTCAATGATTGTTTCATATTGGGATCTAACTTATTGTCTTATTGTTATTTGTTGGTAATTTAAATGACACGATTCGATTAAAATTGATATATCTTACGTTTTTGAGTGTCGTTGTCAATGTGTCCAGTTTTTCTCTCATAAGTTTCATCTCGTTCTGGAGCCCAAAATAAATTTATATATATATATATTGCAAATAAATGAAAATGAAAAACAAAAGTGGAAAACAAGCAGTTAATTGTATCATACAATAATTGGTTTAATAAGGTAGTACATAAAGCTAATTTAATTCCAAAATCGAATAAATAAAGAAAATACACGATATCTATACTAACTTGTATAATCAGAACAAATGCAGCAACAGACACTGAGAGGCAGATTCCCAGAGATACAGCGAGTACAAACAAAGTTTTATTCGTAACTTTATTGTTCTCTTTAAAAAAAAAATATATATGTGAAACATCAATAATAGACATGTCGTATAATAAATTACATATGATATTACTCGTGTCATAATTGGTGTGTATGAAGTAATTCAATTTTATGGGGTTTTTTTCCAAAAAAAAAATTACAAAAAATATGAATATGTTTGTGGATGAGGCGGGACAAGTTACGGTGCCTGAATACATGGTTGCACTGCCTGAAAATCTTGCTTAAGTAGAACAGGTGCATTTAGCTGGCGATCCAAATCAGTTGAGACCTGCTATCAGGTCTGTTGCCGCTAGACTAGAGTATACGGCTTAGAAATTCATACCTTGAACGACTCATGGAAACATAACTCCGAATGTGCCAGAATGCGTTACCTCTTCGTTTTCTCTTTAAATGCAAAGCGGGGAGCATACTCTGTTCTGTTTCAATTGTGTTCACATACTGTATCTCGTTTTTCTATTAAAATTTGACAAATTAAATTTTGTGCAAATCAAATAAAACACAAACCTTGTTTAGGAATTGCAGGTGGTCCTGAAGCCGTCTGAGGGGTTTCATATTCATTTTCCCTTTGACAGTTTGCGTAATATTCTATCTCCATATTAACGATTTATAAAATGTTACGCTTCTCAAATGCAAAGTCCGTTAACCGTTTTATAGATAATTAGCACCTAACATTATTTAATCAGCTAACATTTCACGTCAAATGAAATCATTATCAATGTTATTTCAATATTATCATTATCAGTGGGCGGCAGAACCCTTATGACACAAAACAACATACCCTCGGTTATGTGACAGGGCAAACGTCATACTACATTATCTAGTTTTAAATATACGTCAAGATGTATTCTCGATTATATAAATACCAGATAAATAACACAACATCACTATAATCTTTATGATATAATCATTAATTAGGTTGTAAAAAAACATATGCTACGGACATAGAATTCCGGCTTTGATGAAATTTATTTGAAGGAAAAGACGTAATGATAACATTTAAAAAATCACTTTTTTGCCACTTCGTCGCAAAACATCGGAATTGTTTTATTGAGCATTGCAAACCAATTATTAATTTGAGGTGTCAGTCGAGGCTGTGTAAAGCTAAATAGCAATCTGGCAGAAGATGATTTTAATAATTTTGTTAATCCTAAATAACTTAGTAGCTCAGAAATATTTAATAATTTTACTAGCCGGAGCATGAAATACAAAATATTTCCTAATCAATTTGATTGAAATATGATCGACGTATAGTAAATCAATTGAGATTTTCATATCAAGTCCGTCACATTGTCAATCCACACACGTCTAGATGTAAACATATTTTATGAGCAATATAATTAAAAAGCTATGATACTTTTATTTGTATCATGATATACGTAAGACAAGCATTGCCCATTTAAAAACATGTCTTGGCTCGACTATCAAGGAAGTAATATATATGTCACATATTCGGTAAATAGTTCTTATGGCTTAACGCAAAATAGATGTTTCATCTCTCACTTTTGTTTCTTTGATGATATGGATTACATATGAAATTCATCATATTGCTGGCCACCTGCAGTTCATAAACAAGGTTTGTGTTATATTTGATAAACTTAATTTCTAATTTGTAATATTAAAAGAGAAAATAAAAAATAGACTAAAGGGTTAAACAGGCATGGTGATACTTCTCCGGTTATTAAAAATACAAATATCAGATATTTTCCATATGAAATCAGCTATTTTACAGCACCAAATGTTAATTGTCTTATTTTTACGTAGGATAAGAAATGATTAATTTTTTCACCTCAATAAATTTCTTTTGTGAAATTCGTTTCATCCACGTTTTCTTTTCAACAGGCAACAAGGAGAGTAACTACGACCAAAAGAACTTTGTTTGTTCTAGCGATATCGTTTGGAATATAATTCATTGTGTCTGTTGCTTCATTTATTCTGATTATGCAAATTAGTACGATAAAATCAAATATATATAATAGTACAAAAACAGTTTGTTTTTGTTTTTTGCATCTATCCATTTATTTGCATCCAAAACGAGATGAAATATACGAAGGAAAAATTAGAGAAAGTGAGGGAGACTGATTCATCTCTCGCCAACAATATCACTTAAAAACGCAACACTTAAAAACGTAAGATCTTTTTAATTTCATTTTAAACGTGTCAATTGTAGATGATCAGAGTTAAACTTTTAATTAAATTCTTAATAACAAGTGGAAACATTTGAAAAACTGGAAACGAATGTCATGTCTTCCCTCACAAAGATTTCAAATGAAACACAAGAAAGTGAGTTGATATTATAAATATTTCAAACTGTGCATCATTTATTCGCTTCAACTGATTGAACACAGATTCCAAAAATAGAGCAATAAATATAATTGAAAGAAAATAAATTCAATGGGGTAAGTGGTTTAAATAATTTCACAGGCGCTCGTAGCAACAGACGCAAATAAATACGGCATGTTATGCTAAAAAATCTTAGCAGAAAATCTTTTTGCATGAGGTCAGATCGAGAAATCTTATGTTTTTGTTATTGGTTGCATAATTTAGGTTTTTGAGTAAATCAGAAACTTCAATTAGAAAAGAAGTGAGTGAACTTCACTCCAAAATACACAACGAAGATAATAAATTGGTGAGTTCATGACTCATAACTTAGCATGCTTTGTTATGAAAATGAATTGACTTATTACCACCAGGAAACATTAATTTTACTCAATTTATATGTGTTACGTTTTATCAATAACTACGTTTATTACTGAAGAGTTATGAATTTCATTTTTGTACTCAAGAAATGTTTAAATACCGACATTCTGAATGAAACTTTAAAAAAATTGTTGCTTATAATTATTTTTATTTTATAGTTGCACAATTGAGGGAAAAAGATCCTAGTATTATTCATATATAATTTTATTTGATGGAATGAAAGCCTACCTGAATCTGATACAAAATTGAGAATGAAGAAAATGTTTTCAATATCCGGAAGGTTCAGAGCAATCAATAATCTAATTTACAAACGTTTCACTGATTCTGTCAACTACGCAACTGCAAAAGCTTAATGTGAAGGAATGGGAGCTGGTTTGGTCCCAACTGGGATGAGGAAAAACCAAGTGAAAAAGTAAGTTTGATGTATGCGTTATTATGCAATTTTTGAAAAAGATAAATATGATTATTTTGCGTACTTATACATACATGTAGTTTTGAGTAAGATATAGTTTTGCTTAAATGCCGAAAAAATAGATTTAAAATTTATAACACCTCAAAAAGTAAATATTTTCAGAAAGCTAATATTTGATTTTAATTTGTTTTGTTAAAAATGTCAGTAATATTTTTGGCGCTTACTTTCAGTTATTTATCAGTATGTGCAGGTTTTTTACGGTAAAAGTAAGCTGAAAAAAGATGTACCTGGACTTGACGCTTAAATCCTGTTGTTGGCATTAGCACACAAACTATTTCTTTCCACTGGATAACAAATGCTTTGAAATATTCAGCTCTACCACAACCTCATTTTCAAATTGTTCAAATTTTCCTTGTTATTTGTCATTTTGTAGCTCGCTGTTTTCTCAACAAATTTTGCTTATTAGTTATTGCGAGATAAAGAATCGCGTACATTAACACAAGTCGAAATTAATCTTCTATAGGGAAAAAAAACGTATTAATATATTTGTAACAATATCTTCTGTATATTTGAACTGTAATATATGTCTGTCATTTATATAATTATTATTCTTCTAATTAAAATATTCCCCCTACATTACTTAACCGGAGCTCATGCATGGATTGGATTGGACGACATCAGCAATGAAGTTTGGTCGGATGGCGTAAATGTATCGCCAAGTGCAACTTAGGCATCAAGCGAACCAAACGGCCGTAGAAACGAAAACTGTGCAGCAGTATCCTATAATTTGAAGATTCTTGCTAATGATGTTGCTTGTACTACTTTCCATCGTTTCGTTTGCAAAGGGGAATTTGAATAACGTTTGATTGTTGCTTGATTTTATTTTCAATTATTGTTTAATACTGAGATTTGATTTATTGTAAATTGTAAATTGATAAAGAAAAGTAAAGGAATCAAAAACATGTCTTTTTTCTTTTGTTTTAATGTTTACTGTATTATATTGCCGATTTATATTTCTTACGCTAAACTATCATCTCCCACTAATGACCGTGAAATCATTTTTTTTTTCATTTTCATGAGAGACAGGCAAAATTGTTATTACATGATGAAAGCGGTAAGTAAATTGTTAAAAGATTTTTAATTTTTCTATAAAGATTTAAATCTTAAATAAACAATCGCAAAGAAAAATTTAAATGAAGTTACGCTATGAACTGTCTATCTTGCATCTTGCATTCATTCGATAATATTTTTGACAATAGAGGTGACAAACGTCATCATGATGTTCAAATAAGATTTTGCTTCATATCTTCAAAACGCTATTGTTTTGAATTGAGCTACATAAAAACATTTATTTGTGCACCAGTTGCGTTTCAAAGATTGAACGTCAAACCTGAAGTTTTGAAAATGCTACCAGAAAAAAAAAATTGTTTACTGCAATTGCTGATATCTGTTTTGAGCTTGACAAGCTTCGGAACAAAAAATATTTGGTATTTTTAGTTTTTTGAATTTTTAATTTCTTTTAATAATTTTTTCAACAGAACAAACAAAAGCTCAATTTAAATAATTGATATTCAAGATCATTCTCAACTGAGAACATGCTGGTCCACACACTGAAAAATTGAAATTTCTGAGCGGGAATGTAAGATTACATTTAGAATGAATTTATTTTGAGTTTGACTTTAGAGTTGAATAAAATTCTATTTTTACCTGCTTTGTTAATTTTACTCTATTAAGTTGAAAGTTTTAAAATTTGATTATTTTGACATGGTCTCGTGTCTGGCTTTCAAAAAGTCCCAAGAATGCGTAGTTAAAAGTTTCAAATAGATTTCAAACTGTTGTTTCAAACAATTTTTATTAATTTTTTGTTTTGTTAGGGGTATGTAATTGTTGAATGATGCTATAAATTTATGTAATATTTCAATAGTGAATGTATTTTAAAAATTTTAATGCGCTTTCTTTTGACTATTGCAGTGGTGCCGTATGATTACCCAATTTGTATATTATATTAATAATCGAAACGATTTTACGTCGAGCCGCGATTACACAAGGCGGATAATTTTCGTTTTGATGAATAGGCAGTGTTTTTGCGGATGGATATTACTAATACTGTATTTGAAAATAAATCGTTGGTTAATGAACGCAATCATTGAACTTTCATTGTGACGTACATAAAAAAGACAATATTAAAAACTAGTTGAATAGTGACTGTCTACTAATAAATCACTTACTAATTGACAAGCATACAACTAACATTCAAAAGTGTGAGTTTATGCAAATCGTTCAGCTTTGACCAAAATTTCAAGTAATAGTTAGTTTTTACGAACATAAATTTTGTTAGTGTAGTTGATGGACTAGCTGTTTTAAATAAACTGTTTTTATTAATATTTTTTATAATGAGTTTTTATCCCCGGCCCAGTAATCAAGTCTATCATCTGTAACTAGTCTATTCAGAAAAGTTCGCTCATCATCTCTGCTCTATGATTACCTCTATTATTTCTTTGTGTTTTTGTATAAAAATACTTTTACATGAAAAATATTTATATATCAGTGTACCAAATGTTACGGAACGGGTTAATCGTCCCCAACTTTGTGAAGGTAGCTGCAACAACATCAACATCATAACTTTTAGTCAGTCACAGAAAGTCGAAGAAAGGGATTAATATCACTTCGTTTTTTTACTATTTATATCGGATTTGTCGTAGTAACCAAATATGTTGAGCAGCATGGATATTTGAAGCTGAACACTTTTGAACTTTGATGTAGCTTACGTTTTACAATCAATTTTTTTTCTAACGGGTTAGGTGCATATTCGGATATTTGCATCCACGGGCATTTTATCCCGACTACATTTGTACCTATTGGGGTTTAAATCTACGGTCATTTAGACTTTTCTTCAGACAAAATTTTTATAATAGATTTTAATCATATTTGTCTTGTCCAACGTTTTAGGTATTACGATCTTATGAACCAGTCTTTGAAGCGATAAGCATCATTTTTATTTATCATTGCGTGATGGCTCTCTGTTGGAAGATATTAACCGAATAAAGCCTCGTGAATTGTACTACAGTACACAGTTTTTGGGAATTATTTTTGATACCAACAATTAAAATACGAAGATGAAGGTTCAATGACTGACAGCGACTAGATTATTGAAATTACGCTGATATCCGCTTATTCGATAATTCAAAGCTTCAAATCAAAATTGTAAATGGCCAGCCGCCAAAAATACTACACCGTGGCCGGTATGGCCGTAGTTGAACTGCGAGCAACGGCTTATTCGAAAAGACGCCGCACTGGTCATTTGAAAAGCTGCGAATTGGCGCATTATTCGTCCAAAAAAATCATATTTCTTTCATAAAGTAAGGAAAAATGTTAAAATATCTAACCTAATTCAGAAATAAATTTTTTATAATGTCTCTGGATTAAATGAGCACAATTTCAATTGATTGAATTTCAATTGGGCAAATACATATAAAAATTTAAAGCTTACTTGGACTTTTAATTAATATGTAATTTCAATTTTCGTTCTGCGTTTTCATGCGATATGGCAAGATTAAAAACTTCTAGGTCTCAAATTACAAACAATAAATTTGAAAGCATTTAATAAACAAAAAATAACATTAATGTAGAAATAAAATCGAACAATATATTTTCGTGAAACAATTTAACGATGATAAAGTGAAATGCGCTTACATTTTTTAAACATTATTTCTTATTTGAACTGATTTAATTAGATTATCTAAAAACTCGAACTAAAAAAAATGGATTTTTAGGAATATCATGCAAAGTCTTTTTCGCAAACAAATCGATAGGAATCAGAAAAGCCACCATCATAAACAACAAGTTTGGAATTCCAAAATAGCATGATTGCGCAGTCTTCGTTAAAACCTCCTGTTGGTTCCCCCGGTGCCCATATCGCGCTTGGTGAATCATTTACTCCATCCGACCAAATCCAAACTCTTTCATTGCAGATGTCGCCCAATCCTATCCATGCATACGCTCCGGTTAAGTAATGTTTCGTAAGTATTTCACTAAGAAGATGCAGGATTATTAATTACTGAGAATTAAAACTTCATTTATAGCCACATTTCAATATTACAGTTCACATGTACAAGAGATAAAGTTACAAATTTAGTGGTACGTTTTATTCTTATGAAAGATTTATTTACCAATTAATTAGCAAAATTTGTGTTAAAACAGCTACAAAGTGCCGCAAAGATTGTGAAGAAATATAAAATTAGGTTGTAGTGGACATTTTTCTATTTACGCTGAATATTTCGAAGCATTTGTTAAGTGGTAGAGAAGAATAGTTTTTGTGTCATTATCAACAAGGTACAAGATACATGTTTGGTATTCTCGTAACGATACATTTCATTTGTGCTGTCACGCCACGCCAAGAAGATGTTTCCAACGCAACAAATTTCAAGGTCAAATACTAGCTTGCTGAAGGTAGTTACATTTTGAGCTATTATAAATTTTAAATCAATTTTTTAGTATTTGAGAATTTTCTTTCTTAATACTATGCAAAGCTCCGCAAAGCAAACAAATCTAGTTTTTTACAAATTACATATTTTTTTTGCAATCAACAGACTTACTTTTTCACTTGGTTGTTCCTAATTCCGGTTGAAACCAAACGAGCTCCCATTCTTTCACATCGAGCTTTTGCAGTTGTATAGTTGACAGAATCAGTGAAACGTTTATAAATAAGATTATTGCTTGCTCTAAACCACCCGATAATAGACACGAATTTGTCAATATTTAAACTCGCTTCAGTCAGATTTGCGTTCTGTAAAGCAAACTAAGTTTAAAATAAAATTAGGTTATTATGTGCTTGCATGTCACTGTATAACTAGATGCAACATAAACAACAAAATTCTCGTTTTTAATGTTGAATGTGCAAAAATAATTATCATATAATTATTTTATTTATTTTAATTAAAAATTATATCCCATATGGTATTGCATTGACATAAATATTTGTCCTACCAGTTTCAACACAGTTTGAGTCATACCTGGCCCGCGGTCCAAAAAGTTTGATGATCCCTGATATAGAACATAAGGCTTAATTAAATTCCCGGTATTAACTAACTTGCATAATCAGGAGGATAAATGCAGCAACAGACAATAAGAAGCATATTCCAAAAGATATCGCGACAACAAACAAAGTTTTCTTGTTCGTAGCCTCATTGTTGTCTGTGAAAAGAAAACGTGGACGAAAGGCATTTAAATAAATATATTTCATGGGATAAAAAATTACTCGTTCTTTATTATACGTGAAAATAGGGCAATTAAAATTTGTTGCGGCATTTCTGTAAAATAGCTTATTTAAGATGAAAAATGACATTTGAATTTTCAACAGTTTCACCATGCCTGTTCACCCTCGTATCCTACTTTTTCATTTTTTCCTGTTATATTACATCTTAGAATTTAAGTTAAGAAGAATGGGCGATAGATGATAGATTAAGATGATAGATTAGGATGATAGAAAACAAAAGCTGGAAATAAACTTCATTAAAAAGACCCTAAGACAAAATGGATACCCAAAGAAAATGTTTAGTAATCAGAGCAACCGTCAAGATACAAAAGAAGAACTGAAACCGATCACGTCAACTACCATTCCCTATGTTAAAGGACTCAGCGAGAAAATTCGAAGAATTTTAGAAGATGTAAGGATTAAAGTTAGTTTTAAACCCCAAAACACAATTGGCCAACTACTTTCTAATGTCAAAGACCGCCCATGCCCCAACAAGAAAAACGGCGTGGTATATGCAATCCCATGCGTTGATTGTTGCTCTATTTACATTGGAGAAACGAAACGAAGTCTAATTACTAGAAGAAAAGAACATCAGCGTGATGTAAAACAAAAGAAATTTGAAAAATCGGCCTTTTCGAAACATGCCCTTTCTACTGATCACAGCATTGATTGGGATAACAGCAGAATATTGGAACATGAAATTCACTACAGAAAAAGATTATTTCTCGAATCTTATCATATCAACAAAGAGAAAATTCAATGAACGATAAAGAAACTATATCTTTCCCGCATGTATATAAATCATTGTTTAGATAGTCGCGTAATTGTTTGAACTTGCGCTTATTCACTCGGATCTATTATCATATTGTCCCTTTTTTCAGTTTTTCACGCCGTTTAATTTTTACTATCTTTTTATTTTTCTACTCTATATATATACGATAGTGTACTTTTCATATCATGCCCTGATGAAGTTTTTCTGAATAGAAATTCGAAACGTCGGCAAATTATATCGTTTTGCTATACACCGGTTGTGCTTTATTTATCTTTGACATTAGCCCTGCACTTTGTCTATAAAAAAAGAACAGCACTTTGCCCCCTTGCGCAATGGCATATCGACGGAAAACCGGCGATCTATTTACATATTATACATTGGTATTTCATACTTCACCACTGCATTAGTCATTCATGCATCGAAAATTCAATTACAGGATCATTGATGCTTTTAAGTATATTTTTTTTAACGCGGAATATAGAAGCCCAAGTTGAATATATGAGACTAGACTGACTCTTGTCCTGCAAACTTGGAAACATCTCTGAGTGGAAAGTAATAATTCAAATTGAACTGAATATATTTTGAGTTTGACCAACGCGGTGTGATAAACTGCGAAGTTCAATTAATAATTTTTATGCTAATATATTACGATGCGGTTACGAACGTACTAATGTACACAGACTTCCTGTTTCACTAAGATAATAAAAGTCCCGTATAACTTTGACTCGCTTATTTGATGGGATTTATGAACTTTAGCTTTAGATTTTCATTCCTCTGGAGTTTTGTTTATTTTACTTCATGAAGTTGAAAGTGTAACAGTTAATAAATAGATTTGATAAAAATTGTTTTTCCTCTGGCTTTTAATGAGACTCTGGAATAAATTTATGTAAATTAATTACATATTCGGATTTCTGCGCAGTTTCCGCTTTAACGCCGTTTGGTTCTGTCGGATCCCAACTAGAGCTTGGCAATTTATTTACTCCATCCAACCAAACTGGAATTCTATTATTGCTAATATCATCCAATCCTTTCTTGCTCTAGTTCCGGCTAAGGAATGTACCGGAAATAGCAATTTATGAAATATTACTTTCGCTATTGATTTCGTTTTTGCTTATCTTTCCTTTAAGATTTTGTGTCGGTGGATCTGTGTGTATTATGAATGATATATGTATTATGACGTATGTCTTATGAAATATTATTCATAAATTTAGGAATTCCGATTATAAGTAACAGTTCACATTAATCTTTAAGCAGGGAAGGTCGCACTTGTGAAAATCCTGGGCCGTCTTGGTTCAATTACATTTTGTGGTGAAGCAGTATTGAATTTTTATATCACATGCACATGATTCCTCCATGCTACACATTTGCCCTGGTCTTGACAGAAAAAGCTTTAATTTTTAATTATGAAAGAATTTCACAAATGTAAATATGACTGCAAAATTTATTCATAGTTTGAATAACCCAAAACTAAAGTGTTCGAAAAAGACTTATCACACTAATTAAAACTGGATGATTGATCAAATTATTTTTTGAATCGTCAGTACATTTCTAAATGCAAAAAGAAGAAACATTTCCATGATGATTTATTGATTACATGTGAACGTAGATGAAATTCTTAACGTAAAACTTATCATCTACATTCTATAAGCTTTCGGGGGTTTTCATCACATTTCATAACCACATACGAAAGTTAAAATCTTTTATAAAAATATTCGAGGTGTTAATATAAAAACTCCCACATAAATTTGCAGAAAACAGTAATACAAAATTATTTATAGATTATATTTATAAGTTTATTTCAGTAGAGTTAACATCATTTCACCCCTGTCACATAGAATTTGGATCGACTTTGATGCATAAATATAAATGTTCAAAAATTCGACACTCCATGAAAGTTATGACAAGTATTCCCTGTAGGTGGACACAATTTGATTTTCATTGACATTTTAAATGAATGTCATCATAGCGTTTATCGCATAAAAAGCATCATCAAATAAAATGTAGATTGCACAATAAACCAGTTGGTAGCACAACGTATAGCTAATTTCCATATATAACTGTTTGTGTAAAATTCAATTTGAAGTAAGGAGCCTCACATTGTTAAAATGTTAAAATACCTAATCTAATTCCGAAAAATAATTTCTACATTTTTTAGATTGAATTAACTCAATTTCAACCAATGCTATTGGAAAATTCAAATTTGAAAAAGATTCCTTATGCTTTCAATTTTAATTTTCACTGTACGTTTCAATACTGTTGACGGCAAAAGTATAATTTTGTGGTCTCAAATCAGAAACAATAAATTTGAAAAGCATTTATAAAGACAAAAATAAATATTATATTCGGCAGAATGTTTTAAACTATAAGTCAGTCAATTCTATAGGGTTTATTTTTCTTTACTCATAAACAGACAGGAAATTAAATTGCAATATCAGAAATTAATTTAGAATTAAATTTAAAAATATCATTCCTTGATACGAAAAACGTCATGCAAATTCCCTTTCGCAAACAAATCTTTGGACTACAGAGCACGCAATATCAAGAGCACCAGGCAATACGATTACTGCACAGTTTTCTCTTCTGCCCCCGTTTGGTTGTGACGATTGCCATATTGCGCTTGTTGATTCATTTCCTCCATCCGACCAAACCCAAATTCCTTCCTTGCTTATGTCGTCCAATCCTATCCATGCATACGCTCCAGTTAGGTAATGTTTCGGGAATATTTCACTAAGAAGTTGCAGAATTATTAATTACTGAAAGTTAAAGCTTCATTTATAGCCATATTTACATATTACAGCTCACATGTGCAAGAAATGAAAACATGTTACAAAGTGCCGAAAAATATTGTGAACAAATTTGAAATGAGTTTTTGGTAAGTAATTTCCATACTGACAAGATATATTAACTAGTAGTAAGTGAGGTAAATAGTGGCTTTTACGTCAATAACAACAACATTTAAAAATACATTCATTTGTACTGTAGAAACCTATAGATACTGCTGGATCTAACTGAAAGTACTGAAAGTAAAAGAAGAGTGTTAACGTTTCTAACACAAGTCACTAACTTACTTTTTCACTTGGTTGTTCCTAATTCCAGTTGAAACCAAACGAGCTCCCATTTCTTCACATTGAGCCTTTGCAGTTGCGTAGTTGACAAAATCAGTGAAACGCTTGTAAATGAGATTATTGCTTGCTCTGAACCAACCGGATATCGAAAACATTTTGTTCATCCTCAAATTTGCTTCACTCAGGTTTGCTTTCTGTAAAGCAAATTAACTTTGAAATAATCCTGAAATATTGTGTTTTAACATGTTTCTGTATAACTTGATGCAACATAAACATCAATATTTTCATTTTTTACGTTTATTGTGCAAAAATAATATTTATATACTTTTATAATTCATACTAAAGAAAATTATAGATAGACAAAGTAAATAGTCCTGTTGCTCAAACTCACCAAATTGTTATCTCCAATCAATATTTTGGAGTCAAGTTGGCTCAATCCATTCTTCATATTTTTAACTCATGTTTTATACTTGAAGAAGCTGAAAATTTATTTGAAAACATAAAATCAGGTGACTAATCACAGGTTTAGATCGCACGCAGTAAGATTTTTACGAATGTTTTAATATAATTTATTCTGATTCAGAAGCGTCAGAGAAGGCAGGTGACCAGCCTACTTATACATTTTTATATATTTTTTTAATTTCATGTTCTGTTTTTACTCTGATAAACCATGTTAAGCCTTCTAAAGCGAAAACTTGATCCAAAATTCAAATATCTAAAATATTAACTTACTTTTCTGTGTTTTCTTGGAAATTTTGTGATGAAGGAATTAAAAATCGTTGCCAATTGTTTAAATGTCTGGACTATTTATAAGCTTTAAAACAAATGTTCAACAAAATTGTCATGACATTGGCAAATTTCCATGGGTATTTAAAATAACTTTCGTTTTCGAATGTCGTTTCCAAGCTTTTTAAATGAGATGGCTTGTCAAATATAAACCTACTCTTTTGTGTTTTATTTGAAATATTTGCTTTGTCAATATTGCAAAAGTTTCCATTTTCTTTTAAATTCCATAAAAGAGATCATGCTAATATACAATTGGCATGTTTCGACTAAAATCAATATATCGTAGCCTACTTTTTTGAGTGTCGTTTAAATTGCTGGCGAGAGATGAATCGATCTCACTCATTTTGTCCAATTTATCTTTCATACAATTCATCTCGTTGTGGAGCTTAAAATAAAATTGAATATTTCACAAAAAAGAAAATAGAACAGAATTAACAACATTTCGTACCATACGCATTTTTTTATTTGATTTTAATATATAGAACATTAGGCTCAATGTAATTCCCACTACTAACTAACTTGCATGATCAGAATAAATGCAGCAACAGACACAATGAAGCATATTCCAAAAGATATCGCGAGAACAAACAGAGTTTTCTTGTTTGTAGCCTCCTTGTTGTCTGTGGAAAATGAAAAACATGGATGAAATGCATTTAAAAAAGTGATTTCATGAGGCAAAAAACTACTCATTTTTTATTCTACGTAAGAATAGTAAAAATAAAATTTGTTACAACATTCCTGTAAAATAGCTGATTTCATATGGAGAAAAGTAATGATATTTGCATGTTTAAAAGCCGAAGAAGGTTTACCATGCATGTTTACCCTTGTTTCCTATTATTTTATTTTCCCTTGTTATATTACAAATTAAAATATAAGTTTAATCAAACACAAACCAAGTTTAAGAAACGCCTAGCCCTGAAACAGTTTGCGGGGTTTCATATATATTTTGACAATGAAAATTTGCATAACATTCCATATCCATATTCTAAAACGCGCAGTCTTGGGCCGAAATATTCGTTTTTTAGAGAATTAGCAGCTAACATTAATTATTCAATTTCATCAAAAGCGAAAAATTATTTCATTATTATTATCAGTGGATGGCAAAACAATAACGACACAAAACAATGTATACCCTTGGTTATGTGGACCGTGTACGTCAAACAACATTATTTGGTTTGAATTAGCCTATGCCTCAAGAAGATTTATTCTCGATTATGTGAATTCCAGATAAAGAATACAACAACGAAGGTGGGCCAGGAAAGAACAGATATAGTGGCAGAAATGTGACGCATTACTTCCTTGATATTTAAATGAATAGGTGTTTTCAAAAACAAAACTTCGTGAATTTTGTTATTAAACAATTTGAATGCATAACAGTTAGGCATATATTTTTCATATTATATTTTTATGAATATCATTTTATACAATATAAAGTACTTAGATTTAGACTGTGTTCCTGTTGAATAAGTGACGAACTTACGTACGTGTTATGCAAAACTCAATTGCTTCAATACTCATCAAACAGTTCAGTCACTTCGTTCAGATTTGTATTCAAAGTAATTTAAACATCAAGGAAGTAATACGTCATATATTTCATCACTAGTTCTTTCGGCTTACCGCAAAACACTCATTTCGGAGCCAACCTTTTATGCATTAATTGTGTGAATTTACAAATCGAATAAAGTTCTCCGTTAGTTTATCATATTCACTTAACTGATAGTATACCGTATATTGTTTTATATCGTCATGTTGGTTTAGCAACCCACTTTTATTGGAAGATTAGCAACAAAAATTATTATGCGCGTGTTTATTTCAATGTTGGCCTGTTTAGCTATCTAAAATTATTGAGTTTCTGCTGATTCTTTATAAAAATAGTTATCGGCACTGAGACGTGCATTTAGAAGGCAAAACATTTCATTAAAGCGATAATATGGAGATGGAATGCTGAGCGAATGTTTAAAGTCAAAATGTATATGAAACCCCTCATTATTCACTCAGTATAGAAATATTGCAAAATTAAATTGTCATCTAATATTTATATATATTTAACCACACCAAAAATGAAAAAAATGTTCAAAAAAGGACTATTCACTATGCCAAAAAATCTATAAAAATCTTTTAGATGAGTATTCTGGATTCTCTTTTAAGCTAGAAGCTTGACGATGTCGATAAAATATATTTATTTACTGTGAAATCTTCTAAATTTTAATCTAAAATTTAAA